>CM056053.1:312176086-312503586 GCA_029574335.1 Rana kukunoris
CATCCATATCATTCAACTTCTTTTACTGTGGATAATCCAAAAAAGGACTTACTCATTGTAGATATTTTACCTAGACCACTTGTTCATTTACTACAGCTAGTATAGCTATTGCAAAGATTTGTTTATCATCTCTGCAGCTGTGGGACATTATTTATTGATTGTTGTTCACCCACCGTTTACATTATTTATAATAGCACTTTTTCATCAATATTGCACATTGTTTATTCTTTTCCTTTAACAGGACGTTACATTTAGTGATATCACTCCTCAACGCAAGATCACTTTTGCATTTATATTAGATTTTGTGTATGGTGAACACTGTTACATTTTGCTGCTTTTGAGTTTTATATCATTTCTTCTGCAGTATTCACATTCACTAATTACTCACCGTAGCGCGAAAGACACATTCACATTTATTTCTGAACAGAGAGCTGCTGACTGTCTCTCTCTGCCCCCTCCTCGCTCACTGTAGGTGAAGGTGAAAAAACTTCTGGCAGTGACCAGTCCCCTAGCCCCCCATTTTACTAACCTGAGCCCCGTAATTGTTTCAGAGGAGACGCGTTCTCCCTCTCTGTGCGGAGTCTCGACTCTTGATTGGATAGATTGATAGCAGCGCAGCCATTGGCTTCCACTGCTGTCAATGAAATCCAATGACGTGGGTACTGGGGGGGGCAAGGCAGAGTCGGCATTCGTGCCTATGGACGCAAGTGCTTAACTCGGGAGCGTGCTTGCATGGTAACCCCCCTGGGAGAGCGCTTCTCCTATGGGGTTATCTGATGCCAGGATGAGCAGCGAGAGCTGCCAAGAGACCCCAATAGAGGATTGGGGCAACTCTGTGCAAAACAAGTTGCATAGTGGAGGTAAGTATAACATATTTGTTATTTAAATAAAAACAGGAAGGTTTACAATCACTTTGACTGTATCTGAGCACCACAAACTATGAATGATATTTTATTCACATTTGATATTCAAAGCAAACACATGCATTCATCTATGTCTCCATGCTTTATTTTGTTGAGAAATCACTTTAAAAATGCCCTTCTAGCATTTCTAGCCATGGCCATCTTGAGTAAGGGCAGATGATTCATGTAGTATTTACTTTCTGGAATTCTTCTGCACTTATCAACTATGCAGGCAGGAGGGTATGCTTAGCTGAGAAAACCCCTCCTAAAGACTCCTGTGATGTATAACATCATTTGGCATAAGCCAGAAACCAGGAACAAAAGAAATGAAAAAAACTTTTAAAGCAAATAAATGAAACATATGTCTTCCTATCTATTTACTAATGCTAGCAGCACAAGATTTACAAATGTTTAATGCTGATTGAAAGAGTCGAAAAAGAGTCTTGTAGGAGCATACTGGCAGAGAGCCACTGTGTTTCTTTTCACCAGTTTACATTAAAAGCAATGCACATAGATAAAAGAGAAGTATTAGTTTAGCTAAAAAAAAAAATTATACTCACCTAGGTGGATGCTGCATCTCTCCCCTACCAGCTCACATGCCTTGTAAAAAGACTGCTGGGAAAACCGAGGGGAAAACTGAGAACCTGCTCGGTAGCTTTTTCATCAGCTCTGGATCTTCAGGCTTCATAGAGTTGTGACTGTCAGGCTCTAGCTCTCTGCTCTGCTCCTCCAATGCTCACGGCTCAGGCTCTCAGTGGGTCGCTGAGAGGCTGAGCTAGCTGCCAGTCTAGGCATCTGCGTAGATTCAGACCATATGCTCAGGATCTGTTTAGAGCTGTTCCGACTATGTGACGCCAACTAACAGCAGGCTTTGAAAACGGGTCACGGGAGTGCAGAACTAAAATGTATGAAGTAATAAAAGGTTTTTACCTTACTGCTGTACAAAAACGTGTTCACCTCTGTGTTGTTTTTGTGTTCTTCAATATCAAAATCTATATTTTCATACAACTTTTTTTCTTCTTCTGTTATTGGAGCAACATCGTCACAAATTCCAGGGATAAGGATACGTCCAGTAGAGTCCACAAGGCTTGCTATGTAAAAAGGGAAGCAAGGTTAAAGTCATTACCAAACCTGAGACTCCTTTTAGGCAAACAAAAATCAGTCAGGAGAAATACAGTACAGACCAAAAGTTGGGACACACCTTCTCATTCCAAGAGTTTTCTTTATTTTCATGACAATGAAAATTGTAGAGTCACACTGAAGGCATCAAAACTATGAATTAACACATGTGGAATTATATAAATAACAAAAAAGTGTGAAATAACTGAAAATATATGTCATATTCTAGGTTCTTCAAAGTAGCCACCTTTTGCAGCAGACACATCTCTAGAACAACTGTTAAGAGGAGACTGTGTGAATCAGGCCTTCATGGTAGAATATCTGCTAGGAAACCACTGCTAAAGAAAGGCAACAAGCAGAAGAGAGATATATGGAAAGGCTCCTGCGCTACCAAGGGGGATGGGTTGGGGTGAAGTGGAGCTGGGAGGTGGACTGGGGATACTGCAGCAGACCCCTAACACTCTGTCCTGGGCAGAGAGAAATTGGCATATAAAAAAAGCAGAAGAGACTTGTTTGGGCTAAAGAACACAAGGAATGGACATTAGACCAGTGGAAATCTGTGCTTTGGTCTGATGAGTCCAAACTTGAGATCTTTGGTTCCAACCACCGTGTCTTTGTGTGACGCAGAAAAGGTGAACGGATGGACTCTACATGCCTGGTTCCCACCGTGAAGCATGGAGGAGGAGGTGTGATGGTGTGGGGGTGCTTTGCTGGTGACACTGTTGGGGATTTATTCAAAATTGAAGGCATACTTGACCAGCATGGCTACCACAGCATCTTGCAGCGGCATGCTATTCCATCCGGTTTGCGTTAATTGAACCATCATTTATTTTTTAACAGGAAAATTACCCCAAACACACCTCCAGGCTGTGTAAGGGCTATTTGACCAAGAAGGAGAGTGAATGGGGTGCTGCGCCAGATGACCCGGCCTCCACAGTCACAGGACCTGAACCCAATCGAGATGGTTTGGGGTGAGCTGGACCGCAGAGTGAAGGCAAAAGGGCCAACAAGTGCTAAGCATCTCTGGGAACTCCTTCAAGACTGTTGGAAGACCATTTCAGGTGACTACCTCTTGAAGCTCATCAAGAGAATGCCAAGAGTGTGCAAAGCAGTAATCAAAGCAAAAGGTGGCTACTTTGAAGAACCTAGAATATGACATATTTTCAGTTGTTTCACACTTTTTTGTTATGTATAATTCCACATGTGTCAATTCATAGTTTTGATGCCTTCAGTGTGAATCTACAATTTTCAGAGTCATAAAAATGAAGAAAACTCTTGGAATAAGAAGGTGTGTCCAAACTTTTGGTCTGTACTGTATATTAAAGCTGTCATTGCTAGACATGTGCACAACAAAAACATTTTTTTTTTTGTTTTTGTTTTGTCTTGTTCCGTAGATTCGTAATTTCGTAAGACGCAAGTTTTCCTATTCTGACCTGTTTGTATTTTCGTAACAGTTTTATTTTTGTTTATACTGAATGATTCATAAGTCTGTCTAATTTATTTTCGTTGATTTGAAATTCGTAATTTTGTTAGATAATAATTTCCGTTTAATGGATTCGTAATTTTGTACTTTCTTAAATACATTGCGGCGCGGTCATTCGCAATCTCATATTTTAGTTTCATTTTCAACACGCGGCTAATCCATAATAAAGCCCTATACACACGATTGGACTTTTTGCCAACAAACTAGAAAATTAGCAAGTTTTCAAAAAAATCAGAGCGTGTGTACGCTCCATCGGACAAACTTTTTCGGTTTTCATCAGACAAAAGTTTGCTCTGCAAACGGACAAACTTTTCAGCAAAAATAGTCCGGAAAACTCCCTTCAGACAAAAATCCACAGAAAAGTTTGCTTGAAGTCTGATCGTGTGTACGAGGCTTTACACTATCCAATGTGACTCAGCACAAAAGAGATAAGCTGATTGGCTAAGATATTAAGCAAGATACATCACTCACTAACTACACTGCCCAGTGCCCATTCGAAAGAACGATTCGAGTACACAAATTTACGAACAGACAAAGAAACGGATTTACAAAACATACAAATGAAAATACGAATATACGGAATTACGAACAAAGGATTTAAAATACGGAATGCAAGTCGTTTGTTATAGATGTCATTTTCGTTCTTTTGCTGTTTCGGAGTTTCATATTTTAGTAAGTTTGTCCAATCGTACTTTCGTATTTTCGCTTGTTCGTTATTTTGCTTATTCATAATTCTGTCATTTTCGTATTTTAGTACTTTCAGCTATTCGGATGTTCGAATTTTTTTTTTTTTTTTTTTTGCACATCAGTCATACACGGTTAGGTCGGAAGTAGGGGATGCTCACGGTATTTCCGCCCTTCGCATTCCCTCCTCGGTATCGCATCATTTGTGCTATTTTCTCTTCCTCTATTCTCCCATATATTCCTTTTTTTTTTTTTTTTTTTTCCCATAGTGAGATATCTATATGATAAGGGCTTATACAGGAATAGGCAAACACAAGAATGAAACAGAAAAAAAGAAGAAAGGCATATCTTTTCTATACAGCACCCCTCTGCCCTGAATCTTCCCTTTATCCCCATCTCCTACATACCTTCCTCCCTTCCTCCCCTTATTATACCTTTCCCTTCTGATGTGCCCCCCTCCCCCCCTCCCTTTTTCCGAGTTTGTTTTACTTAGCGGTTCTGTCCTTCTCTTTCCAGCACCCTTTTTTTTTTTTTCTCCTCCCTCTTTTTCCCTACCTACTATTTCCTTGATCTCCTCTATCTGTTTCTATAGAAATCTGAGCGTATTTTTCTGTGGTTTTAAATAATCTCCATTTGTCCCAAACCAGTCTACTGCTGTCACCCTCTTTATCACCCAAGTCTGCCCTCATTAGATTTTCCATCTCTGAAACGTGATTGACCCGTTGTATCCATTCGTTTAACGTTGGCTTTTTTGGTTGCAGCCAAAATTTAGGTATTACGCCCTTTGCTGCGTTTAGCAGAATCGGGACCAATGTCAAGCCATAATTTTCTATTTGTTTTCTCGACCCATGGAACAAACATGACAGAGAATTTTGAGGTACCCCTATTCCTGTTATTTCCTCTATACTCTCTAGGACCTCTTTCCAGTATTCCTGGATCTTCGGGCAGTCCCACCAAATATGCTTTGTGGTACCGATTTGGTTGCAATTTCTCCAGCAAAGGGCTGAGTTGGTTGGGTGTATTTTATTAATTTTGAGCGGTGTCAAATGCCATCGCATCATGCATTTGTAGTTGGCTTCAATGGTATTTATGTCTTGTGCGTATTTGAACACCGCTCCTATCATAAAAGTATCCTCAATCCTTTCCCCAATATCTTGTCCCATTTCTCTATGTTTTTCAATGTACCCTTAGACCCTATATCTGTTAATATCTTATACAACTTCGTAATGCCATGTTGTAATGGTGTTTCAGTGAGACATAAAATTTTCTATCGAATTCTGTGCTTTATCCTTTCTTATTGAGGTTGGGAGAGTGCTCACAAAGTGCTTTAATTGTATGTACTCCCAATCACTTAACTGTTGATTACCATCTGTTACTTGTATTTCTTTTTTTTCCCTGATTCTCCCTAGTGAGACTATTTCACCTACTCTTTTACTTCCTAATTTCCTACCTAGTTTTGTCCTATTTCCTGGTGGGAAAAATTTAGTGTCCGCTAATGGGATTAATGGGGAATTATATTCCCATTTTTCCCGCCTATGCAACAAATCCCATATCCTAAGTGCATTTTTTGTTAAGCTGTGCGTTTCAGTGTTCACTATTCTAAATTTAGGTGGGATCCACACATTTGTGTCTAATTGTGCCAAACCTATTTCTCTATCTGTGCCCATTTTTTTTTCGTGTTGCTATTTGTCCATTCCACCAATCTAGTTAGTATTACAGCATGATAATATCTTTTTATATCGGGGAGCGATAATCCTCCTTTTTTTTACTCCGCGAAAGGATTGAGTAACTTATCCTCGGTTTTTTGCCCTGCCAAATAAATTTTGAAATTATAGTTTGTACTAACTTAAAAAAGCTTTGTGGGACATTTACTGGGACCATTTGGAATTTATAGATTATTTTTGGTAGGACCATCATTTTAAATACGTTAATCCTCCCTATCCAGGAGATCTGTCTTTTTGTGAGATTTTTTAAGTCTTGTTTTATTTCATTGACTAGAGGGATGTAGTTGGCCTCGTATAGTTTATCTACTCTAGGTGTGATCTTTATCCCTAAATACGTTATTGATTCTTTTTCCCATGTGAAGGGATATGCTTCCTGTAGTGCTATTTCTTCTGTGGTCTCTATACCCAGGTTCAATATTACTGTTTTTACTGGGTTTATTTTAAAGTTGGAGAGTTCTCCATATTTTCTTATCTCATTCATTATTATAGGTATAGAGAGTCTTGGTTTAGTAATGTATAAGAGTATATCATCGGCATACGCTGCCACCTTGTGTTCCTTTTCTCCCACTCTCACCCCCCCTATATCTGAGTTATTTCTTATCTTGTTCAGCAATGGTTCAAGCGCTATTACGTACAGGAGAGGTGAGAGTGGGCAACCCTGTCTTGTTCCATTATTCATATCTAGGGCGGACGACATGCTACCATTTACCTTTACTCTTGCCGTAGGGGCGTTATATAGATTTCCTACCCATTTCATATATCTTGGGCCTAATCCTACGCTCCGCAATGTTTCCATCATAAACCCCCAGTCTACCCTGTCAAATGCTTTTTCAGCATCAATTGACATGAGTATGACTGGGGGTTTCTTCTGCTTGTCTTGCAATAACAAAATCGTTTTTAGGCTATTGTCCCGCCCTTCTCTCCCTTTTATAAACCCAGTCTGGTCTTCATTAATTAAATTCGGCATATGGACTTTTATCCTCGTTGCCAGTATCTTTGCATAGGTCTTTATGTCGGCATTTAATAGTGCAATTGGGCGGTAATTGGAACATATGGTGTTATCTTTTCCTGTTTTGGCGATAATTGTGATATTGGCAAGGAGAGATTCTTTTCTAATTTCTTCTTCTTCACTCAATTTATTGAAGTAATTACACATCACCGGGGCCAGCAGCTCCATGAATTTTTTATAATATTTAATGGGAAGCCCGTCTGGTCCTGGGCTCTTTCCACCTGGTGTTTCTAAAATTGCTTGTCTTATTTCCCCTAATGTTATTGGTTCTTCCAGAGATTCTACAGTTTCTTGCGTCAATTTTGGTAAGTTAGCTTCTTCAATATATTCTCTAATTTTCTTTAACCTAGTGTCCTTCTGTTCCTGTGTTTCTCTCTTTCTAATTGAGTACAGTGTGTTATAAAAAGACCGAAAGGCCTCGGCGATTTCAGTCGTCTTGTACTTCATCTGTCCCGCTTGATCCTTTATTTTTTCTATATAATTTATATTCTTTTTTTCCTTTGAAATCCTGGCCAAATATTTCCCAGGTTTATTCCCCCAGACATATCTTTCTTTTGAGACATTTTTAAATGTATTCCTTGTTTCAATTGCCATTACGTCTCTTAATTGGGCCCTTTTTGTTACTATTTCCTTGTACATTTCAATTTCTTGCGTGTTTTTATGTTTATTTTCCAATTCTTGGAGTTCCCTAATTAATTGCTTCTTATTAGCTTCTCTTGCTTTTTTCTTCCCTGCCCCCAAGGAAATAAGCTTTCCCCTAATATATGCCTTATGGGCTTCCCATATAGTTGCTGCGCTCACTCCCGGTGTGTTGTTTATTGCAAAATATTCCTCTATGTCCGCTTTTATTATGTCGCATATTTCTGAGTCCTCTATTAGATCTTCATTTAAATTGCAACTTCCCTTTCTCTCTTCAATGTCTGGGAAATGAATTCTCACCAGGGCAGGGGCGTGATCGGATATCGTAGTCGCCCCTATCGATGTTTTGTTTACATGTTCCAATATATCATGGTCCACTATTATATAATCTAATCTTGCGTACATATTATGCACTGTCGAATAATATGTGTAATCTCTTTTATTTGGGTTTGCAATTCTCCAGGGGTCTATTAATTGTTGTTTAAAAAGTTTTCTCTTTAGCGACCGCTGTTGCTTAGTGTTTGTTATATGAACCCCTGATGCCCTATCTAGGTGGTGTTCTAGAGTAAAGTTGAAGTCTCCTGCCAATATTACATGGCCCTGTTTAAAGTCCATTAATATACTTAAGATCTTCTTTAAGTATTTTTGGGGGTGCTTGTTGGGGCAATATACATTAACCAAGGTATAGTTTTCCCCCTGAAGGATCCCTCTCAGAAACACATAGCGGCCCTCTGGGTCAACCTTCCTATCTTCAACTTTGAAGCTGATATTTTTCCCAATCCCTATGGCTACCCCCCTAGATCTTTTCTGAGGGGAGTCGCCATAGTACCAAGTTGGAATCGCCCGAGAGTAGAGCCTGACTCCTGAGTCAGCCGTTATGTGTGTCTCCTGAAGGAAGACTATGTCTGCGAACTGTCCTTCGATCTCCTTCAGCACCATATGTCTTTTCCCAGGAGAGCCGAGACCTCTTACATTATAAGTTATTAGGTTTACATTAGACATACTCCTTTTTTCTCTCTTTTTTTTTTGCTCTTTCCCTTACTGCTCTCATTACACCTTTCGGACAGACCGCTAATCTTGAAACTCTTTCCCTTCCCTCCCCTCCAGACCTCCCATTCCATCCCCCTTCCCGACCCTCCCTTCCCGTCCTCCCGCCCACCCTGCCACCCCTCCACCCCCCCACTTCCCCCGTACCACCCCTATCCCACCCCTCTCCCGCCCTGATCTTTCCCCCCCCCTTTCCCTGGGTGTTACCGTGACCCTATGGTCATGTTGGGGAGCATCTCGTCTTGCACCTCCTTGTGCTCTTATGCTCCCTTCCCCGAGGCGGAGTTCCAATTGCCGCGACCTCATTCTCCCTGCTTCCAGGGGGATTGCCCCAAGGTGGTCGATCGCTCCCACTCCTAGGTCTCACCATTATGTTTCACCTAGTTAGCTTACTCCCTTGTTTACTCCCACCCTCTCCCCCCCCGCCTCCCACCCCCCCTCTCCCCTCCCCTCCTCCTCCCCCGTCTCCCCATAGCCTCCCCCCTCTCTGTATTTTCATGGTATTGGGATCTCCAGTTTTTGACAGAATTCTGGTATTTCGTCTATAAATCTTAGTCTTGCAGTGACCCCATTTTTTCTACCGATCAGGCAAGCCGGGAAGCCCCAATTGTATTGAATTTCTCGTTCTTGCAGCACTTGTAATAATGGTTTCAAATTTCTTCTTCTTCTGAGTGTCTCTTGAGATAGATCCTGATAGATTTGGATGTTATGTTCCTCGAATTTAATGGGGGCCTTTCCTCTCAGGTTTTTCCATAATTGATTTTTTTCCTCCCAGTTTTCAAACCTGATAATAATGTCTCTGGGGCTCTCCCGGGAAATTTCTCTAGGCCTCCTAATCCGGTGTGCCCGCTCGATCCTTAATGGGGAGGTTATTTCTCTGTCCAAAAGTGGGTTACAGATTTTTTGTATGATTTCGGGCAAGTTTTCCAACTGAGACGAATCTGGTACTCCGCGTATTCTAATATTTTTCCTTCTATCTCTATTTTCCTGATCTTCTGCTTTATACGCTTGTTCCCTTTGTTCTTTTTTAATTTCTTTGATTTCTTCCTCCAATTTCTTAATGATATTAGAATGATGATCTACTTTCTTTTCTACTCCCTCTAATCTTTCCAGCATAAAGCCCATATTTCTCTCCATTCTCTCCATTTGTGCTGTCAGTGATCTTTCTAGAGCCGTAAACATTCCCTGCATTTCCATTTTTGTTGGTAGTGCCAGTCTGTCTTGTTGTTCTTCAGTCATTCTTTTATCATGTATCGGGTCCATATCGTGTTCAATCACTATCTCCGATATAGTTTCAGTGTCTGTTGAATTGTTTGGTGCCGCTTTTGTCTTTTCCTTTTTTTTTCTCTTTCTCCACTTGAGAACCTCTGCCCCCCTGCTGCTTCTCGGCTACTGTTTTTTCCCCATTGGCCCCCTGAGTTACGTGAGTTACGTATTTACTCATGGGGCCTGGGCCAGGGCTTTGGCTTAAACGTGGGGCTGAAGCTGCCCCTCCTCTTGCTCCCCTTGCTCTTGTACTCATAATTATGCCAGAGCTGGACTGAGTTTTCCCTAAAATATCGTTTTACGATCTGTATTTCACTCTATGTTGTTCTCAGTCAAGTTCGATGCAGTTAGATACAGGAGAGCTCACCCGTTTACCCGTTTACCAAACCGTTCACAATCCCCAGTCTGATCAGTGTAAGAATTTCCTATATATGCTGGGTATGGGGTAAAATTATAGATGTTTATTTTTAGATCTATTATCAGTTATTCGCTGACTTATTTCAGGCCCCCACTGTGTCACTTACTATGCTTCCATATTTGATTTCCACCACCAGATTATTTCCTTTTCTCCCCCCTTTCTTTTTTCTCTTCTTCCCCTCCCCTCCTTATACACTGCAATATGTATTTATTTATTTTCTTACAGGGCCTCCTCTCCTACCCGCCCCCCGCCTGGCGTCTACCAGGTCAGGGGGGGGGGGGAGGGGGGGAGGAAGAGAGGAGAAAAAAAAAAAAAAGAGACAGTCCGCTTGTTTTCTGCTCAGTTTCCTCTCAGCTGACTGCTGTTTTCATATATTGTGTGATTTTGCTCTGGTCACTAAAGTGATTTTGCTCTGGTCACTGGCGTTGCTGGCCGTTGTTGTCTTGTTGCACTTTTACCAACCCTATTCTCAGCAGGGCTGTCCCGCAGAGCAGTCTCACCCAGGGTTTTCCTCTTTTTTCTCCCTTTTCCCCCCCTGCGTGCTCTGATAGAGCTCAAGAGAAGCACAGGAAGAAAGCCCAGGAAAATTTACCGACTGACGTCGACCACTTCACCAATTCTTCACCCTCCAAAAAAAAAAAAAAAAAAACAATGCTGGGGTGGGATGTTCGAATTGATCTGAATGTACGAATACTAACAAATTTGTAAGAAAATCCATTTGTTACGAATGGAAATGCACATGTCTAGTCATTGCTGACTCCTTCTAAAAAAGCTAATTGTCAGGCTATTATGCAGAACCTCTGGGTTCAATACTTTCAGAGTAATTTGATTTCTTTGGCTAAATACATGTTTTAGGTCAACAATTCGAAAGTATTGAATCTAGAGGATATGCATGACAGTCTAACAACTTTCAGAAGTATCATATCAACAATGGGAGTCTCTCTATTTCTGTCATGACAAAGTTCATTTGGAAAGAACTCTAAAAATAGGGAAACTAATAGGCAAGCTTGAAACTGGGACACTTTTAGTGACCGTAAAATGCCCGATCCCACCTCTGATACAGAGAATTGGTGGTTGCGGTGGATAATACCAGGTCATTTAGAGCAACCCAAAGGAGGCAATACAAAGCACTTTAGATGGGTGGAAGCTGTCATTATCTCTTATAGAGTATTCTTTGTGACTAGATGATTCCTTCCCTCTTTTCACTGACTATACTGTAGTGTACATGTATCATTTCTGTCTGAAGAGCCAGTCACAAAACACAATATTGGGTGCATGATATTTTCTCCCCACCATTCTCACGTAAAAAATATATGCCCATCCTTATCTTTAATATCACAAACACATAAATGCAAATATAGACCGGGACAGTCACTTTCCAAAGTTAGGCCTCGTACACACGGGCAAGAATCTCTTGCCGCCCGAGTGTACACACTGACATTTTCAAAAGAACCGCGGTTCTCTTGAAAGGAAAAAACGCAGTGACGTCATCGAGTGCGACGAGCATGCGCTCGTCACATTCGATGCCTTCGCCGCCATCTTGCTTCACCCTACCCCTTCCGTGGAACTTACCGCGCATGCGTTGAAGTCATTTTGAGCATGCTCAGTTTTCCACGGCGACAGGTAAGTATACACACTCTCGGGTTTCTTGTCGGGAAACAGGCAGAGAAGAATCTCGATGAGAAAAAAGAGCGCAGGTTCTCTGTTTTTGTCGTCGAGATTCTGGCCAGATTTCCTGACGAGAAACCTGAAAGCCTCGTACACACGAACGATTTTCTCGGCAAGAAAGCTCTGCCAGCAGTTTCCTTGCTGGTTTTTGCTGAGAAAACCGGTCGTGTGTATGAGGCCGGAACCTTTATTTTGCAAAATTAACAGTTTTTACTCCTTTAGTAAATCAACCCCAGTATGTTACTGTTCAGTGCTCCAAAACCAGTGCTGGGCATTTCGGAACAAAGATTAAATGTGAATTTCACTGTAAACACTCATGCATTCCCAGTAGTCATATATATTTCCAAACGCATTTGTACTAATGTCCTGTTCACATTACCTAAGAGATATACTAGGTCCCTCATTGATTCATGGATGATGCCGCCAAAAGTTCCTGAGTGCAAGTCTTTTTTACCACTCTCCACCTAATGAAGAATACCAGAGGTAAGATACATTCAAACTGCAATCACCATTCAGAGTTATATTTTTTAGTGAATATATAATTTGAATCCTTTTTGTGTAAAGATTTTTCCAAAGAAAAACACAACCAAAGGAAAGAAAAAGCTTAGTTTAGTTTTACAGTGCTCACAGTAGTAATTTTATATTAACATGGAAGGGCTACTATAATACCAGCCTTGGCCGTCTGCTACCTGTACATACATATATACTTTTATATTTATATATATATATATTAGGGCTGTGCAAATTAAATTTTAATTAATCGATTAATCTTTAATTTTTTTGATCGATCAAAATCTTTTTGATCGATTAGAATTCTTTTGATTGGTACTCACCTCTCCACCGGCTTCTGGACCTTCAGGGAGTTTCGTCGGAGATCCGGTGACATCACAGACACCGGCGGGGCTTGCCGTGTCCATCTGAAGGGCTCCTTTGCTGTGCCTTCATATTTGCATGCCGGCGGGACCTTACTATCTGCCACACACAAGGGCTGTTACACTTCCCTCTATCACTTCCCTCTATCAACTTGGGATTCTACAACCATCCACTGGGAGTTGTGATAGTTCCCTTCACGGGACATCTACATGCCGACGAACTGATGTTAACCTCTCATCTGGATTCAGCAGTGGTATCGTTGTACACATTTTTATACCAGTATCATACTTAGCTACATGTTTTTATGACTGCCTTTGGTACCGTTTGGTATTACTCGCACCATTTTTACAGTTTATGTAGCTACATCGATTTTTATATCCAGTGCAATATTTGGTTACCTACTTGAAGACTATACAAGTTTTAATGCTATTCCCATCAAGAGCTACCTTTGCGTGTTTTTTTGTATCCTGCTATCCATTTTTCCAGGTTGGTAGCTACACTAAGAATCGACCTGCATGGAGATCAGCTAAAAGTAGTTGGATCTGTATGTGTGTTATAATTAATCAAAATTAGTCGATTAATCCAAATTAAAAAAACGATTAATCAAACACCAAAATTTTGATCATTAACAGCCCTAATATATATATATATATATATATATGCAGTATGTATGTATATGGACATTTTCTAGTAACCCCTTTTGTCTATTTAATAAATTGATACCTGTTTGGTCAGTTCTTTTTCTGTTCATTGTATGCATTTTATAAAAGTAATCTCAATTTCCCAGAAGCTTGTAAAGCAATAACAAGTCATTATGACAAATTATTCTCCCCCTGGCAGAGTGAAACAGAACCAACTATGCAATCTGTATGGTGCACTGCTGGTTTATCACTTATGGTGGAAAATCAGAGGATAGCTTCCTTTCTAGAACTGCTGAACACTGCAGAATTGGAACAAACTTTGACAGAGACTCGCTCAGCCTCCTCATTACTTATGTTGTACATAGTGCCGTGACCCTAAACATCAAAGCACAGGCTGCTATTCGCTTACACACAAATCTTTGGGCATGGTCCTGAAACTGACCTTCTTGACAGGGCCTACCCTGATCATATGTCAACCACAGGTGAAATTAGTACAAGAGCTCTGCACCCTAGATATTATAATTTAAGTAAATTTGTATTTATGCATTTTTTTGTATAGAATTTTGTGTTTGTAAATCAAAAATTTTATAAAACTGAATTATAAAAAAAAAAAAAGTATTTATGGTACATATGTAGTTGCAGAGCAAATATGGGTCACGCAGTCCTTATGCCGCGTACACGCGATCATTTTTCAGCATAAAAAAACTGTAGTTTTTCAGCATGTCCAAAAAACGAAGTTTTCCCAACTTCATCATTAAAAACGATGTTGCATACAACAGTTCTACACAGTATCAGTAAGGTATATTTAAAGCCAATATATATTTTCTTCATTTTCAATAAAGTACTGAATAATTAAAATGCCTACCAGGTTTCTTTTGCCATTAATATCCCACTGGAGAATTTCACTTCACTTGCTGTCCTCTAGACACAACAGGAGGTGCGAGAAAATCTCTCCAAAGTGAGAGACATTCCCTCTTAGTTGACAGTGGAATTTGTGATCACATTGGAACATTCCTTTCTGTTCCTGCCTTGGTTACAGCTCAAAAGCTTAGATTTTCCTTCAATTTTAATGCCAGTGACAGAGGTCTTAAGAAAAAATGTGGCTCTAATGGCACAGCAATAATAGCTTGACAAAGGTTTTACCACTTTTCACCATCAATCCAAAAAAAAAAAAAAACGGCGTTCCGGGCATAATCTTTTTTTTTCAAGCTAAAATTAATCACATTAAATAGTCCCTAAAACATATTAATAGATCCGTAATCGTTCCAGAAATCATTGCAAACACTTGCCTTATATCCTCCAGCTCATGTTGTGGCCATATCTATCATGTGTATGGGCATGTGAAGCCCAGTTCCTTTTTCTTCCTGGTTTTCAGGGAGAGGTGCATGCTGGGCGATTTTTAGGCACAGTAATGCCCAGAGACTCCTGTGAAATGAGTGTCATCATTTCCCAGGAGGCAATGGGGTCTTAGGACAGGAAGTTGAACCATCTAGAACCAGGAACTAGGCAGATTACAAAATCTGCCCAGTAACAGCCAGATAGAAGTGAGTAAAAATATTTTTATGTTTTTTTACATTAAAGGCAAGCTGTTAATAGAAAGTAAATTTTTAGGGTGGAACTCTGCTTTAAATACAATTTAAGAATTTCAATATGCAGAACATACTATATGTGTCCACCCCCACACAACTATCAAATCCCATGAAACAAAGAAGATACATCAATAAAATACAGTGTATCATTTCACTCAAGCCCTGTACACACCATCGGTTTGTCTGATGAAAACAGATCGATGGACCGTTTTCATCGGACAAACCGATCGTGTGTGGGGCCCATCGGTTTGTTTTCCATCAGTGAAAAAAAATAGAACGATCGTCTGTGTGAAAGTCCATCGGTCAAAAATCCACGCATGCTCAGAATCAAGTCGACGCATTCTCGGAAGCATTAAACTTAATTTTTCTCAGCACATCGTAGTGTTTTACGTCACCGCGTTGGACACGGTTGGGTTTTTGACTGATGGTGTGTAGGCAAGACTGATGAAAGTCAGCTTCATCGGATATCCGATGAAAAAATCCATCGGATTAGATTTCATCAGATATCCGATCGTGTGTACAGGGCTTAAGGGAAGTGTTTTTGTTAGGACACATAAAAGAGGCATACGTTATTTATAAAAACAGATAAAAGAAGTCATGAACAAAACTAAAGTTATTGCTCATAGTATGGTCAAAGGTGATTTAATAGGTGACACCAGGCACTCCAGGGATCAGGAAGCTCCCTTACACAAATGTATTACCTTCTTCCGATGCTGTTCATTTGGTTTGCAAAATTATTTCATAAACAGATCTTTTAAATAGTGAAACATTTTGCATAGCCAGTAGGGCAGTGTAAAATCTAGTGATGATATTCAAAGGGCAGTAATTCCTTACAGCTGATAAGGCTCCAGTTAACTAATGTTAGAATCATGATAAGTTGCTGTGATTATACTGTAGTTTGCACACTGCCTCAGTGAAAGTCTAAAGCTCCTTACACACGATCAGAATTTCCGATGGAAAAAGTCCAACAGACTTTTTCCAATGGAAATTTCGACTGTGTGTATGCCCCATCTGAGTACCGTAATTCTTTTGGAAATTCCGATGAATTCCATCGGAGTTTAGATAGAGAATATGTTCTATTTTACTCCCATGGAACTCCAGAATGTGAGTTTGACTGGGCAAAAGCCATATCGTGTATACGGGGCATAAGCTGTACATAGTGGTAGTGGTTCATTTTAAATATATTATTGTATATTACTGTAATGCTATGTATACCCGGGAAACATATGTAAACACCTCTGCCTTGCATTGCTGTCCTAAAGTACAAAACAGATCCTTACCTCTACAAAGAAATAGGCATTGCCTCTTGTCCCATATGTCAAGGCAGGCTTTTTGCTGAGCCGAACGTTATCAGAAATAACAACATAATCCACATCAGAGAAGAACTCCTTGTGTTCTGTAATTAATTCTTCTAAACCAGGGGAACCGGTTTCCTCCACCCCTTCTATAATAAACTTCAAGTTCACAGGGATGTCCTAATATCACAAAAGAAAAACATACATTAGACCACTGGTCGCCAACCTTGCAGACCTTACGGACCACTAAATTCTCAATTTTGAATCCCGCGGACTACTAATATGAATTTTACATACCTTATACATGCAATGCTCCCATTCTCTGCCCCCCCCCCCTCCCGCACTCTGCAGCCCTACACAGACTCATCATTGGATCTCATCTCCTTATCCAGACATGTGATTGAGCTCCATACTCCCACCCACAGTCTGATCAGCATCGCAATTGGAAGTCCCCTCTTTCTTCACCTCCAGCTCTCTACACTGAGTACCTCCCTCTGAGTTCACAAGAGTCTGACTTATAGAGGAGGCACTAAGTGTCAATGTGCACTGACAGTATTGACCGTCAGCACACATTTAGAAAAACACTGGAAACAACATTGGGCGGTATACATCCAATGTTACAACGTTGATTTGCAGCAGAACCCCTGGGGACCAGCAACATTTTCTCATGGACTATCAGTGGTCCACAGACCACTGGTTGGCAACCACTGTATTAGACATTACAAATGAACATCCACATAGTATATGCCTTCAAAAAAAATCTGATAATGTTGAATTGCCAACCACGGGACTCACTCTAGGAAATTAACATAATTTAATAATTTTTATTTATTTAAAGCGGAGCTCCACCCAGAAGTGGAAGCTCCACTGGTTTGCCCCTCCACTGCCAGGTACCTGGTTTTGACAGGTACCCGCTCACACTTCCGGATGACTTTGCCATAGCGAAGTCATCCGGAAAGTTCTCCTCCCACCTCCTTTCCCCCCCGCCAGGCCATTAACTTAACGCAGCACACTACGCACATGCACAGTAGAGAGCCGCAAGATTTAATTGACGGTTTCTGACGGATTCGTGGACAGGTAAGTGTCCTAATATTAATAGTAAGCAGCTACAATATTTTAAAATAGAGCTCTGCTTTAAGGCTGGGTTCATACTATTGCGAATTGGATGCAATAGCCAGAGAATGTGACCGGCTCTCTATGGAGCCAGTTCTCATCTCCGAAGCGGCTCCAGTGCGAATTTACACAGGAGCCCTGTGCATCTTTTGGTCAGTTTCAGATCTGAATTCAGCCTAATATTTGTGCTAAAAATCAGACCTGAAACAGTGAACCAGGACGCACAGGATCCCTCCTGGGAGCCGCATCGGCATCTAGTGAGATTAGAGAAGAGAGTAATACAAAGCTCAATGTGCTTCTGCTGATGAAGTTAAAGAAAGAAGCAAAAGTTGAACACCCATTGTCAACAATCAGGTAAGTATCTGTGCCCCAGACCCACAAACCAACATATGCCTAAAAACTGGCTAGCCTACGCCGATGAACATACACCGGCCTAGCGTGGGGGCACTTTTCGTCTGGACGCATGTTGCTGCTCCCATTGATTAGGCATTCAAACATGCAAATGAGGGGAAATACAGCGATTCACGAACGTACGTGCGCCCGACGCATGCTACGCAAGGTGCGCGTAAGTTGTACGTCCGGCGTAAAGTTATTCCCCATAGATGAGGTGCAACCCGGCAACAGACATGCAAAGGTCTGCACCAGAGAACACAGGCCGGGGTACTGGGCTTACGTTACGTTCACGACGTACGTGGTGATCCGGTGTAGCATAGACATTTGTGCTGGCATGGTTGTGAGCATGAGCATAAGGGTGCTGTTTCATGCGTCCACGTCACGGCAACGTCACGGCGCATGCGCAGTTCATGGTACGCCGGGCGTAAAACACTGCACCGCGCTCGGACTATCATTTGCATGGGGTCACTCCCACCTACGCTGGCCTGCGCCTTCGAAACCTACGCCACGCAGCGCTGGGAGCAATAGCTTGCTGAATGCAGTGCTTGCCTCTCCGCGCTGCGTCGGCGTAGCGTACGGCGTTTGCACTACGGCGGCGTAATGTGCGCTTACTCTCTGTGAATTCGTGCCTAAGTGTCTGAGTCAGAAGAACACAAACATCTCTTTTTGCCATTTATTATTTTGTAACAGCTAATATTTTAGATTATTATTATTATTATAATTTTTTCACAAATTGAAATTTGGAGGATGCCACCGCTGACCTTCTGAATATGCAAGTTGTTAGGGTGTTACATTAATTCAAGGGCCACCCTGTTTTCTGACTTGCTGTGCTAACCCTGAATAAACATGCAGCAAACAAAATCACAATGTGGCTTTCACCCCATTTCACACAGCACACAGTAACAGAACTAAGGCTGTGTGCTATAAGTCCCTTCTCTTACTGTCAAAGCAAAAGGTGTGCACAGTCCGAGTAGAAAAATCTGTATCCTGCCAGCATATTACAAGAAAAACAGGGATGGCTCATTGCATTCATTTTTTTTTTAAATGGGTCTTACCTTTTTCAGTGATATATATGTTTCAATTGCATTTATCCAGGCTAACACGGGGCCTTTGTTGTCAGTTGCACCTCGCCCATATAAGTTTCCTTAAAATTATAAAAACGTTAAAACTTATTGCATATTAGCTAACAATAAATTGATAAAAAATAAATTTTTCAGAAACACACACTCTCTTTAGACTCTAAACAGCTCTGACCATTATAAATGCTATTCCACCTTCAAGCCCTTCACACTGATGTTTCAGTTCTCAAAGATGGCTAAGGAAGAGGACTAAATCTTTAGCTCTGTTTTACTATACTTTTTCTATTCAGAATGATGTATGCTGTATATACTGTTTATATTAACAAAAGTGCATAGACCTGAAACTAACCAATAACCAAGATACTAACCATTAACTTCAGTCAATGTGTATGGATCACTTTTCCACCCATCTTCTTTTTTAGCAGGCTGGACATCCACATGTCCATAAAAACAGACAGTGGCCTTTGTGGTGTCATTGCCCAACTCAGCCAAAATCGCAGGGGGGAATTTGATTTTTTGCCCATCATGCAGCTACAGAGAAAAAAATAATTTGATTATTATATCAGAAGTTTAGTAATAAAATGCTATACATACACTGAGTGCCAAAACAATCTACTTAAGAAACAAAAGATACAAAATGTCAATGGGGGAGACAACAAATCACTCCACCCATGCCAAATTAAACTCTGTGGAGGCCCATTGGTAGTTGAAACCTTGGGGCCCTGCCTTGCAGGTTTCTGGATTTTTCTAGTACGAGTGGAATAACATTGAACCAAGTACTGTGCATTTCGGTCATTAGATGGAAAAGGGGTCTGGAGGGGTCCAGGGAAACCTATGGGGCACTTGCAACTAAACGCTATGTGCCTACCTTTAGGACATAAAGAACCACTGTATACCCTGTGTCTCCAGTATTGTTACAATCTATATAGAACCAGAAATTTTGTACATCTTATCCTGACACTATATCAACTTGAATGACACCTACAAATTGGTCTGAAGTGCTCCTGGGAAGACTCACGGCACACTTGCAACTGAATAATAGGTGCCTACCTTGAGGACATTCAGGCCCAATATATGCTCTGTGTCATCACTATTCAGTGCAAAGGCGGGAGTCTGTGGTGGACCAGCATACATTTACAGCAGTGAACATTATATTTGAGTTCCTGTGGTATTCACCAATTTAAAGCCACTGCTGTCTACACAAACCCAACAATGGGCAGCAACAAAAAGGCCCAAAACGGAAATGTAGGGGATTGAATATCAAGATGCATGGCATAGGGATGAATATTGAAAATGGTAATGGGGTAATCCAAGTGTGGTCACTGAGTATCAAAGGGCGACTCCAGGCTATTCACATAAATTTGTGACATAGCCTGTGATCACATGACTGCTAGTATCATCCTAGTCTGCAGGGAGGCCCTCACTCAGATGCACAGGGCACCGACAATACTCTTCAGGGAAGAGGTAGGACTCACATGTAGTTGTCCATCATCTTTCGTGTTGGAGGGAAGCCTTCCTCCTGCATCCACTTGTCGCTGTTACCTGCTGATGTTGGTGCTGCCAGTCACTATGGTTGCCCTGTTGCAAGCTTAGTGTATATCCATCTCCGGCCGGCCACTCACTTTCAGTTTTACTTTTGGGTTTCTGCGTTTTTTACTTCCGGTTTGTAATGAATGGATGTGGGCAATCAGATGGTAGCAATATAAGGGGGTATAGGGGCATACTATAAATTATTTAAAATACGGTATATGAAAAAGCATGCATAGGACATCAAATAATTCAAGAGTCGTAATTGCAAGAAACATTCATAAATATACCATAAATGACTCTTCATAAAGGTGAAAAAATATAAATAACACACTGTGTAAAATAAATGAAAAAAAAAGTGCAACAATCCAGTGCAGAAATTTTTTGTGCTAAAATATCCATGTAAAAATAAAGAATATTACATACAACAGAAAACACTGTATAGAAAGGTGTGCAATAAAACAGTCTTTTGTGCAGAAAAACTAAAGATCAATTCCAAAAAAACAGAATACAACAGAAAGGCTTATATTTTAGCCTCTTAAGGTGAGAGGCTGGGGGGAAATATTTGGCACGTAGCACTGGATGAAAGCACTTGCACTTTATTGGCTTTTTTGTTTTTCTGCACAAAAGAAAGTTTTATTGCACACCTTTATATACAGTTTTTTCACTTGTATGTAATATTTTTTATTTTTACACAGATATTTTAACACAGGAAATTTCTGCACTGGATTGTTGCACTTTTTCCATTTATTTTTCACAGTGTGTTATATATATTTTTTCACCTTTATGAAGAGTCATTTATGGTATATTTATAAATGTTTTTTGCAATTACCACTCTTGAATTATTTCATGTCTTATGCATGCTTTTTCCTATAGTTTAAATCATTTATAGTAAGCGCCCCTATACCTCCCTTATATTACTATATTGTTATCAATATGTGAACACTTTTCTAGGTTTGCGCATTAGTTCCCCCTTTTACAAATCAGATGGTATATTCCCTGGGCATGGTTGAATACAAGGGGGTGCATGGGGCGCTACACCAACGCGTTTCACCCACCTAGCATGTGGGTTTCAGAAGGGTGGGGTGACACCAAATTCCGTGCCTCTTATAAAGGCTTAGAAATTACCCCCTCTGGGGATATCCTGTGACATTACTTCCTGCCCATTTTGCCTACAGACTTAACCCTCACTGGAGCCTGGCTGCAACGTCATACTTCCTTGACAAAAGTTTCCCTCATATGGGAAGTCAGAATTAATTTTTACTAGATTTATTACAGTTTGCACTCTCAAGCAACTGCTTCCAATTTTTGGGAACAAACTATAAACAGATCAGGGGCACGTCCAATGGGTGCCCTGTGGGCACCTGCGTATGCCTGTCTCAACCGGGGGTACTGGGAGGAGGAGGAGGTGTATTGTTCTGAGATGTACCTTGGCCATTCTCTGTTGTGAAAATCAAAAACCTGTCAAACCATGACCTAGTTTGAATGTCCCAATTGCACATTCATAAAGTGAATGTCAGGACCAGGATTTGAACCTGGGACCTCAGTTGTGTCCGGCAGTGAGCCTTCTCACTGAGCTATCTGGGATGCTGGACAGTGCCCTGTCTGTTCTGCTAGACAAACCCATCTGATCCATTGGACCTTGCTGCCTTGTGTCTTGATTGTCTTGAACCTTGAACCCCTTCCTCCTCCCACGAACTTCCTGATATAAGCCATGTCTCTGCACTTCCTCCTTGCCAGAATATTGCGCTATCTCCAGCCTGTATCTCGCTCCTGTCTTCTCTGCTGCCATCCATATTTGCTACTGCTCGTTATCAGCCCTTGGCTTGTAATCGACTACGCTTCTGCCTGATCCCAACCTACAGATACTCATTACTGACCTTTTGGCTTGTTTACCGACCACTCTTCTGTTTGATCCTTACCTGCTTATCTGCTATTGTACCCCGGCTTTCTCACCTCCAGGTGGGGAAATCCTGAGGACCGCGACCTGTTGCTAACACGCAGCAAAATCCATCTCCACCTTCAGGAGCTCTGGTGAACACTGGTTAGCGCTTAGATTCCGCACCTCAGGTGACCCCGTATCATCAGCCAGGGTGACCTGCTCTGCTGCTATAGCTACTGGCCTCTGAGCCTGACCCCAGACCGTGACAGTGAACTTAAAACATGTTCTGATCCATTGTTCAATTTGTGAAGACACCCAGTGCTCCCCACAGGACAGACAGGGTAAGTATATCTGCTTACCAGATTTTAAGTCCCTCCAGGGTCTACCTGCGCATTTGTGAGCTTTCACCCCTCACTATGGGCTCAACCGCATCTACTACGCAGCCTGCCTAGTTATTACACTATGTGCGGTTCCTTCATTTTTTGGTTCTATGGATGGGCTGATTGAAACTGATACCGGTACTGAGGACTCTATATGATTGCGACCCTGGATTTACCTTGCTGATATCTGCCTATGATCTGTGACCTGTCCTCCATACCACTGAGCGGCTGTGGAATCTGGTATATGCTGACACTTTATTTCCCTTTGGTAAGCCTCTGTCCATGTGGTGGTGGTTCACTGGAATTTGCAAAGCACCTGGGTGTTGTCTGTCCCAAGCTCCATAATATTGGACTATTATCTCCTATTCACAAGGACTTATTTTGTTGTGTTTGTTTACATTTATTGTTCTGTCTTTTCTTATGTTGTTTGTGTTTTTCACGATTACTGCTGCCTTTTAGGAATCATTTTCCTAATTTATTTTTGTGGTCTAGCGCAATTTTTTCTTTATTTTATTCCAGTCACACATTCATCATATGAAAGAGGAAGATAAACTCATTGCGCAACATTCTTTTAAAAGCACACAAGAGTTTATTAAAAGTTGTACTTACAACAAAAACAATAAAATTAGGCTCAAAATGGAAACAATCGTTTGTCCAGCACCCTCCACGAGGGTTTGGACGTCACTGCTGCTCCATGCCTAGCCTGACATACGTTTCGCCAATGGGACTTCTTCTGTAAGGCAGTTCTCGGTTGTGGTTAGGGTACATCAACGATGTACTGGTAGTATGGCAGGAATCTGCCAACAGTCTAGAACTGTTCATGGCTAAATTAAATCGAAACCATAGGAATATTCGTTTAATGCTCAGTCATAATCAACACCAAATTTTTTTCTTGGGACCCCAGATTAGAGTGGAAGATGGACGACTGGTATCAAAAACATATCAAAAAGCCAACACGCTGTTGGAGGCAACCAGCCATCATCTCTAATCAATGGGATATCAACTGGACAGTTTTTAAGGATGCGTCGGAAATTGCACTTTAGAGTCGGACCATAAAACTGAAGCCAGAAATTTTAAAGAGATAACATATCCGCACCAATGTCAGAAAAATTTGAAAAGAAAAGCATTGCAGAAAAAACTTATAGAATACATGACATTAAAGGATAGACAAACCCCTACCTGCACATACCTGGCTCACTGATCTGCCACCCCTTAAGGAAATGTATCCATGTGGAAGATGCCACATATGTAACTTTGTAGACAAGATGGATACTTTCTCTGATGTGAGCCACCAAAACATCTATTGGATCAGACACTTCAGGTCTTGTACATGATAGAATGCCCCTGACACATGCTGTATGTGGGTAAAACAAAACACCCGGTAAAGGTACGGATAGGAGAGCATCTATCGAGTATCCATACCCCAGATGATGAGAGCTCATTGGCCAAACATTTTGCAAAATATTCTATGCGTTGACATTATCAAGTAGAAGAGGGGACTCCAAAAAGAAAAGGAGTGCATTTTTTGTTTAAGGTGTCTTTCTCCCAAAGGGGTTCAACACAGAATAAATGTATAGGTTTTCCCAACCCCCTAGATGGTATGGATAGGGTAGATGTGACACACCATATCATTGTCAGGTCATCGTATCCCTACAGGTAATGAACAATGATGTGTTTACCCCTCTTTATTATTTATAATTTACTTAATCTCTTTGTAGTACTCCATACACCCCTCAAAAGTGTTCCTCACCAGGGATCAAGCAAATGTAGCTGCTCTGTATAAACAATCTGTGCCAGATTTATATATTCAATCTGTATTTGTGTTCAATTGTAGATATTTGATGTGCAATTCACTGTGTCAAAGTGATCTTAAATTTGGCCACACGATGGCAGTATACACTATTACCAAGCCATTATTGTTGGTGCCCTGTGCATCTGAGTGTAGACAGCAGTGGCTTTGAATTGGTGAATACATCAGGAACTCAGAACTTGGATATAACGTCCACTGCTGTAAATGTATGTTGGCCCGCCAGAGACTCCCTCCTTTGCACTGAATAGTGATGACACGGGGCATTTAGTGGGCCTGGATGTGCTCAAGGTAGACACCTGGCATTCAGTTACAAGGGCCCATAGATTTCCCAGGAGCCCTTCAGACCCCTTTATACGAGTCATCCATTAAGTTGATATACTGTCAGAATATAATGTACATGATTGCTGGTTCGGATAGATTGTACCAATACTGGAGACACAGGGTATACAGTGGGCATGGATGTCCTAAACGTAGGCACATAGCATTTAGTTGCAAGTGCCCGTAGGTTTCCCAGGACCTCTTCAGACCCCCTTCTCATGTGTCATCTTCACTAACCTGTTTAAAAGGTCCATGTCCTTTCCCTTTTTGAAACTGTAATGTGAACCTTATCTCTATGGTTTATGTAGGGTAAAGTACATTAAAAACTCTTTAGAGAAAATACTGTATTAATGTAAAGTTTTAATTTTCATGGGTCAATTAATTTTTTTCTACCTTTTTGTAAACAATTTAATAAAGCTTCATTGTAATCTTCTTTCAAGATCATAGCAATATTTTAAATCTTTGTTGCAGGGCTCTTAAATGGCATGAGGCCCACAGGCGCAGCGCGGAGAGGAGAGGAGAGGAGAGGAGAGGAGAGGAGAGGAGAGGAGAGGAGAGGAGAGGAGAGGAGAGGAGAGGAGAGGAGAGGAGAGGGACTCTCCATGGAGGAGAGGAGAGGAGAGGAGAGGAGAGGAGAGGAGAGGAGAGGAGAGGAGAGGAGAGGGGAGGGGAGGGGAGGGGAGGGGAGGAGAGGGGAGGGGAGGGGAGGAGAGGGGAGGGGAGGGGAGGGGAGGGGAGGGGAGGGGAGGGAAGCATGGAATTCACAAAGCAAATGCTCCCAACGTTGCGCCGGCATAACGTAAATTCATAGGCGTAAGCCGCCCTAAGTCAAAGTAGGTGGAAGTGGGCTGGAAGTGGGCGTAATACATTTAAATGAAGTGTGACCCCATGCAAATGATAGGCCGAGCGTCATACAAGTACTTAAAATGGACTGCGCATGCGTCGTGCCTTGGACGCATCCCAGTGTGCATGCTCACAATCACGTCGAAACAACTGCCTACGACGTGAACGTAACCTACACCCAGCTCTATTCACGTACAACGTAAACTACGTTAATTTTGAAGGCAGTCGTTCCCTGGTCCATACATTTGCATGAATTGTGCCTCCAATATGGGGAATAACTTTACGCCGGACGTACGACTTACGCAATCCGCGTATATAATGTGCCCGGCGCAAGTACGTTCATGAATCTCCGTATTTGACTCATTTGCATATTTGCATCGAAAATCAATGGGAGCGCCACATGCGTCCAGCGTAAATATGCGCCCACTATACGCCGGCGTAGGAAAGTTACGTTGGGTGGCTGAAGCCTATTTTTCGACGTATCTTGCTTTGTGGGTCGGCGCATAGATACGACGGCGCACATTTGTACTTACGTTGGCGTGTGTGTGTTCACATTATACATTTCAGAAATTAAACCTTCTTGTAAACAGAGATTTATATTAATACAGATTATAATAAACCAGAAGTGAATAGCTCAGTTGTACAGAGGACTGAAGCACTTCCTTTAAATTCAAACTACTCTGGAAAAGTTCTACATTTGGGGGCATATTTGTAAAGTGAAAATTCGCCAAAGCATTTGCTGCAGGTGAATCTTTCTGGTGCTTGTGTTTTAAATGAGTGATTGATCCACCACCAGTGAATGTTTGATGAACATTTTCATTACATTTAAAAATATTCGATTTAATGTGTATTAAGAACCCCAAATAATGTAACATGTTGTGGTTAACCATTCTTTAGAGCTATGACAAAAATGTCCAGCTCTTGGGATGACGTTTGTAAAATAAACGGTGCCTTTACATGCAGCAGTGAGCTGATCACCGTCTCTGCAAATAAAACAAGCAGCTTACCAGAATCATGGACCCTGTTGCCCTAGATCAGGGGTGCCCAACCTTTTGAAGAGCGAGGGCCACTTAAGCGGCTTGGTAACAGGTCGTGGGCCACAGGTCGCGGGTAACCGTTTGGGGGCTACACTCCGCATATGTAGAACGGACACAAACAACTCAACTCTATGGGCCCTCCGATTCGCCCCTTCTGTGTTTTTTTTTTTTAGCGGATCAGATTAAAGGTAGGCGGGTGTAAACGGACACAAGTCTGTTTACATTTTCAGCTCCATAGAGGTGAATGAAGGGTCCGATTGGGTCAGACCGATCATGTGAAAGGGGCCTGAGGCTGCTTTCACACTGATGCGCTGTGGTTTACCGACATCGTGGGTGCAGAGCAGTGCACTTGTGAATTTCCTGCGGGTTAGCTGCACTTGCCATAGACTTCTATTATATCCTGCAGGTGTGGTGCACTTTCTGAAAGCGCACCAAACCGTAGATAATAACAGAGGTCTGTGGCTCAACCAGCCATCCCAGAGCAGGAGGTCGCGGGCCACATCAGAGGGCTCCGCGGGCCACATGTGGCCCCCGGGCCACTGGTTGGGCACACCTGCCCTAGATGGTTAGTTTTTTTTTAATCTTTTTTGCTGTTTTTTTATTTATTTTTAGGTGGATTGAGCAATTTCCCGTGCCAGGACATTGTATTCTGACAGCAGTTCCTGTCGCTGCTGTTCGATGGAACATTTACTTGTCAAATTTATTTATAGAATTTTTCGATGGAATATTTAATAAAAGTCAATGAAACAATGTCAGTAGAGCGGTGGAGCACTCCCTGCCTGTCCAGTCCCTGCTGGACCGGCTAAATTGTAATCAGTGTAAGGCCAGCTTTAAGCAAAGAGGCAACCCCACATAGCGATTTAAAAAGAGCACATCAATAATGTTTAATTTAAAATCCACCCCCCCCCCCCAAAAAAAAAACTGCAGCGGTAAAACTGCAGGAAATTCCAGTGTTCTATGTCACACTGATTAGCTCTGCCCTGCACTTTTCAGGTTAATAGGTCATCACCAGTAATGTGCTTCACTAGTTTCCTTTTTTTATATATTTTCTTTCCCTTTAATTCCCTCAGTGATCCTGCCAGTAACATACTTGCTGACCCCTAGGAAATATAGTTCTTACATGAACAAGTGATGCAAACCAGGAAGTGAATGAGAGAACAGAAACTAGAACGCCGGAGGTGATATAGATGAAGGAATTTAATAGGTATTTACTTGTTTTTAAACAGAATCATTAGACTATTCCGTCTGTCTACCTTGCAGACATTGGGCCAGATTCATAGAGCAATTACGCCTGTCTAACTGGTGTTAGACAGGAGTAATTTCAAATTTCGCGCGCCGTATCACTAGTTTGAATCCTCAAACCATGATACGGCGGCTTCGGGCTTCGATCCGAGAGGCTTACGTCTTCGTAAGCCTTCGGATCTACGCTGCCATCTATTTGCGGCCGCTGGGAGGAGTTCGCGTCGTTTTGATGCGTCGGGATATGCAAATGTTTTTTTACGGCGATTCCCGAAGATACGAGTGGTCGTCGCAATCACTTTCGTCTATTTTTGTGTACGTAATGTTAGAGCAGCTTTTTGCTGCTCTAACGTTACGTAGCCCATGTTAAGTATGGCCGTCGTTCCCGCTTCGAATTAATTTAATTTTTTTTTTTGTTTACGTAACTCGTTCGGGACTAGGATCGCCCGTAAACGACGCTACCTAAACAACGAATGACGTCACAACGTGATTTCGCGCAATGCACGGCAGGAAATTTGCGAACGGAGCATGCGCAGATCAATCGCCGCGGGAACGCGCCTAATTTAAATGATTCACGCCCCCTACTCGTCTATATGGATTGCGACGGGAGAAATACACTACGCCGCCGTCGTTTACTGGACAAAATCTACCTGAATTCCACGTAGAGCCAGTTAAAAAACGGCGGCGTAGTGTATTTCTGATACTCTACGATAATCCATTTCTATGTGAATCTGCCCCATTCACTTTAGTCAAAAAAGACATTTCCTTTACAACTCCTTTAAGGCAGCCACCACTTCTAAGGACTGGTAAGATGCAATATATGACAGTTTGTTCCAGGATTATATATACTTTATTACAAAGTTACATAGTTACATAGTTAGTCAGGTTGAAAAAAGACACAAGTCCATCCAGTTCAACCACAAAAAAATAAACAAACAAAATAAAAAACATAGTACAATCCCATACACCCAACTCCGTACCCACAGTTGATCCAGAGGAAGAAAAGAATAGGGTGCCCTTTTGTAAATGTGTTCTTAATTAATACCAACCGTTTCAAATCCTGTGTCTACTTGCTGTACTGTGGCTCCCAAAGTTTGAATCCTCCGAGCAGTTATCTCTACCATTTGTATTAATTCTTCACGCAGGTGAGGGTCACTGGAATCACTTGGAACAGCTATCCATTCTTTAAGCTCCTGCATGGAATAAAATATAAACATTTCATTATAAAATACAAGCTTTCTTCTCCCATAGGAAATGTATAGCAATAATGTAAAACATTGCTATGTAAAGTACTGACAGTAAAGTCATATTACATCTTTACTGAAGTCTATTAAGAGAGGTTCCGAAACAACTGTATGCATGTTATTTTTTTTACTGACTACAATAAACAGATACAGTATGCAATGGACAATGACTGTACATGGAGATATATTCATTATCCAACTCCATTTTCATAAACTGCTGAAAAAAAAAAATCAACTACTAAATCTTCCTTGCCCAATGTTACGGCGACAGAAGCAAATTATAAAGTCTTAACACGCTGGTATCTTGTACCTGCCAGAGTGGCTAAATACACTCCCAATCGTTCAACCCTGTTTCAGGGGCTGTACAGATAGGCCCTGTACACACGAGGAGACATGTCCGATGAAATCGGTCCACGGACCGTTTTCATCGGACATGTCTCCTGGGATATTTTGGTCTGATGTGTGTACACACCATCAGACCAAAATCCCCGCGGACAGAGAACGCGGTGACGTAGAAGACACTGTGCTCAAACACGGAAGTTCTATGCTTCCACGCATGCGTTGAATCGGATTTCTGTCCGATGGTTGGGCGTACTAACCATCGGACATGTGCGACGGACAGGTTTCCAGCGGACAAGTTTCTAAGCATGCTTAGAAACTTTTGTCCGCTGGAAACCTGTCCGCTAGGCCGTACACACGATCGAACATGTCCGCGGAAACTGGTCTGCGGACCAGTTTCAGCGGACATGTCCCCTTGTGTGTACGCGGCCATACAGGTGCACACATGCATATATGGTGGACATGTCCAATAGCACAATCCTTTTGGGGGAAAATCTTTGAACTAGCCTCCAAAATGTTCCAAAAGCCGCTAGCACCAGACCCTGCTATAGAATTACTTAATCTGAAGCCAGATCATCTAACAATCTCCCAATTTAAGCTTTTTGTTCAACTTTCAATTGCTGCTAAGCAAACAATGGCGAAAGCATGGAAATCACCAATACTGGCATTGGCTAAAACTAAGAACATAATGAATTCTGCAATATCCCATGCTAAAATGTCAGCTATTGAAGGTAACAATATTTCAAAATTCAAGAAAATGTGGAACCCATGGATAAAGACTCATTTACCCCCTAAATTTTAATGATTCAGTCCTTCAGCCATGGTAACTAGTGTTGCTCATGAATATTCGCATTGCGAATATTCGTAACGAATATTGCATATTCGAGTATTCGCGAATAAATCGAATATCGCGGTGAATATTCGATATTGCGAATATTCGTATTTTTTCAAATTTATTTTTAAAACAGATCACATCCTAGTGATCTCCATCGACGTCTAAAAGCATTGCTGGTATGATTAGAGACTCTGGGCCGAGTAGCTGAGGCGATCCTTTTATGTTGCCGAATATTCGCAATGCGAATATTCGTATTACGAATATTCGCAAATACTTTCTCTGCCCTTCTGTGTTTTGTGTATAAAAAAACAAAAAACAAAGAAAAATTTGCTTTAGTTTAGTCATAAGTTTGTGTAAGTAGAGTTAGTGTTTAGTGCATATTAGTTTAGTAATCCAGGAAATGATCTCCGTTTTCGCGTGTTGACGAGAATTTCGCAATCAATTTTATTTTTGATAAAATATCACGAATATTCGATATTAAAGAATATTTCACAAATATTCTTCTATATATTCGTGAAATATCGCGAAATCGAATATGGCGTATTCAGCTCAACACTAATGGTAACTGATTATTTAACAAAACTGTGTAACCACACTTCTATTTATACATGAAATAACTATACTGAACCACGCCCTGGTACCTGGACCGACCTTGTGAACTTACTCTCTCCCCGCCTTTTTCTCGTAACTTTCTTTTTTCTTTTCTTTTTAAGTTAATGTATAACATTTGCTTATCTATATCAGCTCTATATCAATACATGATAGATTTACATACGTATATACAAAGTATTTTCGGATAACCTTTGTTAGGTATTAACAGTTACAATATTCATACTAACACGATAAAGTAACATAGAGCAATTAATTAATTGTGTGTGATGAAGTTTAAAACACAAATAAAACATACTATGTTACCTATATATATTATTTTAATTGTTTTATTGTTTAACAAAAGAGTTTATTTATACTGTATATATCCTTGTATATGTAACACTGAACTTTCATTTTATTGTGCAATCAATAAACCTTTTTTGACAAGGAAAATAAAATAAAAATAATAGTTATTTTAGAACAGTTTAGTTGAAATGTATAAGCATTATATTTAGGGATAACCAGTGGCGGCCCATCCGTGAGGTGCGCAGGGGCGCCGCACCCCTAATCCATGTGTCCGACCCTTAAAGTGGTAGTAAACCCCCAAAAATTTTTTTTGTTTTAATGTCACAATGTAGAGTATAAGATTTCCTATCATCTGTGCCCAGTCTTGCCACACAGAGTTAATCCAGCGCTGAGTAATCCTCTTTAAAGTTCAGTGCAAATTAACCGGTCTTCAGATAAAAACCTGCCAAATTAGGTTAAGTCCGTTTCTCTGTTTTTGCTTTCAGTAACAGGTTATTTACAAATATAGCGTGGACATGTTTATCATAACAAGAGGTGATCCAAAGTGCATTGTATATTACTAGGATGTGTTATGATGTTATATCACCTCATGTTATGATAAACAAAACATAACATATGATAAACATGTCCTAGCTATATTTGTAAATAACCTCTCACTCAAAGCAAGAAGAGAAAAAACTGACTTTTGATTTAGGCAGGTTTTTATCTGGAATGCTGTTCATTTTCACTGAACATAAAAGAGGATTTCTCAGATCTGGATTAACTCTGTGTGGCAAGACTGGGCACAGATGATAGGAAATCTTATACTCTACATTGTGACATTAAAAAAAAAAAACATTTTTTGGGGTTTACATCCACTTATACCCCCCTCCTGCCCAGGTGATATTTCAGCTTCCGGCACTGTGTCGATTTAACTGACAATTGCGCGGTCGTGCGACGTGGCTCCCAAACAAAATTGACGTCCTTTTTTCCCCACAAGTAGAGCTTTCTTTTGGTGGTATTTGATCACCTCTGTGGTTTTTATTTTTTGTGCTATAAACAAAAAAGTGCGACAATTTTGAAAAAAATACAATATTTTTTACTTGTTGCTATAATAAATATCCCAATTAAAAAAAAAAAAACGTATTTTTTCTCAGTTTAGAGCGATGCGTATTCTTCTACATAATTTTTGGTAAAAAAAAAAAAAAAAAAATCGCAATAAGCGTCTGGTTTGCGCAAAATTTATTGGGCCAGATTCATAGAGCAATTACGCCTGTCTAACTGGTGTTAGACAGGAGTAATTTCAAATTTCGCGCGCCGTATCACTAGTTTGAATCCTCAAACCATGATACGGCGGCTTCGGGCTTCGATCCGAGAGGCTTACGTCTTCGTAAGCCTTCGGATCTACGCTGCCATCTATTTGCGGCCGCTGGGAGGAGTTCGCGTCGTTTTGATGCATCGGGATATGCAAATGTTTTTTTACGGCGATTCCCGAAGATACGAGTGGTCGTCGCAATCACTTTCGTCTATTTTGTGTACGTAATGTTAGAGCAGCTTTTTGCTGCTCTAACGTTACGTAGCCCATGTTAAGTATGGCCGTCGTTCCCGCTTCGAATTAATTAAATTTTTTTTTTTGTTTACGTAACTCGTTCGGGACTAGGATCGCCCGTAAACGACGCTACCTAAACAACGAATGACGTCACAACGTGATTTCGCGCAATGCACGGCGGGAAATTTGCGAACGGAGCATGCGCAGATCGATCACCGCGGGAACGCGCCTAATTTAAATGATTCACGCCCCCTACTCGTCTATATGGATTGCGACGGGAGAAATACACTACGCCGCCGTCGTTTACTGGACAAAATCTACCTGAATTCCACGTAGAGCCAGGTAAAAAACGGCGGCGTAGTGTATTTCTGATACGCTACGATAATCCATTTCTATGTGAATCTGCCCCATAGTGCCTACAAAATAGGGGACAGAATTATTATTTTTTATTATTTTTTTTTTTACTAGAAATGGCGGCGATCTGCGATTTTTATTGGGACTGCGACGTTATGGCGGACACATCGGACACTTTTGACACATTTTTGGCGTCATTCACATTTATACTGCGATCGGTGCTATAAAAATGCACTAATTACTGTATAAATGTGACTGGCATTGAAGGGGTTAACACTAGGGGGTGAGGAAGGGGTTAAATGTATTCCCTTCATAGTGTTCTAACTGTGGGGGGAGGGGGGGGTGACCGATCTGTGTCTCTATGTACAAGAGACACAGATCCGTCTCCCTCTCTCCAGAGACAGAACGCTGTCTCTATGTAAAACGGCAATGAGAGATGATCTATGAGATCATCTCTCATTGGCCGCACAGATCGCATCGCAAACGGCCACTCTGATTGGCCGTTCGCGGCGATCTGTGATTGGCTGTGTCCAAGGGACATGGGCAACACAGTGTTTCCCCGCAGCGCGCTCTGGAGCGCGCGCCGGCAAGCAGCTAGTGACAAGCCGTCAATTGACGGCTTGTTGACAATTTAGATCTGCGCTAGAGCCGTCATTCGGCTGTAGCGCGGATCTCAAGTAGTTAATCTACATGCAGGGTCCCAGACGCAAGGATTACAATGTATTTTTTTGTTTTTTAAGGAGCACTCGATTAGAGCCAGTGGCTTTAATTGGCTTAAAAAAAGGGTGGGCTCAGAGCACTGTGCCTGCCCAGTTGTGTGACAACAATGGCGAATCAATATTTGCTATTGTCTTTGGTTGATAATGGTAAACAGGACAAATAGAGAGAATAAATCTCCCAAACTGTGGGAAAGACCACAACAGAAACATAATATGTGTTCTAATCCCTCTCCGCTCTATCCAAAAAAAAAAAAAAAAAGTTTTGCCTTTAATTGTACTTTATGGCCGCGTACACACGATCGAATTTGTCCGCTGAAACTGGTCCGACGGACCAGTTCAGCGGACAAATCCGATCGTGTGTATGGGCTAGCGGACATGTCTGTCCGGCAGACAAATTTTAAAGCATGCTTTAAAATTTGTCCGCTGGCGACATGTCCGTCGGATATGTCCGCTGGTTAGTACACTAACCAGCGGACACATCTGCCCGCACAAGCGTCGTATGGATGCGACGCATGCGTGGACATTTTTTACTTCCTGGTGCGGTGACGTGGCGGCGTCAACGTCACCACCACGTCACCGCGTTGTCTGCCGGCGGGGATTTTGGTTTGATCGTGTGTACACGATCAAACCAAAATAGCCCAGCAGACAAATCCGATCAAATCGGTCTGTCAGACTGATTTGATTGATTTATTTAGTCGTGTGTACGCGGCCTAACAAGTTAGTCTGATTGGCAAGAGCCCTTGCAAAGATCAGACTTGTAATATAAAGGAAACAGTTATAAACCTAAGAATGGTACCATTCACTTGGATTAAACAAACAGTCTATGCTCATGACGGGCAGTTCTGCGGAATAGTAAATGTTCACGATGCAGCCGGTTGGTGCACGTATACACACCGCCGGACGAAAATCCCGAGGAGACATGTCCGATGAAAACGCTCCCTCCGTGTGTACGCGGCCTAAGTTAGCACATTCACCATTTACAAAAATGTAAGCTTTCATTTTATGCTAGAATCACAGATGAATTACCACTGCATCCATCAAATACAACTACAAACTGGTGCACCTAAAAATTCATACTGATCAATCTGTACGTACACGTATGCCGCGTACACACCATAATTGTTGTAAAAAAAACAGAAAAGCGCAAATTGTCTTTTACTAACATGAAATCAGCAAATGCAGCCCAAAGGGTGGCACCATCCGCATGCAACTTCCCTTTATGGTGCTGTTGTACGTGTTGTACGTCACTGCGCTTTGCTAGAGCATTTTTTTCACGATTGTGTGTAGGCAAGGTCGTTTTAATGATCGGGATGAAAAAAAAATTGTTTTTTTCTAGAGCCTGAAAAACTTGATCGTGTGTACGCGGCATTACTCCTAAATCCTGACCCAGCAAGGCATTAGCATGTAGTTAGATATGAATCCAGTGTTTCATTATATTTTCTTTATAAAAATCTTTTTATATTCCAGCTATTTTCTGAAGACTGCAGGATAAGCCCCATTTCACACCTGAGTGTTTTGTATCTTGAAGTTCAAAGCTGTAAAAATGCTCAACAAGCAAAATCACACGCTTTTAAATTGTTTCTGTTCACTTTAAAGCACATGTGTTAAACACAAGGCCCGCGGGCCAGATCCGGCCCTCCAGGACATTTCATGTGGCCCTCGCACCTCTCTGCAGCTGCAATAAAGCTCCAGCACTCCTCTGGTCCTCCTCCAGACTCTTACTTTCTGCTTTAAAGCAATGCATCCAGCTTCTTCCTAGCAGCAGAATAAGGAAAGGGGGGTGCACTGTGATGTAAGGGAAAGTGGGAGACTCAACTTCTGATGGTGGGGTGGCTCTTAACATCTAATGTAAGTGAAGGGGATGCGCTGGGCAACTAATCTTAGAGATACAACTGGCCCCTTTGAGGGCAATCATAATGCTGATGCGGCCCACAATGAAATTGAGTTTGACACCCCTGCTTTAAAGTGTTCAGGCACCTGTAGCTCAACCCCCAAAGCATTGAGCTACTTTTGAAGTATTATGGGGGTATTGGCCCCACTAACTTCAATGAGAGCGTGTAAAAAAAATAAAAAAAAATACTGTATTTGCTGGCGTATAAGACTACATTTTACACTTAAAAAAACTGGCCAAAAAGCAGGGGTCGTCTTATACGCCGGGTCAGCTGCTCGGATGCCTGCTGGATGTGCGGTTATACTGTATGTAGCTTGGGCTACATACAGTATATACTGCTTAGCCAATCCCAGTGAGCGACGTATTCAAATGAATACAGAGCCTGCTCGAAATGGAGTAACAACCTCTGCAAAATCCGGGCAGGCTACATACAGTAGTAGTAGCTTTGAGAGTCAGAGAGGCGTGGGCTGATGATGTTACAGCCTCTGCCAATCCAAGCAGGCTTTGTATTCATTAATAGAATACATTGCTCACCGTGATTGGCACCAGCTCCAGCAAGAATGAAGAAGAATATGACTCCAGAAGGAAGAAATATGAAGTGTCGGAAGCCTCGGAAGGGGGGTCGTCTTATACAGTGAGTACAGGCAAAAAATCTTAAAAAACTGTAAAATTAAGGGTACGTCTTATACGCCCGTTTGCCTTATACGCCTGTTTGCCTTATACACCGGCAAATACGATATGTGTTTTCAGGTGCTCCCATAATAAAAATCTATGGGGCCAAAAATGCATGATCTTGATGAAAAAAGCTCCTGTATGGCTCCTAAAAACGTTCAAAAAACATTGCAAAAGAAAAACCCCACCCACAACGAAAAACACCTCAAAATCTCCTACATATGCTACACGCTCAAGGTTGAAAGGTGGCTATAGCAAGGAAGATAGACACTGTTCTGGGCTCCTAGAAAATGTCATTGGCCGCCCAGACTATCCTTGTGGTCTCCGACACACCTGTAACTAATAATATGAACCGCAATTTCTGCATACAATTCTATGCATTTCACGCTCATAAATTGACTGTATCCTATGCTTTCTATGACATAATATTCACTGGTTAATATTTCACAAGGTAACATCCAGCTGCAGTAAACAGATAACTGTAGCTGCCATGCCTGGCATCCAGGGATTGAATAGCCGCCTGCCTATTGAATGTATAACATTAGTTCTTTTTTACCTGAACAAAGTCATCTTGATGAGCATCAATGTACTGAAAGAGATCTTCTACCAGTCTCTCAGATGCGTCAGTTGTAAACGGCAGCATGATGAGCTGAACAATGAAGACCTACGAGGAAAAACACGACTCAGTAAAATGACTGCTGAAATAAATATGACTAGAACTGAACCTGTATTTCTGCTTGATAATTAGTATTGCTCGGTCATGGGATCAGAACTTTGCTTTGTGTGCAGTGATTATCAGCTCAAAACAGGCTTTTGTTCCACCAGGAGATGATTGCATAATGTCAATGTCCCCTTGAGGCTTACCACAGACATAGGAAACTCCAGCTGCACTGATATTGTGCAACTCATTATCATCTGAATACGGTTGTTCCATCTAACCTCTCAGACTGTACGTGGTATTTCTGTTGTGTTTTCTACTGTGTAAGACACATGCTAATGTTTGTATTAATGCAAGATTCATGAATGATGGATTAGAAAATATTAACTCCATATGTCCTCATTAAATATTTGACCCCTTACCAAAGTACATGTTTTGTTCTGTTCTAAAAGCTTTACAAACGTATTTGGCATCTCAAATATGTGGATATGGGCATTATATTTATTATGCTAATTTAAACAAAATCAGATAGAATTTTTAATCTCCAAAATCCTCACAATTCTGCATGTCAAATTCAGTATTAAAGCTAACCCCAGACTTGAAAAGGCAGTCACACGTTACTAAAAATAAGGTATCCACAGAAAGATCTTTTGTTCTCTCCTAACATACAGTATATTATTATTATATAGGGTACTTACAGTAGGGCAAAAAAGTATTTAGTCAGCCACCAATTGTGCAAGTTCTCCCACTTAAAAAGATGAGAGAGGCCTGCAATTGTCATCATAGGCAGAGGTGTATTTAGGTTTTGTGCTGCCCTAGGCCTGACTAAACTTGTGCACCCCCTAATTTAAATATGAGCCACCTCTTCCTGTCACGGCCACACCCTGTGTTGTTTAAGACCCGCCCTAAAACTTTCGAGTGAGGACACTAGTCTGAGGGCCTGGGGGAGGGGCAATGGATTCCCTTAATTTACTTAGATTTCCTCTTACTTCCTGGTTGCCCATAGAGCAGGAAGTGATGGGAAATCTTCGCAATGGGACAGGGATGGTAAAAGTGTTGCCTATAGTTCTACTTTAAGTAGATGGTGCAGCAGAAATATAGCACAGTGAGGAAGTTTGTGGTCCAGGATGACAAAACAGTCAAAATTGGAAGCCCCCCCCACAGTTGAGGAATGCCAGCCGCCCGCATACTAGAAGCAGCGCGGCCGCTTTATGGGGGCGCTAGACTCATTTTCCTAACAGTGTAGCACAAGCCGGCGGGGACTCTTTTCATGCTGCCCCCCCCTGCAAAGTGCTGCCCTAGGCCAGGATACAGCTCTGATCATAGGTATACCTCAACTAAGAGAGACAAAATGTGGAAACAAATCCGGAAAATCACATTGTCTGATATGGAAAAAATTTATTTGCAAATTGTGGTGGAAAATAAGTATTTGGTCACCTACAAACAAGAAAGATTTCTGGCTCTCACATACCTGCATCTTCTTCTTTAAGAGGCTCCTCTGTCCTCCACTCATTACCTGTATTAATGGCACCTGTTTGAACTTGTTATCAGTATAAAAGACACCTGTCCACAACCTCAAACAGTCACACTCCAAACTCCACTATGGTGAAGACCAAAAAGCTGTCGAAGGACACCAGAAACAAAATTGTAGACCTGCACCAGGCTGGGAAGACTAGATCTGCAAGAGGCAAGCGGCTTGGTGTGAAGAAATCATCTGTGGGAGCAATAATTAAAAAATGGAAGACATACAAGACCACTGATAATCTCCCTTGATCTGGGGCTCCATGCAAGATCTCACCCCGTGGGGTCAAAATGATCACAAGAACGGTGAGCAAAAATCCCAGAACCACACGGGGGGACCTAGTGAATGACCTGCAGAGAGCTGGGACCAACGTAACAAAGGCTACCATCAGTAACACACTACGCCGCCAGGGACTCAGATCCAGACGTGTCCCCCTGCTTAAGCCAGTACATGTCCGGGCACGTCTGAGGTTTGCTAGAGAGCAGTTGGATGATCCAGAAGGAGATTGGGAGAATGTCATATGGTCAGATGAAATCAAAGTAGAACTGTTTGGTAGAAACACAACTCGTCGTGTTTGGAGGATAGAGAATGCTGAGTTGCAACCAAAGAACACCATACCTACTGTGAAGCATGGGGGTGGCAACATCATGCTTTGGGGCTGTTTCTCTGCAAAGGGAACAGGACGACTGATTTGTGTACATGAAAGAATAAATGGGGCCATGTATCTTGAGATTTTGAGTGCAAAACTCCTCCCATCAGCAAGTGCATTGGAGATGAAACGTGGCTGGGTCTTTCAGCATGACAAGGATCCCAAACACACCGCCCGGGCAACAAAGGAGTGGCTTCGTAAGAAGCATTTCAAGGTCCTAGAGTAGTCTAGCCAGTCTCCAGATCTCAACCCCATAGAAAACCTTTGGAAAGTCTGTGTTGCCCAGCGACAGCCCCAAAACATCACTGCTCTAGAGGAGATCTGCATGGAGGAATGGACTAACATTCCAGTAACAGTGTGTGACAACCTTGTGAAGACTTACAGAAAACGTTTGACCTCTGTCATTGCCAACAAAGGATATATAACAAAATATTGAGATGAACTTTTGATATTGACCAAATACTTATTTTCCACCATAATTTGCAAATAAATTCTTTCCAAATCAGACAATGTGATTGTCCGAATTTGTTTCCACATTTTGTCTCTCATAGTTGAGGTATACCTATGGTGACAATTACAGGCCTCTCTCATCTTTTTAAGTAGGAGAACTTGCACAATTGGTGGCTGACTAAATACTTTTTTGCCCCACTGTATATAGCGCTGTCAATTTATGCAGTGCTTTACATATACATTGTACATTCTACCCTCAAGGAGCTTACAATCTGATGTCTCTAACTCACATTCATATACTAGGGCCAATTCAGACAGAGGACAATTAACCTACCAGCATGTCTTTGGAGTGTCGGAGGAAAACGGAGTAACAGGCAGGGCACATATGTGCATTGTGGCATTGGTGTATTGGTGGGCACTGGTGAAATTAATACACGTGAGGCTGTATTTGATGGGCCACGTTTTTACTGCTAGGCGAGAGTGCTACCCACTACACCACTGTGCCACCCTACAGATAGTGTCAGAATGGCGGAGGGCTACTCCAGAATGTTCATTGATGTAGGCTGCGTTTGATGGGCGCTTCATTAGAAAGGTGGGGTATACATGGGCAGGTCAAAGGGTGTGGGGTTAACTGGGTGTCAAAAATCCTTACACCAGCCCTGGTGATTGTCCAGATTTGTTTCCACATTTTGTCTCTCATAGTTGAGGTATACCTATGCAATTACAGGCCTATCTTTTTAAGTAGGAGAACTTGGTACAATCAGCTTTGAAACTGGGTATACATGTATTCGAACAGCTACAGCCACCACTGATCAACTTATTCTGACAAGGGGAGTCCCCACTGTCAGAATACATTAGCGCGGCAGGAGAGATCAAAGCGATGCAGGTGCAGAAAATGTGTTAATATATTTACAACAAAATAAGATACACACAGTCATGTGCAAACATTCATTGTGCGGATGTGCCACAGATACTGTAGACTGTTAAATACACTTTCCTGGTCTAAAGAGATTATCACTCTTCCCTCCTATCATGTTAGCATGCTCACTATGAGTACATGTGTATTGTAGCATGATCTTATTGGCTCTGAATACTAACTCTCTCTCTCCCAGTTTGATTGTTTCTGTGCAGGGGGTTACCGGAAGTTGATATAAGGAGACATTTTAGGTACTAATAGTAAAATAATAAATTCATTTTATATTTAAAAAAAAAATGTATTGGTATTATTTAATATCTGTGTATAGTTTAGTATGGCTGGGCATACAATGTTTTCTTTGGTCTTCTGCATTACTATTGCCATTGTATGCTCAGTTTCCATTACCATTACAATCTTGTGCAGTGACAAATATTCTACCAAATATCAATCAATTTAATTTCCACATGTGGGAAAAATATTCTCTGCAGATAATTATTTGTGAGAGATTTTAATATTGACATCTCTGGGTGACATCTCTGGGTGCCATTATGTCCTCCCCACCCGCAGGCTCCTGGGATAACCATGTCATGATACTATACTATACTATGCATGCAAAATGGGCATGATCAGCGGGATCCTGGAAGAGATGGCATTTCCCTGATGACATAGCTAAAGAAGTAGGTGGCACCAAACCCACCTTGCTGGAGACAATTGTTGAATTCACTGGACCTGTGACTATGTATTCTGATGTTAACACACCAAAACAGCTAAGGGGGATAAAAAAAAAATTGCACTGCAGTGGTGAAGTTCCTCATTTACTATATAAATTGTTAATCTACAAAGAACCTTTCACACAGATAAGTTTATTGTTGCCTAGTTATTTTGAAAAGCTGGTATAAAACGAATATTATTAACAAAAATGTTTGAGTTTAGCCAATCATTTCTGGTCATTGATCCTTCACGAACCGTGTACCTGGGGTCATAACAGGGTTGAGTCCTTTGACTACACACTTTCTGCTAAAGGCCTTGTTCACATGGGTGTTTTATAGTGTATGCCCATGCAAGGGCCGTGTTTGTCTTTATGGGTATACATGGGTATTCCATGCATCCCTATGCAGGCAGTGCCATTCATTTTAATTGGGACACAGTGGCTGCACAGACACTGCAACTATTCCAAATGTCACAGCGATTCAGGTGTGGGTATATGGCCCAGAGCACAGACAGTGTGCATCATGGGTTGGTGTTTCTACAGAGTTTTATCCACCTCTGAACACAGCAAACTGCCTTGTAAATGTAGCTTAGTGACAAGGATAGAGAATTGAAACACTACACATTTTATTTGTTACAAGACCCTGTGTAACAATTAGAGCCCATTCACACAGGAACGACTTTGGATCAGACTTGAAGTCGCCCCTAGTCGCCCTCAAGTTGCGATGCATGAGAAAATCAATGTAAGTGAATGGAGCCGTCTTAATGCACACTACTGTAGTCGCTTCAACTTCAGAAAAGGTTCCTGTACTACTTAAATCCGACTTCTATGCGACTGGTTGGCATAATTGTACCCATTGATTTCAATGGAATTCACCTCAGAAGTTGGATCACTGTCTTAACAGAAGCAACAATACAGGAAGAGTACATACATTTCTCAGGCAAACCCCTCCCTCCCACAGAGCTGATTGTTGTTTGATTGGCCACTGGAAAGCCTCCTGTCCTGGAGGCAACTTGAAGTTGCCTTGTAAGTTGAACCAGGTCGTGCTGTGATTCATACTCAAGTCGTGTCCAAGTTGCCTCCCAAAGTCGTGCTGGAAGTTGTGTTGCCCCTGTGTGAATGAAGTCTTAGGGGCATTTACTAAAATTGGAGCAGGTAGAATCTGGAGCAGTTGTGCACAATAACCAATATCTGGTATTTTCAGTTAGTTAATCTTTGGAAATCAAAGATAAAGGCTAATTGGTTGCCATGCACAGCTGCTTCAGATTCTACCTACTCCAGTCTTAGTAAATTTGTCCCATTAAGTTGCATTAATGAACGAGCCTGCAGTATTCGCAACAGTTTCAACTGTCAGTCATGCAATAGAGTGTAGCACTACCCCCGGGGAGCTAATGGATTTTTGGGCGGCACATTACCTCATGGCTCCTCTGAATTCCTAGGGGTGAATGATCTGTATTGCATATAGTAGAAGTAAAGGAATGTCCACGACAGTTTCAATTTATTACCCAGCCGGGTAAAAACAGTAAACTTGTGGTGAGAAGAGTAAATTTTACAGATTCAGGCGTGATAATGGGAAACAGTCCTGCTCCCAATCATAACACTTTTCTGCGCCACTCCCGCAGGATAGGCCTCTCTCTCTGACCTGGCAGCCGGAGTATCACTCGGACAATTGTAGGATAAAGTCTCTGCCACAGACCCTTCTTGGTGAACTTGAACTTGAGGAAATAGCCTCTGCCACAGACCTCCCTCATTAACCCTTAGAAAGACCCCTCTGCCGCAGGCCGTCTATGGATAAGTTTCGCTTGCATCTCCTTCAACTTGTTGCCCAGGTGCCAACTGACAGGTGATCAATCCCTCAGTGTGCGGCTACCTTGATACCCGGTGGTCTGTCCAGGTCCTTTTGGACCGCCAGCCTCTCAATGGCGCTCCTCAGACTGACGCCTCACCGAATGGCAGTACAGTTCGGGTTCTTCAGAAGTGGGAACCCAGTCACTCACTGGGTCCCCGTCGCTGTTCAGATGCTCCGGGCCAACATGGTCCCGGAACCAGGAACACTGTGTGGCACGCACGCACCCACCTAAAGGTGGGTGCCACACTGGACGAAGAAGACCCAGAACCAATGGCGCCTCATAAATACCCCTCCCAGCATGCACAGCGAGGACAAACTCTCCTGATTGGCTACTGGGAAAGAGCACCCAAACCTTGACTCTATTTCTGCCACCTGCAGCACCGGGGCTGGAAGAACAGAATAAGCCTACAGCACAGTCAAGCTGAGACAGAGACCCTGTTTTGCACTTAACAATCTGGATCAGAGTTTGACTACACTCTGATCTACCTTTAAATTTAACTTACACCAGTACCATAAAGTACACAGGCGCTACAAGGGCAATCAGGGACCCGCCTATGTAACTTAATGTTATATTGTCACCAATAAGTCCTATAATCAATTATTTAAAAAAAATCACATGTACAGCTTTATATGGAATACAGGAACAGATGCTTGTTACAAAGAAAGCTTACCAGCTTCCAATGGTTGTTTCTTGTATCGTCAAAGAGCAGCAACTATCTGCTACTGAAGTTTAACCTGATTGAAAGCTATGTATCATTAATTCATTGAAAAGCTAAAAATTAACTTGACCTAAGGTACCCAACAATCTTCAGTATTGGAAATTTCTCAAGTCTAAAACTAAAGGAAACTATAGAAATTACTTTTGGGCAATCAGCAATAATAAAAAAAATCACCATATACAAAGAAAAGGTATCTTTTATAGTAGTATTAGCATGTGAAAATATTAGAACTCTGTCATCTTTCTTTTTGCTGTTAAGGGTCCCCATTTCAGAGTTTTCTCCCTACTTTTTTACTATTTGACAGGTGTCTGAAAAAATGGGAGATCTCACAATGGGACGCATCTCATACTCCAAACTCCTTTTTCCTCTACTAAAAGTGTACAGATTATTAAGTGAGAATTGTAAGTGTTTACATGTGGTTACATCCCTGGGGAGACTGCTGGAGCTGATCCTGGATACTGGATGGAGCTTGCTCCATGATCTTTTATGGTTAGTTAAAGCTCACCTGATCAGTCTTTGTGTGTTTGGCCATTTGGTGGAAAATGAACTACAGGCAAAGCCTGGACTTACTTCAGTGCTTTTCACTTTGCTGCACAGATTTAACAGTATGCAGATAGTTGTTTTGTAACTGTATTGTATTATACAGATCTATGAAAAGTTTTAGGCAAGTGTTAAAACATGCTTTAAATTAAGAAAGCTTTCAGAAATATTAGTGTAATTTTTTTTAGTAAAAACAGAAAAAGTAAATGAACACAAGAGAAATCCAAATGAATATTTGGTGTGACCACCCTTTGCCTTTAAAACAGCTTCAATTCTTCTAGCAGTTTTTGAAGAAATTCGGAAGGTAGGTTGTTCCAAACATCTTGGAGAACTTACCACAGATCTGTGGATGTACGCTGCCTCAAATCCTTCTGTCTCTTTATGTGATCCCAGACAGACTGATAATTGAGATTAGGGCTCTGTGGGGCCAAACCATTACTTCCAGGACTTCTTGATCTTCTTTACACTGAAGATAGTTCATGATGACATTGGCTGTATGTTTGGGGTTGTTGTCCTACTGCAGAATACATTTGGGGTGCCCTTTTTGAAGTTCAGTACCAGTCATGTTAATAGAAGTTTGGTGAGAGACGATTCGCGCTTTTCAGCGTGACGAATGTGCCATCTCCATTACGCTTCCGTCTTGTACTTGATTCAGAGCATGCGTGGAATTTTGTGCGTCGGAATTGTCCAAGCACGATCGGAATTTATGAGAACGGATTTTGTTGTCGGAAATATTGAGAATCAGCTGTCAAAGTTAGTTGTCGGATATTCTGACAGAAAATGTCTGATGGGGCCTACACACGGTCGGAATTTCCTACCAAAAGCTCCCATCGAACATTTGATGCTACTAACCTCACCTTAGTAGCAGAGTTTGGCTGTGCCTCGCTTAGTTTATGTATTACAGGTACTTATATAGCGACGACAATTTATGCAGCACTTTACATATATTTTGCTCATTCACATCAGTCCCTAATCCTAAAGGAGTTTACAATCTAAGGTCCCTAACTCACATTCACATAATTGGGGCAATTTAGATAGGAGCCAATTAACCCAAGAACAGGGAGAAAATGCAAACAGCATGCAGGTAGTAGTGTTGCTCACGAATATTCGCATTGCGAATATTCGCTACGAATATTGCATATTCGAGTATTCGCGAATAACGCGAATATCGCGGCGAATATTCGCTATTTCGAATATTCGAATGTTTTCAATTTTTTTTTAGAACAGATCACATCCTAGAGATCCCCATCGACGTCTAAAAGCATTGCTGGTATGGTTAGAGACCTTGGGCCGAGTAGCTGCAGCGCTCATTTTATATTGCCGAAAAATCGCAATGCGATTATTCGGCAAATAGCGATATCGCGCGATTATTTTATATTGTAATATATCACGAATATTCTGAGCCAATCAGAGTACTCCATTCCGCATTTCTCGAAATTTCGAAATTATTTTGTATTGTAATATATCACGAATATTCTGAGCCAATCAGAGTGCTCCATTCCGCATTTCTCGAATATTCGCAATTATTGTGTATTGTAATATATCACGAATATTCTGAGCCAATCAGAGTGCTCCTTCTGCATTTGCCGAATATTCGCAATTATTGTGTATTGTAATATATCACGAATATTCTGAGCCAATCAGAGTGCTCCTTTCGCATTTGCCGAATATTCGCAATTATTGTGTATTGTAATATATCACGAATATTCTGAGCCAATCAGAGTGCTCCTTCCGCATTTCTCGAATTTCGCAATTATTGTGTATTGAATATATCACGAATATTCTGAGCCAATCAGAGTGCTCCATTCCGCATTTCTCGAATATTCGCAATTATTTTATATTGTAATATATCACGAATATTCTGTGCCAATCAGAGTGCTCCATTCCGCATTTCTCGAATATTCGCAATTATTTTATATTGTAATATATCACGAATATTCTGTGCCAATCAGAGTGCTCCATTCCGCATTTCTCGAATATTCGCATTCGCAATTCGCATTCGCATTCGCGATATCGAAAATTCGCAATCATTTCTTTTCCAAAAAATATCACGAATATTCGTATTTAGCGAATATATGTCGAATATTCGACTATATATTCGAGATATATCGCGAATTCGAATATGGCATATTCTGCTCAACACTAGCAGGTAGTGCCGTGGTTGGGAATCAAACAAATGACCTTAGTGCTGCTAGAGGGAAGTGCTACCCTCCTACATAGCGGTTTATGTTTCAGTTAATGATTGTGTTTAAAATTACATACGAAATTGATTAATTCATTGCATAGTACTGTATTTTTTTTTTATATAATCTTGAAGTTTCGTCTTTATTTGTATTTTAAGAGCTGCAAATATATATATGTAGGAGTGTGGTACCCCAGGAGTGTGGTGACCCAGGGTTCTCAATCGGTCGGGTTGAGGGGCTCCAGCGTATTTACTGGTTTCAGAGGAAACTGGCATTTAAGTTCCCTCAATTTGTAATTAAGTACGCTTTGGGACCTGGAGCCTGGGGATTTTGTAGAGATCCGGGTGGGATGAAATCCCCAGTCCTGGGTCCATATTTTCAGATGGGTCAGCACACTGATTATGCAGGTGTGTGTGGGCCTGATAGGAAACTCAGGACCAGCATTCTGGGCTCCACCCTCCCGAGGAGACCAGGCTTGCAAGGGAGAACCCAGAGAGTGCAGGTGTGCACTGAATTAGCCGAAGAGTGCAGGCTGCACTGTGAGAAACCCTAGAGACCTGAGTGAGGTTGCTGACAGGAGTCAGGAAGGTTCAATGCTGGAGCCTAAGCAGTTGGGCTACTGCTGAGGAGAGCCAGGTGGCTCGGTATTTTCTTTACACGTGTAAGCCAGGAGGCTGAAGGTATCGTTTTGTGTGGACAGTGAAAACCCCTGCGTGGGAAACCTATGTTTGGACTTTTGTTTATTTTTTCCTTTTCAATAAAAGTGGGCCAACAAGCCCTCAAAGAGAGTTCCTGACTGGCGTGAATCGCTTAAAACGCATATCCCACTTGAGCTAACAACCCCCAATATTACAATATATATATAAATAATTCTAACATAAAGATGAGTATTTTATGTACTATATTTATTTTAATGTAACCCACAAAGTTAAGCAGATTTTATTTTTACAAGGAGATAAGTGAAGCCCTCTACAGAATAAATGAAGTCTGACATGCAGTTTCATTTAACTTTGTTATGTCTACTTTTAGTGGACCTGAGAGGTGCAGCTGACTCTGGTTTTTAACCTAAGTAATGACAACCCCTGCTTGACCATGTGCTACTGGAAATTTCCAGGGAGAAAAGGATATGTGTGTCATATATATATATATGTCCTTCTAAATTTAAAGTAAGATCAACAAAGAATATTACTTTTATGGTAGATATTAGCAGTAGGAATCGGTAAAACACAGCTTACACTGACTTATTTAACCACTTTAGGACCGGGCCCATTTTTTCAGACTCAGGGCCAGATTCTCAAAAGAATTCCGCCGGTGTATCTACAGATACACCGGCGTAATTCGAATTTCCCGCCGGCGTATCATTGTTTTCTATCTAGAAAACAAGATACGCCGGAATTACGCTAGGATACGACTGGCATAATAATCTTACACCGTCGTATCTTAAATGTAATGTTACGCTGGCCGCTAGGTGGCGTTTAGGTCGATTTCTCATTTGACTATGCAAATGAGCCTGATACGCCGATTCCCGACCGTTTTTGTGCCGCCTCGTCTTTACGTCATTTCCGTAAGCGTAAACTTACCCCTGCTATATGAGGGTTAAGTTTACGAAGGTCCGTCGTATGCCATGTTAAGTATGGCCTCGGGACAGCAATGTCTTTTTCTGTCGTTTACGTCGTTTTCCTAAGTCGTTCGCGAATAGGAATTTGCGTAAATGACGCTCATGTCGGCTTCATTGACGTTTTCCGACATGAGTTTGAGCATGCGCACTGGGCTATTTTTACGGCCGGCGCATGCGCAGTTCGATCGGCGCACTTAATTTAAATACAAGCCGCCCCCCTTTGAATTACGCGGCCTTACGCCGGGCCATTCACACTACGCCGCAAATTACGGAGCAAGTGCTTTGAGAATACGCCACTTGCTCCAGTAAGTTGTGGGGGCGTAGTGTAAATGGCTTATGCTACGCCGCCACGGATTCTACGAGAATCTGTCCCTCAGTGTTTACAAGTTAAAATCATTTTTTTTTTGGCTAAAAAATGACTCAGAACCCCCAAACATTATATATGTATATTTGTTTTCTAACACCCCAGAGAATAAAATTGCGGTCGTTGCAATATTTATATCACACTCGATTTGCGCAGCGGTCTTACAAGCACACTTTTTTTGGAAAAAATACACTTTTTTGACTTAAAAAAAGACGAACAGTAAAGTTAGCCCATTTTTTTTTTAATAGTGTGAAAGATAATGTTATGCCGAGTAAATTGATACCCAACATGTCAGGCGCCGTACACACGGCCGAGGTTCTCGCTGAAAATCAGCGAGAACCTCGCTGGAATGCACATTCCAGCCAGGACCTCGGCCGTGTGTCCGGTCTCGGCGAGCTTCCCGTCGGGAAGCCCGTCGAGCCGAAATAGAGAGCACGCTCTCTATTTCCTCGACGGCCCGCCTGGAAGAATGGCTGGTTGCCATTCCCGATGGGCGGGTCGCCGAATTCGACGGCCGGGAGAGAACCTCGACGGGCGGAACGATGTGTTCTGCCCGTCGAGGTTCTCTGCCGTGTGTACGCGGCCTAAGGCTTAAAAATTGCACCCACTTGTGGAATGGCAACAAACTTTTACCCTTAAAAATCTCCAAAGGCAACGTTTAGAAATTTCTACAGGTTAGTTACATGTTTAGCATTACAGAGGAGCTCTAGGGCTAGAATTGTTGCTCTCATTTTACTGGTTGCATGTAATGTAAATATTTCCTAAACAGGTGTATATTTAGGAGATGTTTACACTACTTATAGGTAAGCCTTATTATAGGTAAGAGGCAGTTTACTTACTCTTTCAGGTATTCTGTCAGATGCAGTGGCGGCCCGCCCACATGGGCGCACGGGCGCCGCCCCCCCTCCCGCAGTCCAAAAAAAAAAAAAACGGGCCCTTTAAGAACTTTTATTCGGCTAAAATGTCATTTTGACATTTTAGCCAAAGTTCTGGCGGCCGTCTATAGAGGGCGCTGCAGCGCCACCCCCTCTCGCAAGTAACACACGTTCAATGCAATGCATTGAACGTGAGTTACTGTTGCCAGCTGCCTGGTCTAGTCGTATAACCGGACATGGGACGCCAGTTACCCGAATAGCGGCAGCTGGTTGGCTGAGGGGAACTGCCTATCAAAGCCAGCGGCTCTGATAGGCTTTTCCAGTGCCGCCCTCTGGCTCTCGGAAGTCTATGCTCGGAGCGCAGGCAATCTGCGGTCCTTGCATTAGACTGACGGCCGTTTCAGCCAATCAGGTTCCCGGATTCTGGTTATCAGGAACCTGATTGGCTGAAGCTCCTCCACGGCGGCAGAAGACATCGAGGGAGGACATGGAAGCGTCAGGTAAGTGTTTTTTTTTACAGGGAAAGGGGCAGCATGGGGCACAGTGGCAGCATGGGGCACAGTGGCATGGGGCACAGTGGCATCATGGGGCACAGAGGCGACAATGAGCACAGTGGCATGGGGCACAGTGGTGACAATTGATGGCACAGTGACTGCATATGATGGCATGGCACAGTGGTGACAATTGATGGCACAGTGACTGAATATGATGGCATGGCACAGTGGTGACAATTGATGGCACAGTGACTGCATTTGATGGCATGGCACAGTGGTGACAATTGATGGCACAGTGACTGCATTTGATGGCATGGCACAGTGGTGACAATTGATGGCACAGTGGTGGCGTTTGATGGCATGGCACAGTGGTGACAATTGATGGCACAGTGGCTGCATTTGATGGCATGGCACAGTGGCTGCATTTGGTGGCATGGCACAGTGGCTGCATTTGGTGGCATGGCACAGTGGCTGCATTTGGTGGCATGGCACAGAGGCTGCATGTGATGGGCACAGTGAGGCTGCAATATTTTTTTTTTCGTTTGCGCCCCCCCAAACATTTTGAGCACCAGCCGCCACTGGTCAGATGGCAGTTACAGCTGTCAAAGAACTTTTGCTGCAGCAAGAGATTCGCCCTCCCGTGTGGTTTACCACAGATGAAGGAATTTTTTAGATTTATTTCATTTAGGGCCGTACACACACGCCGAATATCGGGTGGCATCGGCCGTTGCAATAGAAACCGGCCAACATTCAGCCGTTTGTACAGCAGACGGTCTGACAGAAGCTGGTTTGAATGTCTGGCTTCTGTCAAAGGGGCATGTCCGAAAAGTGTCCGTCAATCGGCATCTGTACCGCGTTCTAAGCCAATGGCTGAGAGAGCTGACTGGTGTCATCTGACAGGGGGCGCCCCCCCGTCAGAACGCAATAGTTTAGCGGGGTGATCGATATACTAACATCGGATTGTTCGTACAGGATCACCTCCAGAGCGGTTGAACAAAAAAAAAACTACTAGTGTGTAGCAGACTTTAGCCTACAGACCGAATTAAAGAAATGTATGCATGTTTATACAGCTTAACCAAAGCACCTAATTAGACGTTACTCCTGCCTTTTGTAACTGAATAACTCCCTGCCCTTGTTAGGAGTAAGATTACAGGTTAAATGCGTTCAGTTTTCAATCAGACTAAAAGCTGCCCATACACTCATTAAATGTCAGCAAATTCAGCATGACCAGAGTTTCCCTGTTGAAAACATCCGGATTGACAAAAGTAGATTTTTTTTTTGCAGTTATTCTTTGGGAATTCTGAAGCCTCGTACACACGACCGTTTTCCTCGACAGAATCAATCAAGAAACTTGGTGGCGGAGCTTTTTTGCAGAGGAAAACAGTCGTGTGTATGTTTTTCATCGAGAAAACTGTCATGGATCTTGATGGGAAAAAAAGAGAACATGTTCTCTATTTTCTCGTCGGGAGTCTCAATTTCCTTGTCGTGTTTCTCGTTGGGCTGGTTTACGACGAGAAACACGTTCGTGTGTATGCTTAGAAACCCGCGCATGCTCAGAATAAAGTATGAGGCGGGAGCGCACCTTCGATAAAAGTAGCGTTCGTAATGGAGATAGCAAATTCGTCATGCTGTAACAGACTGAAAAGCGCAAATTGTCTCTCACCAAACTTTTACTTAACACGCGGTAACATGAGATTAGCAAAAGCAGCCCCAAGGGTGGCGCCAGTGGAATCGAACTTCCCCTTTATAGTGCAGTCGTACATGTGGTACGTCACCACGATTGAGAATGACAAGCTCAGGAAAGCTTGCATCCGCTCGGCTGGGCATCGCATGCGCAGTTACGTAATGGCGCCACCCGGCCATTTTTGAATAGCCACTAGGGACACTATGGCATTGACAGTCATTGGCTCGTGCAGTGCACTCACCATAGGCAGAGGAAGGAGCCGTGACAGCCCAGCCCAGCACAGTCCAGCCCTGTCCTGTCCAGTCCAGCCCAACACAGCCCTGAGCCCAGCCCAGCGCAGCCCAGCACAGCCATGTCCAACCAAGTACAGCACAGCAGAGCACAGGCCAGCTTTAAGGTAATAAAGAAGCTGGTGGTGGCAGTAGGTGATGGTGGAAGAAGGTTATGTTGGCACTGTGGCAGGAGGTGGGTGAGGTAATGGTGGCAGAAGGTAATGCTGGCAGGAGGTTGTGGGGGCGTGAGGTGATGGTCTCGGCCGGGCCCGGGAAAGCTTGTATCCGCTCGGCCGGGTGGCGCATGCATAGTTACATAATGGCGCCACCCGATCGAGTCAGGAGGGACACTATGGCAGTGACAGTCGTTGACTGGTGCAGTGCACTTGCCATAGGCAGAGGACGGAGCCGTGACAGCCCAGCGGCCATCTTTTTTTACGGGCCGGACCGCAGCAACAGAGACCTACCCGCCTCATCCCGGTATAATAACGATAGATGTCCCTCATTTCCATCTCAAAAAGTTGGGAGGTATGCAGTTCATATTGGTTGTTTAACACTATATTGCGCCTGGAATGCCATCTTAAAATAAATGTGAAATCTCTTCAATGTTTTTTAGATACATGTGTACTGTACACTGGCTCTGCTTCTCGCTTTGCAGTCTATCAGTAAGCCAACCAATTGCACTCGCTGTCTTTCTTATATCTTATCAGCAGTTGTTAGGCTAGGTAATTATAGAGTGTCTGCTTCCTCGCTAATCTATATTTCTCTATATTTAATACAAATTATGGAAGAGAAATCACATACGCATGCAGCGATTCCAAAAAATACTTTAAAGAGAGCCTGTTATCAACCTGATAAAAAACTGCAGGTAAAAAGCACAGAAAAATCAACAATTCTAAATGCTTACTTGCAGTGTTTTCCCTTTCCATAAATGATTCTTAATTCACTTACAATGCACCTTCAAAAATTGCTATAAAATGTGACTGCTCCAGAAAAAATCATTTCCAAGCACATCCGCTTTCTTCCCTCAGTACATATCATATCATGCTGGCCCAGCTCCTTCAACCCCCTTTTCATGTAGCAGCCAAGAGAGGAGCGAAGGAGAATAAGAAGTGACAGCTCTGCGTCTACTGGGGCTTAAAGTGTTATTAAACCCAGGACCCTGCATTCACTATATCTGGTCTCCCACAGTACACAGAACATGGAAATGCAGTTATTTTAGTACATACAAACGGATAAATATCTTTCTCGTCAGCAGTATATAGCGGTCTTGTGACCTCTATCAGTGTCTGGTTAAAGCTTGTAGGAATAGTTTTTATTCTACTCTGACTGTCCTATTAGGCTGCAGGACCCCTAACAATCTGTCTGGACAGTGCTGATTGGCCCTGTGCCAATCACATGTACCCTCCTAAGAAAAGAAAAATACTCTCAAGCAATACACACCAAACTGAACATGTGCAGATTGACTCCAAATGCTCCTTTTTATCAGGAGGTGGATTATGGACTGTGGAAGAAGGGGAGGATCAGAGAAGAAGGGTTTAAACAGCCTTATTACACAATGCAGAGGATTAACCCCTTAGCTAGCACAGTGAATATAACAAGCATGCTATACTGCATATACAAGTTGATCTTACTATTGTGAGTTTAGTAATACTTTAAAATATCTTAAATGCTCATATAATCTTATCATGGTAATGTAAATAACATAAGCTCTCTCATTGAGTTGTGTAAGGGTTTTTAAAGTGACACTAAACTGTTAAAGGGGTTGTAAAGACAAAAATATTTTCCTCTTAAATTAAAGTCGGACAGTATCTGATTAAGGTCCCTTTCACACTTGTACGACTTCAAAGTCACGCGATTGTACCGCGATTTCGCGGCCGCGATTTTACCGCGATTTTGCCGAGATTCGCGGCCACGATTTCAATGAATGCCTGTGTAAGTGGCATCAAAATCGGACCAAAGTAGTCCAACTCTGCACAAGACCCCGTTGCCGACGCCTGTATCGACCACCTGGAAGGACTAGGCCTTCAGCAACTAGTATGTGGGCCCACACATGCTTCTGGTCACACGCTCGATCTTATTTTCAGACAAGATCTGGAAATAAAAATCTTGGAAAATGAACCATTGCCATGGACCGATCACCATGCAATTAAATTCATTATTTCCGAATTCCCCCCCCTTAATAAAAACATCAAATCCAGTGACAACACACTGGACCAGATGTCAGAAGAAGCTCCACTCGGAACTCTTCAAAGCCACGTTAGGGGATAAAATAAACACAATTCAGCCGCACCTAACAGCGGAAGAAACATTAGAGGCCATAAACACAGCACTATTGCAGTCAGCTGACTTGATAGCGCCGAAACGAAAGACCCAGATCAGGAAAAATAACTCCAGCTGGTTCAACAACCAGCTGGCTTCACTGAAGCAAGAGCGCAGAAGGGCAGAAGCAGCCTGGAAAATAAATTCTTCAGATGAGAACCTCTCGATCTACAAGGCAATAACCAGAAAATACCACAAGCAAATCTTCGAAGCCAAGAAAAACTATTTTTCTGAGGCCATCAACGGTGCCCTAAATCGCCCCCGCGAACTCTTCAAGATGGTCACCCAGACCATGAATCCAGGATGTCTTGAAGCCCCCAACTTGGACACACAAGAATTTTGCGATGAGTTATCGGATTGCTTCATTAACAAAATTGAGGCTATCCGGCAAAGCATTCAACAAAACAACTTCGCTCCTAGCCCCCCCCATAGTCAGTTACACAGCACCGGCAGCAATTCACCAAAGTTAGGTGAGTTCACGCTGGAACCCATCTCCATTCAGACAACAAAAAATATCATCAGCACTCTGCGCAACAGCACTGCGCCAAATGATATTATCCCCACCAAACTGCTGAAGGAATGCGCCGACATCCTGGCACCTCCTGTCACGCAGCTTATCAACCAATCCTTCAGGGAGGGCATAATGCCCTCCCAGCTGAAGGAGGGCTTTATTCAACCCATTTTGAAGAAAGCCACCCTGGATCCGAAGGATCCACTCAATTGGCGCCCCATAACAGGCCTAAATGTTCTCTCCAAGGTAATGGAGAAAGCAGTGGTACAGCAGCTGCAACAGCATCTAGATACCCACAACTTACTCGACCCATTTCAATCAGGATTCCGTCCCGGACACGGGACGGAAACAGCATTGCTTAAGATATGGGACGACGTTCTCGAGGCCGCAGACGAAGGAGAATCTTCTCTTCTGGTTCTGTTGGACCTAAGCGCAGCCTTTGATACAGTAGATCACAAGCTATTATTGACTCGGCTGGCTAAAATAGCCAAAGTCGCAGAAAGCGATCTATCCTGGTTCTCCTCTTTTTTGGATAACCGATCGCAAATAGTGAAGCTAGGACCCTTCACTTCTGAACAACGCACATTATCGTGCGGGGTCCCTCAAGGATCTCCCCTGTCGCCGATGTTATTCAACATCTATATGCGTCCTCTTTTCGAAATCATCAGCAGCCAAAAACTGCTATATCACTCATATGCAGATGACACGCAACTGTACTTCCGCATTTGCAATAAAAAGGATCACCACCTCAATCTAGAGACGTGCCTCTCTTTGATAGAGGACTGGATGACAAAGAGTTATCTCAAACTCAACGGAGTGAAAACAGAACTTCTTCTGTTTCACGCCAAGCGCAGGAATCAATCAGCAACAACCTGGTTCCCCCCGCCCATTCTGGGCAAAATCATCTCCCCTAGCGCCAAAGTCAAAAGTCTTGGGGTCATTTTTGACTCCGACATGACAATGAACGCATAAATAGGGACAGTAGTCAGCGGATCTCACCATCTGCTGCGCCTACTACGCAGACTCATTCCTTTCATTCCCAAGAAAGACGTAGCGGTCGTGGTGGGAGCAATTGTAAACTCCAGATTGGACTATGCAAATGCCCTTTACCTCGGACTACCCAAGTACCAAATCGCTCGTCTTCAAGTCGTTCAAAATATGGCCGCCAGACTTGTGACTGGGAAAAAACCCTGGGAATCAATCTCGCCGTCACTGAGATCCCTTCACTGGTTACCAGTTAAAGACAGAATCACCTTTAAAGCTCTCTGTCTAACGCATAGATGTATCCATGGGAATGCTCCCCATTATCTATGCGAAAAGTTAAAAATTCAGAATCCCAATCGTATTCTAGAATCCACCAATCAAAATCGGCTTCAGATACCGAAAGCCAGATACAAGTCCAAAGGGGACAGAAGATTCGCTGTCCAAGGTCCCAGACTATGGAACGCCTTACCAGCCAGTATTCGGCTGGAGGAGAACTACTTGGTCTTCAGGAGAAAGATTAAGACGCATCTCTTTTGATCTCAAAGGAGACAGGAACAACGAGCGCCCAGAGGCGATTTACTTTGCATGTGCTGCGCTATATAAGTTTTCATTCATTCATTCATTCATACTTTGAAGTCGGCACTACTTAAAGTCGTGCCAGTATGAATGGTGTTCATTCAAAATAATGGAGAATGACTTGTCATACGATTTTGCAGTCCAAAATCATGGGAAACAGCGTGTAAGTGTGAAAGGGCTCTAAAGTAAAAAGTAATGTTTTGCATTATAACTAGTTTGATACCTGTTGAAATCGAGCTGTTTTATTCATCTCCATCACTCCTGAATCGTTATTCTCACTGACTTCCTGGTTTGCGGTGCGCATTCATTCTTGCTACATCACGGCCTAATGGGAACTACAGTTCCCATTACGCTTAGCCTCCATGCCTGTGAGGGATAAGAGAGCATCTTCACGCAGGGCTGTAGTCATAGGGCGGGGGTGAGCACATTCTGCTTTCCACCATGTAAAACAGCTCAGATGCTGGTGGAAAGCAAGAAGAGGAGAGAAAGGAAATGGCATTTTCAAACCTGGATTACTGTATTTTGGTGGTCAAAAGGAAAAACGAGGTAAGTGATATTTAAATGCTCTGGCTTACAGCAATCAATTGATCTAATAAAAACCTTTAGTGTTCCTTAAAGGCTACTTTCACACTGAGCCGCCCGGCCGTTAGTGACAAAGTGAGGCTCGTATTTGCGGCGCATTAGCGCTGTTTTAGTGGCTTTTCGTGGCGCTTTTAAAGTGCTTTGCAGGCACTTTGGAAGCACTGCCCCTGCATTGCAATGGGCAGGGCGTTTTGGAAGTGCTAAAGACAACACTCCCAACCCACCCCAAAGATGCTGCTTGCTGGACTTTTCATAACATAGCGTACCACCCCAATGTGAAAAGACACACTACATCGAAGGGGAGGCGGTTTTCAGGCACTTTAGCGCTAGAAATAACTTCTGCTAAGCGCCTGAAAACCGCCGCCCCAGTGTAAAAGGGGTATTAGAAAAATAAATAAATACTATGGGCCAGATTCATGAAGAGTTAGGCTGGCGGATCCAGTGATCCGCCAGCCTAACTGTCACTTTAAGCCGGCGTTTCTGTTTTCTATAACCAGAAAACAAGAAACGCCGGGTTGGAGTTCCGATGCGATTGGCGTAATTGAATTTCGCCATCGCATCGTTACTTCAACTTAAAAATGGCGCCGGGGGCGTTCCCGCCGATTTACGCTCAAAAAATATGTTAATGAGCGGGAATCGGCAATTCACGATCTTTTTTGGGCGCGACGCAGTGACTTTACGACGTTTCCGGAAGCGATACGCGGCGTATAGATAAAGCAGCCCCCTAGTGGAGTATCCTATGTAAAGTATAGGCGTCGTCATCGCGTCGGAAAAAAAACAAATCGCGTCTTTTGCCTAAAACATTCATGAATGGGAATGTGACGTCATTGACGTTCACTGACAGAACTTGGAGCATGCGCACTGGGATGCATTGACACTCGACGCATGCGCAGTACGTTCGCCGCGGGATCGCGCTTAGTTAGAATACTACACGCCCCGTACCCGCCCAATTTGAATTCCGCTGGCTGATTTGCGATGCGCTGCCGCAACTTTAGGAGCAAGTGCTTCCTGAATAACAGCACTTGCTCCTAAAATTTCGGCAGAGTAACGCAAATGAGAAGCGTTACTCCAGAGCAAAGATGCTCTGATCTACCTGAATCTGGCCCTATGTATCGTCAACTCAAAAGAAGAACATTCTATTGCTTTTCGCCTCCTCTAAAAAAATGTTTTTTTTTTAGCTGCTGTGATCTGACTTCTAGGTTGGCTACGTTTGTTCTCCATGGCTCCACTTAGGGTGTCCACATTTCCAAACTACCATTCAGGAACACCCTCCCTTCCCAAAAATCAGCTTGTGCTGAAACGAATCACAGCACAGTGATTGGACACAAGAGGGATTTATGATTTCTCCAATCACAAGCAGGGAGCGGGATTGTGCTCCTCCAGGCATTCCCGGCCAGGACAAGTACTGTCAGTGAGTAAAGCGGTGATGTGGCGGCCATTTTTGGTGGCATCAGATTGGCCCGGGGGAGGTGGCTGTGTCAGTTTCATTCCGGGACACTGTATTGTCCTGCAATGAATGTGCCCGGGACAGACCTGCAAAATGCGGCACTGTCCTGGGCAGTCCGGGACACGTGGTCACCCTAGCTCCACTGTATATAGAAATGTGGCCACTCTCTCTTGCGCTGTCCTGAGATGAACTAGGGACTATGTACTGTGGGATTTGTAGTGCGCACAGAGCAGTGCACATGAACATGGGAGAAGAAAGGAGAGGTTCAGGAGCTCACGGGAGGACAATACAAGGAGGCAGAAAAACACAGTTAGCCCCAGTTCACACTGCCACGACTTGAGAGTTCAAAGTCGCATGACAAGTTGCGACCTATTAACTGCAATAAAATCGTTCTAATCGCTGCGACCAAAAGGTTACATAGTTGGGTTCCTTCACTACATTTGGTGCAACTTCAATACGACTTGCATTGATTTCTGTTAAAGAAGTCGTATGCAAGCCGCAATGAAGTCGTGCAGGGATGATTTGAAGTTGTGCCGTGTGAACCCAGGCTAAGAAACAAATTCATGAAAAATAGATTACAGGGATAATAAAGAAGATATATTTTAATTATTTTTAACGACTAGGGATATCGTTTAGAGTCACTTTTCCAAGAAAACTTTTCTTAGATGTTAGTAAAGCTAGTATAAAGTATAGTTATATGTTATAAATCTATAGCCTCGTACACACGACCGGTTTTACCATTGCGAAAACTGTCAGGAGAGCTTTTGGCCGGGAAAACCGGACATCTGTATGCTTCCTCGCAGATTTCCCATCAGGAAAACAGATGGGAATCCCGATGGGAAAATAGCAAACCTGCTCTCTATTTTCCCGGGGGCTTTTTTTATGCCGGATTTACTAATACTCTATGGGAAACACAGTGCCCATGGAGCATACACATGGCTGGGATTCCCGGCCAAATCTCCATGGCAGTTTTCCTGCCGGGTTCTCGGCTTTCCCCTCGGTTTTCACAGCGGACTTTTTACCTCCGTGAAAACCGAGCGTGTGCACAGGTCTTATGAGTTATATACAGTGACCTGCTCATATACTTGTAGTGCCTCTAAGCAAAAAAGAAAGATATATATTATCCTGCTGATGCTCAGGAATGGGTGCCGGTGTTCTATCGAAAAATGCCTCCAATGGGTCTGCATGAAATTTCATCATCCAGTATTGCGTAATATGCTTAGAAAAATCGCTGCTCTCCCAGTCCAGTCTATGTTGTTAACATGTGCAAGATGGCCTCTCACACATGTTAGCAACATAGACTAAATAGTTGTGTACACATACATACACATGAACATACATACATACATACATACATACATATATACACATACAGTATAAAATAGAAGTGAACTAATCATAACAATAAAAACTATATAAAGCAATTCTTTTTATCTCCAGGTGAGGTCACTGCAGCAGCAAAAAAAGTAATACACAAAATCAATTCATTAAGTTATCAAACATTGGAAAATACAATCTACATGTGTATGAATTAAAAAAGAGTGCAGATCCTTACCATAGAGCAATGCCGTACAGAGAGTTGCATCATTTTCCTGTCCTGTCTATGTCGTTCTTGAAAAGCAGTAGTGTCGAGTTTCTCCAGTACTTTCTCCAGCTATGCGTATAGTGTCAAACCACTCCACTAGAACAGAAAGAATAAAAATAGATTGATCCGCATGGACATACAGAAGAATATATATATGCAGGAATCTGTAAAATACATTTAGTGGAAAAAAAAATTCTGAAAGTAAAATTTCTTGTTTAAATAATTTATTGTGTTTTCTTAACCACTTAAGCCCCGGAGGCGTTTTTACAATTCGGCACTGCGTCGCTTTAACAGACAATTGCGCGGTCGTGCGACGTGGCTCCCAAACAAAATTTGCGTCCTTTTCTTCCCACAAATAGAGTTTTCTTTTGATGGTATTTGATTGCCTCTGCGATTTTTATTTTTTGCGCAAAAATAGAGCGACATTTAAAAAAATATATATATATTTTTTACTTTTTGTTATAAGAAAAATTGAATAAACTAAATTTTAGTCAAATATTTAGGCCAAAATTTATTCAACCACATGTCTTTAGTAAAAAAAAATTGCAATAAAAAAAAATTAACTACCTAGCGGCAACAGCGACACTAATACTGCGATCAGAAAAATTATCTCTTAGTGACGCTGGCAATAGGGGGGTGAAAGGGGTACCCTGAACCCAACACTAACTGCCTGTCACACTAAGGCCTCGTACACACCATCGGACTTATCCGATGAAAACGGTCCGCGGACCATTTCCATCGGATATGTCCGATCGGGAGTTTGATCCGATGGCGTGTACACACCATCGGATCAAATTCCCCGCCGCCGGACGGCGCGGTGACGCGGCGGTGACGGCGGTGACGGTGACGTTGACGCCGCCACGTCACCGCTACGTCACCGCACCAGGAAGTAAAACACTTCCGCGCATGCGCCGAATACATTCGGCGGCGGGGCGGCGGCGGGGCGGGACGACATGTCTGCTGGTAAGTGTACTAACCAGCAGACATGTCGGGCGGACAGATTCCCACCGGATAGATTTCAAAGCTTGCTTTGAAATCTGTCGGGTGGACAAATCTGTCCGCTAGCCCATACACACGAGCGGAGATGTCTGCTGAAACGGTCCATCGGACCGTTTCCAGCAGACATATCCCCTCGTGTGTACGAGGCCTAACTGTCACACTGACACTAAATGCAGTGATCAGTACATATATGATCACTGCATTCAGTGACACTGTGACAGGGGGGTGGGGGGGGGGTGATCGCAAGGGGTTAATGTGCCTATGTGTACTGGTGTCAGTGTAGTGTTGGTGCGACTTACTGTGATGTCTTCTCTCCTCTCGGCGGTTTGAAAATACCACCGAGAGGAGAGCTGCATCACTTCCTCTGCTAGTGTTTACATTTTACAGGCAGAGGAAGTGACACGGCGGGACACGACGGGATTGGCTGGGAGCGATCACGAGGGGGCGGACAGAAACAAACCGCCACCCCCTCAAGACGGATCGCTCCCGGAGGTCCCGATCGGACCCCCGACCCGCTAGAAGGCAGGGACGTATATATACTCCCATCTGCCTGTACGTGCCCTTCTGTGGACGTACATAGGCGTGCTGGGGGCGTTAAGTGGTTAAGGTAAAACAAAATGCATTAAAATAATACCACACATATTAGTGCAATGTAATGAAAAAAATGTAATAAGAATACAATTATAGTAATGCTCTCATGAAGAGTATGAAACAAAAAGTAACAATTGTGTAATATTTCAATTAACATAGTAATTTAATCTAATTTTAGCTATCAGTAATAGCAAATATAGATAATAGAGATTGGAGGATATGGAAGTGTAATATAGAGTTATAGCGCGGATTAGAAGGAGATTTGTTTGATATAGAGATGAAACTCGAAAAATTGTAATATTGTGTAAAAGTTCATTTATTTCACTAATGCAACTTAAAAGGTGAAACTAAAATATGAGATAGACTCATTACATGCAAAGCAAGATAGTTCAAGCCGTGATTTGTCATAATTGTGATGATTATGGCTTACAGCTCATGAAAACCCCAAATCCACAATCTCAGAAAATTAGAATATTACATGCAATCAATAAAACAAGGATTGTACATAGAATAATATCGGACCTCTGAAAAGTAGAAGCATGCATATGTACTCAGTACTTGGTTTGCAGAAATGACTGCCTCAATGCAGTGTGGCAGTGAGGCTATAAGCCTGTGGCACTGCTGAGGTGTTATGGAAGCCCAGGATGCTTCAATAGCGGCCTTCAGCTCTTCTGATTTGTTTGGTCTCATGTCTCTCATCTTTCTCTTGGCAATGCCCCATAGATTCTTTATGGGGTTCAGGTGTGACGAGTTTGATGGCCAATCAAGCACAGTTATACAACGGTCATTGAACCAGGTTTTGGTGCTTTTGGCAATGTGGGCAGGTGCCAAGTCCTGCTGGAAAATGAAGTCGGCATCCCCCATTGAGCTCGTCTGCGGAAGGAAGTATAAAGTGCTCCAAAATCTCCTGGTAGACGATTGCGTTGACCCTGGACTTAATGAAGCACAGTGGACCAACACCAGCAGATTACACGGCTCCCCAAATCAACACAGACGGTGGAAACTTCACACTGGACTTCATGCATCTTGCAGTGTGTGACTCTCCATTCTTCCTCCATAATCTGGGTCCTTGGTTTCCAAATGAGCTGAAAAATTTGCTCTCATCAGAAAAGAGGACTTTGGACCACTGAGCAACAGACCAGGTGTGTTTTTATTTAGCCCAGGTAAGAAACTTCTGACATTGTTTGTTGTTCAGGAGTGACTTGACAAGAGGAATACGACATTTGAAGCCCATGTCCAGGATCTGTCTGTGTGTGGTGGCTCTTGATGCACTGACTCCAGCCTCAGCCCACTCCTTGTGAAAGTCCCCAACCCTTTTTTGAATGGCCTTTCCTGACAATCCTCTCCAGGCTGCGGTCATCCCTGCTGCTTGTGCACCATTTTCTTCGGATTCCAAACAGAGTTTTTTTTATAAGCACATGATTAGAGCCCGAGGCTCTAATTGGTTTAAAAAAAGGGTGGGCTCGGGGGAAAAAGAGGACTGCGCCCTGAGCCCACCCAGTTGTGTGACAATAGTGAATTAATATTCACAGAGGATTAATATGCGCAGAGGACTGCGCCCTGAGCCCACCCAGTTGTGTGACAATAGTGAATTAATATTCGCTATTGTCTTTCGGATTCTCCTCTCGGCCAATCAGGAAGCGCGTTCCGAGACCCAATTGGCCACGGAGACTTAGGACTCTCGGCCAATCGGGTCTCAGGACCCACTTCCTTTGGGAGTATAAGCAATGCCCCTGGAGCGAGGAGTGCTCGTCTTGTCCATCTCCTGTTGGGTGTTGTTTTATCGTCACTATCCCGTCCGTCCCCCATGGGGGGATAATTGCCGCTATCAGTCTGTCTCCCGCTGTGGGGGGCGATTGCTGCTATTCTGTCCGTCTCCCACAGGGGGTGGAGTTGGTTTGTCCCCCCAAATATTGAGCACCAGCTGCCACTGTCGGGTTCTCTGATGTGATCCCCACCTGGGCTCCTTGGTGTCAGCCCCACCACAATCCCCCCACAGGGGTGTCACTACCACTAGCACCCAGCCACCTCCCCACCCATTGGGCTCGCTGTTGTCATCCCCACCACCACTAACTCCCCCCAGGGCTCTCTGGTGTCACCCCCACCACCCACGGATGAGGGTGACACCATCGTGATCAGATATCAGTTGCTACTTAATGGTGTCGTCCCTCTGGCGAGTGTCACCTCTGTGCGGTCCGCACACCCCTAGCGACGCCACTGTCCTTACCCATTCTAAATGTAGACCTGTATAATGTAATCCTATGATTATTGATGCATGCACAGTTCATGTATGGGCTATAAGGGGAAGACCATCATAGATACCTGTGTCCTGTAGATCAGGCAGCTTGTAGATCAGAGACGTGGATAGCCTGAAAATCTTTTCATTTGGTCAGAGCTGACTGTATTAGTTTCTTCAGCTGAGTCTGGCACATCAAGCTGGCTTTTGTAACCTCCCCCTGTCCTTTCCTAATTTCTCTTGCTAAATTCCCCAGACCCCACCTACAGCCCCCCCAACCCCCCTGTTTTTCTTAGACCCCTGTAGAGTTAAGGAGAGGATTTTGTGCAAGTGTTGTTACACTGGTGGTGCAAAGTTCACATTTAGGTTATCCAAAGTAAATAGATTTTTGGGGCCAAGAGCTATTCAAATGTAGTATCAACATTCAGAGTGTGTGTGCACAGTGCTAAGATAAATACCTAATTGGCATTATATTCAAAGATGTGGATGTTTTAGAGGCTTGGCAAATACAATTGCTGATCTTGGCCTTGGAAGATTAAAAAAAAAAAAAACATTCTGTCATGCTCAACACTTTGTATATCAAGACCAGGAACATACAAACTGTGTAAGAGTAAAAAAAGTAGAATGCTATCTGCATGATATTTAAGTAGGCTAAAGCCCTATGTATCATAAGCAATTGCAAACAAATGTTTTAACCCCTTGCCACACATGTCTAGGGGCTCTTTAACACATGGGGGCAGGGCAGGACAGCCTTCCTGATTACCATGATTGGCTCTCAAATACATACAGAGACTGGGGACTGTTGCATAGTTCCCAACTGTCCCTGATTTCAAGGGACTGTCCCTGATTTGGTGCAAAGTCCCTCTTTCCTCCTCATTTGTCCCTAATTTTGGACTATTCTATCTAAAATGCACTTTTTATCTTTCAAAAAGTGTTTCCCAGTGCTAAACCTTTCATCCAAATTCTAAATTGCTGCATTTGTAAATTTTAAAAGCCAATATAAAAGGAAGAGTAGTGGTAAAAAAACATGCTGGCGTGCACCGATTGCAGTGTGTCAGTCTGACACGCCACATCCCCGATCGGGATAAGAACCTTTTTACCACGTGATCAGCTGTGACCAATCACAGCTGATCATCGTGTGAACCAGGAAGTGCCAGTAAACAGCATTCTTCGGTTTGCGCTGACAGGGAGAGCCGATCGGCGGCTCTCCCTGTCAGAGGGGGGGTCTGTGCTGATAATCAGCACATTGATTATCAGCACAGCCCCCATCAAATGTACTAATAAGCTGCCAATCGGTGCCCAGTCAGTGCAACGATCATAACCCCCTGCCAGTGCCCACCACAGTGCCAATCAGGGCCCACCACAGTGCCAATCAGTGGCCAGCAGTAACACGTGTCAGTAACTAATCAGTACCTCATTATCAGTGCTGCCCATCAGTGCCACCTATCAGTGCCAATCACAGCCACCTGTCAGTGCCCATCAGTACCACCTGTCAGTATCCATCATTGCCGCCTGTCAGTGCCCATCAGTGCTGCCTATTGGTGCTGCATATCAGTGCCCATCAATATTACATATCAGTGCCTCCTCATCAGTGCCCATCAGTGCCACCTTATCAGTGCCGTCAGTGAAGGGGAAAACTAAATTTTATGACAGAAACCAAGAAAAAAAATGTTTTTGCCACTGAACATTTGCGTTACATTATCGGCAAGATGTTGAATAAAATACAGTGGAACCTCTGATTGTGAGTAATGCAGTTAAAGAGCGTTTCGCAATACGAGCACTGTATTTTTTTAAATCCTAACTCGGTTTTCAAGTGTTGTCTCGCAAAACGAGCAGGATATAAGCCAAAGTAGTGTGCAGTACCGTGTTTGGCCTGAGGTGGGGGGCGCAGGAGCCGAGCGGAGCCGTTCAGAGCAGTTCAGAAAGATTTGGAGATACGCCGTTCCCGAGCCTTTCCAAGGTTTGCGGAGGTCAGCCGAGCTGTCTTCGGGCCTTTTTGTGTATTCCTGAGGCTCTCCGGCGCCCCCCACCTTGCATGCCATTGAAGTCAATGCGGAACAAATTATTTTCGTTTCCATTAACTTCAATGGAGAAACTCTCTTTTTGATATGCGAGTACTTTGGATTCCGAGCATTCTCCTGGAACAGATAATGCTCGTAATCCGAGGTTCCACTGTACTGTTGTCATCCTTTGTTCCATCTCAGTGCTGCTGATCTCCTACATCTTCTTAGCAGGCACATGTACTTCAGCGATGGCTGCATGTAATATCTCCTGATGGTGACAACAATGGGCTATGTCTGCATAATGAATGACCACGCAGATGAGAGATTGGAGAGAGGACAGAGTGTTGTCACCCTGTAACAGAAAATGCCTGAACAAGGACCTTCATAGTAGGATCACCATGCAATATTTAATTAAAATATGCAGTTTAAAAAAAAAAAAAATGTTTTATTACATTAAGCACTTGCTGCTCACCCGCCTGCCCGCAATGCACTGAGGGTGAGCAGCCGATGTAAGCAAAGCGATGCACCTGTTGCTACCTACTTCCAGGTTTAGGGCGCCCGCATGCGTGCCCCTTGCCCAACACCCACTTGGATTGTACACAGCGAAGAAGAAAATCCCGGCCAATGATTTATGCCTGGGACCTGCTGGTCGGCTGTGTGCAATCACAGAAAAGAGCCCTTCTGTTGGTAAACAATACAAAGATCTGTAGGAATGGAGGATCTGGCAGTTTCTCTTCCTTGCAAAGGGATGAGAAACTAAGAGATCTAGTAGTAAAAGCAGCACACTTTACACGCATTACATATAGTAGTACATATATTTAACCCGTTGATCGTCCAAGATGTTAACACCTTCCCAGCCAGTGTCATTAGTAAAGTGACATTGTATAGTATTATCACTGATCACTGTATTAATATCACTTATAATGTCAGTGATACAAAAAAAGTGCTACTGCCCCCATCTATAACCGGCTATCGCAGTAAGCAGCATTGGGGGGCGACATAATGTAAAAACAAGGCCAAGGATAAATCAAAGGGAAAAAGACTAAGCTTACTTACCGACCAGCTCGCAGACAACCAAATCAACCTGTCTAACAGTATGTGTTAAAAACAGGGGTTTAGTCTGCACACATTTACAAATGCATGCATAAGCCACAGAGCCTCGCAGTGGCAGTTAGTCAGTTCCCCCAGCACAAGTAAGTGTCAGATTTCCCGCCACACTATTGCTAACTTGTCCAAGCTAGATATGTAAATAACCTGTCACTCAAAGCAAGAAGAGAGAAAACTGACTTTTTATTTAGGCAGGTTTTTATCTGGCTGTTCATTTTCTCTTTCAATAGATTTTTATTTTTTCAAATAAAGGATACAGATATAGTACGACCAAAGGCTGAAATTACAACATCATAACATTCAACAAACCGGGCATATTGACAGTAACAATGACTCAATTGATTTCAAATTGCCCAACTGTGAGCTGGTTAAAGGAATCCAGCGAGCTTGATAACAGAGGAGAGGGCGGAAAAAGAAGTGAATATGGTGGTCTTGCGCTCGGGGGAATCCTGCCTGTCCCAGACACCCCTAATGGGATCATTCTGTGTCCCAGCCAGGCGCCTCCCGATCCGCCTCCTCCTATAAAAGTATTTGATAGGAAATTAGTGGGTTCGAATTTAGCTTCATTGAACCTCTAGCTCATACTCACGAAATAAGATAGGCCTATAGTGTTACCAAATTGCCCATATGAAAAACCGGACGAAGAACAAAGAACATTACCCTCTAGTCATACAACTGTCTTAAAAGAATAGAAGTAAGAAAAGAGCGAGAGAAAAGTGGGGGTAAGAGAAAGGGAAAGGAAGGGAAGCATGAGCCTAACTTGTGCTGAAGGAAGCAGGTTGCGCGGGGTGTACCCCAGTCGCCAAAGGTATACCACAGTGGGACGCCCATGATCCCCACACGGCTTCAAATTTCTGTTTCGTGTTTGAAAGAATGCTGGCCAGCTTTTCCTGCACCATGATCCACGAAATCTTGAGGTTTATTTCTGCAATGGAAACCCTGGGTTGTCTCCAAGCCCTTGCGATGGTAATTTTAGCCCCGAGGAACATAAATCTGATCAGCTTCTGATTGGGCTTGGATATACCCGGAAACCGAGCATTTAAGAGAGCTACAGAAGCCGTCCTGGGGACTGAGCAACCAGTGACTGTACAAATGAGGTTAAAAATCCTCTTCCAGATTGGTCTGATTCTGGGACATTCCCACCAGACATGCACCATCGAGCCCAGGAGTTGACAGCCTCTAAAGCAGCTGGGATCTGATGATGGGTAGATGGCCGCAAGCCTGGAGGGAGTCATATACCACCTCATAAGGACCTTTAAGTTTGCTTCCATCAGGGAAGTATTTAAGATGCCCTGAAAAGAATCAGAACAAGCTGCCTGCCAGGTCTCCAAGTCCCACCCTAGTTGGAGGTCTGCCTCCCAAGCCATCATATAAGAAGACTTCTCATGGTCTGCCCGCACCAGAGCTCATAATCTGTGAATTTGGGAGGTAGAGGCCTATCCGTCCATAAAGTGTGTAGGAATTGTGATATTTGTTTGAATCTGAATTTTTCAGTGTCAGGGAGGTCCAATTTAGTCACACAGTGGTCTAGGGTAAGAGGGCCTTTGGTTGTGAAGAAGTGTCCTATGCGGTACAGACCCTTATCCAACCACCAACTGAAGGCCTTCCTGTCCATTCCAGGTGGGAAATCCGGATTTTGGAATACACTGGCTAGAGGTTGTCCTTTCGAGACCAGGGCTGGAAGGTGACGAAGTCTATCCCAAAGGGCGTAAGATTGAGAAAGGGAGGGGGACAAAATGGGTGGTCTTCTCTTTTGGGGGCACCAGAGTAAGTATTCTAGGGAGAACTGGGGGACAGCTTGTCCCTCTATGTGGACCCAGTCTGGTTTATCCAGTTTGGAGTAAACTACGGATAGTTGAGCCAGTCTGGCAGCTACAAAGTACTTATATAGATGCGGTAATCCTAGTCCTCCTCTTTTCCTATGGTTATATAGAGTGTTTTGGGGGATTCTGTAACCTGACTTGCCCCAAACGACTTTGAGTATTTTGCTTTGTAAACTCTGTATGTGGTCTTTTCTGATGGGAATGGGAAGGGAGCGGAATAGATATAAAATTCTAGGAAGCAAAGTCATCTTTATAGAGTTAATTCTGCCCAGCCAGGAAAGATCATATTTGGCCCAGTTATTCATGTCGGCTGTAAGTTTTCGGTATAGGGAAGGATAGTTATTTGTGTAAAGGGATTCTGTACGAGCTGTTAAGGAAATCCCTAGATATTTGATAGATGAGGGACACCATTCAAATTTGAATGACTGTTGGAGGAGGGATATTGTAGAAGGTGGAAGGGATACGTTCAAGGCTTGTGATTTGGCATAATTGACTTGGAGACCTGAGATTTTAGAGAAATCCGAAATTACCTTGCAAAGGTTTGGTAGGCAAGTAATAGGAGAAGTTAGAAATAGTAGTAAGTCATCGGCAAAGAGCCCACATTTATGAGTTTGGTCTCCACATGAAACCCCTTGAATGTCAGGGTTCTGTCGAATGGCTATCGCCAGGGTTTCAATTGCCATTGCAAAGATGATTGGGGAGAGGGGGCATCCCTGTCTGGTACCCCTGGCTATGTCTATTGGAGAAGAGTAGTTCCCTTGGATTTGAATTTGGGCCTTTGGTTTAGAATAGAGAGCTTGTATTACCCCTATAAATCTCGGGCCAAAGCCCCATCGTTCTAGTAGGGGGAGAAGATATTGCCAGGACACAGAATCAAAGGCCTTCTGTAGATCAAGAGCTAGGAGAAAGCCTTTTTGTTTCGGACCTCCGTCCCAGTTGGATTGCAAAATTGAGACAATGTCCACTGCCCTTCTCACTTGATCTGGGCCTTGTCGACCTGGAATAAATCCGACTTGGTCCTTGTGAATATATTTATTAATGAAAGAGGAGATACGGAGAGCTAGAATTTTTGTAAGAATTTTAAGGTCATTATTTATCAGGGAAATGGGGCGATAGTTACAGACTTCTTCTGGGTTTTTATCCGGTTTTGGAATAACCGTAATGTATGCTGTATTAAGTTGTGTACCCAAAGGGGTGCCTTGAGTCTTGAAATTAAAAAAAGTTTGTCATATGTGGGACTAGGGTATCTGCAAATTACTTATAATAGAGGACCGACAGGCCATCTGGGCCTGGGGCTGAACCCTTTCGGAGGCCCTTGATTACTGTCGCCACCTCTTCAACCGAAAAGGGTGCTTCCAGCCTGTCTCTATGTTCTACGTCTAAGGATGGGATGGGTAGGCTGTCCAAAAAGTCGTCAATCGAATCCCTGGGAATCTGTGGAGGGGCACTATACAGGTCAGAATAGAATGTTTTGAATGCCTCCAGGATCTTTTTAGGGTTGGACGTAGGTTCTTGACCTGCCAAGCGTATCTTGGGCAAGGAGTGAAACCTTGTTTTAGGGGACAATTTGGTCGCTAACATCTGGCCTATTTTTCCTTTTTGGGTGTAAAACTTATTGCCACTCCAGCGGAGAGATCTCTCCGCTTTCGTTGTGAGAGCTAAATTAAGTTCTAGTCTCAGCTTGTCAATATTCTCTAGTAAGGCTAAAGATGGTTTCTTTTTGTGTTGTGCCCTTAGGGTCCTATAAGACTTCTCCAGACGTACAATTTCTGCTTCGTGTTCTCTTTTGATTCGCATGGAGATCTGAATAATCTTACCTCTAATACAAGCTTTATGGGCTGCCCATAGGCTCTCCGCAGAGATATCCTCAACATTGTTAATTGTGAAATATTCTTGAAGGGCTTTATTAATTTCCGTTATTGTGGTTGGATTGGAGAGAATGGACTCGTTTAGCCGCCAATGTCCGTTCCTTGCCATACCGGCTAAAGAGCGGATGGACATGATGACCATAGAATGGTCAGATAGGACTGTGTCTTTGATTTGGGCCTTGATCACTGCCGGAAGTACAAATGAAGGAATTAAAATATGATCGATCCTGGCATAGGTATTATGCAGGTGAGAGTAATGAGTATAGTCTCTCTTTGAAGGATTAGACTCCCGCCAGACATCCGTCAACCCCCTGTCATGGAGTAGTTTGGAAATTTTCAGGCTGACCCTAGTGGGTCTAGTAAGTTGGGCGGACGGAGGTCTGGATTTGTCCAAACCCTGGTCAAAAGCCACATTGGAATCCCCCCCCCAAATTACTGTGCCTTCCAGAAGTGGGGTTAAAGTATCCAAGATTAATTGGAAAAACTTGTCTTGCCCTTTGTTGGGAGAATAGTATGAGACCAGGGAGTATAGATGACCCTCAATTTTACCCTTAACCAGTATAAACCGTCCCTCCGGGTCTTTGAAGTCAGAGAGATACTCAAAGTTACAGGATTTGGAGAAAAAGATTGCGACCCCCTTGGTCTTGTTCTCGGCATTAGCCAAGTAGAAGAGGGGAAAATGAGAGTGGACAAATTTGGGACTGTACCGCCCAGGAAAGTGGGTCTCTTGGATCATGAGAATGTCAAGCCTGAGTGTTTTGTAACTATCAAAGATCTTTCGCCTTTTGACAGGGGAGTTCAGGCCTTGAACATTGTGTGTGGCTATATTGAGGGAGCTCTGTACGTGATCAGCCATGGGGATCCGAAAAGTAACTATGTCTGTCTCTACCTCCACTCACCCTTAGATGTTTTCTGTCCCCCCAACCTTGCCATTTGTCAGGATGGACGTCCGGCAGCCTGGTGGACACTCCTCGTTCGTAGGTACCGCAAGCTGAAAAATAATAAAAGGTTAGGCTCATGTGGGAAAAATGGGGAATAGAAAAGGAAAGGACAGATTTGAAGGAGAGAAAGAGATGGTGTAGAGGACTCCCAATCCAACTAAAGAAAAAGAGAAAAAATAAGAAAAAATACATTCTCGGGGAGGGGAGATGCTCCTCGAGAACTTCTACCAAGGTATATCAAAAAAGGGCTTGCTCCAAATGAGAACAAGCGACCTCGCCCCCAGATACCTTCTGGAGTCTGAGGGAGAGGTGGAGGTACATGGGGCCCACCCCAGCCAGGACGCCCCTGAAAAAATGGTTACAGCAATTATCAAAACCGAAACCGGAAGGGATAGAGTAAATCTAAACCCAGTTTGGTCGGATCTAAGTCCGAACCGGAAGTCCCCCCGTCCTCCCCCCAAGGGGGACCGAGGAGGAGGGGACCTCAGAAGCAAAGTGGGGACATCCCCCTGCAAAAAATAGAATAGATAAAGAGATCTTTTTAGCAGGAGAAATACTGTTGAAATATCAATTGTCCAAAAAGTTGATTCGCTGATCAGAGAAAGTCTAATTCTCAGGCCTAGGACCGACCAAGAACCTCAAAAGTTCAAGGAGTATATGACCAATGTGTCAGCCGAGATCTGGGTAAGTGGGTCCGCCGTCTCTAGCTTTCTTGGACCTCGACCTGGTCCATAGTAGGGATTTAGGACTGGTGGGGGTCGGTCTCTTGGAGGTGTTTGGGATGTTATGAGAAGTGTCCATGGCGGGTTCTTGCGAGATGAGCTTAAGGCGCATTAGTAATCTTTCTCCATCAGGAAAGGTTGAGAAGGAGTAGTTTTTCCCTTTATCCGAGAACTTGACCGCAAAGGGGAATGCCCATTTATATTATATATCCTTTTGGACCAGGACTAGGAGTAGCGGCTTTAATGACCGTCTTCGCTGCATTGTGGAGGGAGAAAGGTCTGCTTATATTTGGACGGGATGGCCTTGGCACAAAACATTGGGCACAGAACGTGCTAGTCTCATGACTTCATCCTTTACTGCATAAAAGTGGGGTTTGGCGATGATGTCCCGCGGTGAGCCGTCCTTTCTGGGTGACCCCAGGGCTCTGTGGGCTCTGTCAAGCTCTAGGCGGTCTTGAGGAATGTTTGGGATCAAGTTCTGGATCAAATTTTGTACCGCTGCTGGAATGTCAGTGATGGATTCGGGCAGCCCCCTGACCCGGAAATTGTATCTCCTGGATCTGTTCTCCAACTCGTCGATCCTGGAAAGGGCCACATCCAATTGCTCCTGAACTGTATGAATATGTTCTGAGTTCTGGTCTGTGGCTGCCACCGTTTGATCAAGCTTGTCTTCTATCGCTTCAATTCTGGTGCCCAAATTCTGGAAATCTGCTTTCAAATCTCCTGTTATTTTGGTAGCAGTCTGAGCGAGTCCCCTATCCAGGAGTTCAGCCAGTGCCTGATATAAGTCAGTCACAGAGAATGTAGATGCTGCTGACAGGGTGCTGACAGAGAATTGAGCAGCCTGGCTCCCTATGTTAGGTCCTATGAGGGGTAGTGCAGAGCCCTCCATAATACTGCCTACCAGGGGTTCTGTGGGAGTTGTTGAGGGGGCCATGTCCTGCTGGTAACTTACTTGGACCCGGGGGGTAAAAGGCAGGGGTACCATATTTGGAAAAATCCTTCCCTCAGGCATCTCCTCAGCTCCGTTCTTGTGAGGTGCAGCAGCGGCGGCCATCTTGGATTTTTGCCGTTTTTTTAAATGAGCAAAGAGCGGCTTTAAAGTGTCCCTTTAAAAAAATTAGATGAATAGGGGGGTGCCCTGATGTCTGGGGGTGCCGTGTGTGGTGAAAGCACCACTTCCAGCCTGTTTTTGGCTGACTTATGGGCGCCGCTGTTCTGGGGTGATGAGGAGCTCCCGGCTCAAGCAGCCATCCTCAGAGCTCCGCGCATGCGCCTCCTGGCTGTTCATTTTACTGAACATTGAAAGAGGATTACTCAGATCTGGATTAACTATGTGTGGCAAGACTGGGCACAGATGATAGGAAATCTTATACTCTCCATTGTGACATCATTTTTTGGGTTTACATGCACTTTAAAGCTTAGTAAATGTATAAACTCTTCTACGCTGATGAATATAATACATTGTAAGGAAATTAGAATACAAAGCTGTGAACCAGATAACTTATTCTTTTACCAAAAACCAACTGCTATAAATAAATACTGTATAAACCCCTAAGTGATATAACACAAATAATAATTTCAGCTTGTATGAAATGTTAGCAATTTGATTTACCTATACTGTACTTTAAAAGAAGCCTGTGCTGAGAAATATAGAGACTGCCTCACTCAGATTTATTTTCATGTGTGGTCACAGGCATGGCCCACTGTTGTCACTATCGGGAATTCAGAGATTACATGCAGCCATTGCTAGTAAATTAGTATTCAGTGAAGTGAGATCCGAGCAGAACGTGATGCCCTTCTTTCAGAAAACATAATAGTAATGCAAGGCTTTCTCCCTGGTGTGGAGTGTCGTGCTTGCCCCCTCCCTTGGACTACAGGAGAGTCAGGACAGATAGAGAAAGGAGCTGTGTGTTAGTGGGCGTCCTGATTCTCTTGTAGTCCAAGAGAGGGGGCAAGCACGACACTCCACACCAGGGAGAAAGCCTTGCATTACTGTGTGGAGTTGCAGACAGATGAACAGGAAGTGAGGATTTCTCAGAAGAAATAAGGACATTTATAAGCAAAATCGAAAGGATGAGGTAAGTGAAGGAGGACTGCACTAAGGGAAGCTATTTAGGGAAAAAAATAGTACCTTTACAACCCCTTTAAAGTGAAGCAATACCTTTTTTCATTTCTCAATGCATGTACTGCATTGCAATAATCATTTGCGCTTAGAGCTTTTATTATTTTTTCAAGTCTTGGTATCATCTAATTTGATTTTTGAATCATTGTTATGACGCGTTATGCACTCTTTTGGATTTGGATATAGGCAGCCAGCCTTTTTTCGTTTGATTGTTAATTTATCTACATACAAGTTTGGATATAAGAAAATATTACCTGGTTTCCTTCTCCTCATAGAGTGCAGCCTTGGTGTCAGAACAAAGCTCTTCATCCAAGTTTGCAGCAGGTGTAGTGATACTGTTTTTGGATTGAACTTTACAGCACTTTTATATGTCCGCTTTCACTGCACATTTGCCTCTCTGGCTGCGACAAGAGAAGCAAGACTCTAAGCGGTGAGCCCTGGTTCACACTGGCAACAATTTGAGATGCGATTTCACATACCAAATCGCATCTCAAATCGGCGGCATTTTCCGGCAATGGCACCGTCCTAATCGGTGCGACGCCGCACCTGCGGCGCTGCACCGATTTCAAAAAGTAGTTCCTGTACTACTTTTTGCGATTTGGGGCCGCGATTTACATTGACATCTGTGCAGAAACCTGCACAGATGTCTCTGAAATTGCGTCCGAAATCGGGACTGCCTGGCGGGAGTAAAGCCGTGCGAGTTCAGCTGAGCTTGCACGGCTTCACTCCCGCAGCCAGTGTGAACCTGGGCTAAAACTCTTTGCGAGACATGCCCCGGCTCCAAACATGTCAAGATAGAATCATATGCAGCCCTTCCCCCGAAGGAGCCGCTGGTTGATTTGGGATCTACTCTCTTTTAGCTTAACTCACCCCTGTTTAACTGGCTTGAACCCTCCCTTGACACATCAGAAACCTGTGGAGTGAGATATTGTGACCTCTGCTAGGCTGGGGTCACAATAACAGGCACACAATATGTAAATGACAATATGGCTACGAATTACCTGGTGTCATAGATGGTCCCTCAGATGAGGAAAGAACACACTCCACACAGTGAATATATTCAGATATGAGAAGGTGAGTTTACTGTATTTAAACTTTGGGAAGATAGCATAGAGTTTAACACAAACACAACTGATCAGTAACAAGTTAGTCTGATTGGAAAGAGCCCTTGCAAAGATCAGACTTGTAATATAAGGGAAACAGTTCTAAACCTAAGAATGATACCATTCACTTGCCTAACGGGCAGTTCTGCGGAATAGTAAATGTTCACGATGCGGCCGGTTGGTGCATGTTAAAGTTATAATCCACAAGGAACAGATGATAATGGGAAATTAATCCGGTAAAGTTTGATGAACATCAACGTTGGTGAGCTGATCGCTGGCCAGCGTCAGTCACGTCTGTATAAACACTATGAACAGTGAAAGGCCTTTTAAGTTTAAGCTGGGCCAAACAGACGGCTGGTGGCTTGTGAGGTGGCACTAAAGTGTCTGTCTAGAGAGAGGGTTAGAAATTGAGCATGTGCTCTCTCACCCGACAGGCCGATCCGCCTGGGTTCCTCTCAGAGGGTGTGTCTGTAAATCGCTGCTCCAGAGCACAAGGGTCCCGGACGAGGGTGTTCCACTGTTTCAGCTGTCAGCTGGGTTGCCTCGTCGATCTCCGGGTACACGGGCTGGATACTGGAGTCTTGCTTCCTTCCAGATGGCTGGTCTCTCGGTGAATTTAGGCCCAGGCTTCTGGGCATAGCAGCACGGCTGTCTCTGTCAGTAGCTCCGCAGAGGAGAAAACAAGCTGGTCCCCAAAGAGAGAAAAAGCGTTTCCCCCCTTATGTAACCTGCCCCACAAGTCTGTGCGGAGGCATCACATGTTCCAACAGGGCAAGGCATTGCGGGAAATGTAGGTCCGTTTCTCCTAAGAGTCAATGGAGTCCATATCTCTTGCTACTTGCAGCCCCACAATGCATAACTTTGCCAACGGTATCTCGCATATTTACAAAGTAGGCATAGAGTCCCAGCGGGATGACCTGTCTCGGACTCAGACAGGGTGACCCCGCTACACATATAAATTGTAATTTTGCCTATTTAGCAATACCTAGAATACTTAACCAATTGTTTATTATATTAAAATCATATCTGACTAATTTGTAAACTATATAACCACCTGAAATAACAAAGTACCTCCTTACCCTGTAGTCGTGACACTATTTGCCTTATTCACACTTCACATCATCAGCGTTCACGTGACTTCATCAGGGGGTCCCTGATGAAGTCACGTGATCGATGACGATACATGTAGGGACGTAGAGGCAACAGGAAGTGACGCAGCCGAGCTTGTCGCTCGTGGATACACATGTTTTGTTTACTGTTTGAATGTAAGTACTTTGTATACTTTTTATGCAATAAATGCAATTGTAGTTAAAACACTATCCTGGTATTCCTTTTACCTCCCATAGGGGAGAGCGGAGAAAAAACAGGGCGGTCCCTGCACTGTGTGCGGAGACCGCCCTGTCATCCGATGGCTCAGCGGGGATTTACGGAGCGATCCCCGCTGAGCTTAAGGACCCACGGATCCAGCCCGTGTGAAAGGGCCCTTAGTTGATTCATACTTAACCTCTTCACAGCTGTCATTCAGCTGATCCACGGTAGCGTGTGAATACTCTTTATATTTATCCCTCACATTGTAACTGATTGATTTAGCTTATAACTTCAACCATTCAGTCACTATGGATACCGAAGCACTTCCTTTCTCTGTAGGTCTTTTCTTTGTCAACTCCATTTACATTTCAACCAATAGAGAGTGGTTGAGTGTAAAAGGGTTCTGCTCTTACCGTACGCCTATATGCCATATATGTTCTTTGTTTTTCTCTATATTTTACACAGGATTAGCATGGGCCTTCATTGGTTATCCTTATGAAATATCATGAGGACATGCAGATAATTTTCTAGCAGATTATAGAATATTGATATTATATGGCATGGTGTTATGTTGGTACTATAACTATCTTTACCAATATGATATTTTAACATAAAATTATAATTTTATTATTTGTGTTTTGTATCTATGTATTCCTTACGTTTTCTTTGGATCTTTTACTTCTTGGTGCTACACACACACACACACACTTTTCTTTATCGTACATCACGGGACACAGAGCGCATAGCCATTACACTTGGGTTATATGGGTACCTTCAGGTGTGGACACTGGTGTAATCAATTTCACAGGAAGTTTCCTCCCTATATAACCCCCTCCCACTGGGAGTGCTTCAGTTTTTTCGCCAGTGTCTTAGGTGTTGGTCACGTCTAGCTGTCCCTCGGAGGTCTCGGGACCCAGGATAGCTAGCCGGATCCGTCCGAAGTGCTTCAAAGCCAAGGTGTACGGTACCCGGCCCTGCTGGAGTGGGGTTTTGCCTATAATGCCTCTCCTTGGAGGGCTGGATTCTGGGCTCCAGTGCCTTAGTCTCTTCCAAGAACTAAACGCTACTGATGCCAGGATGCTATATAGGTCCAGGGGTGTGGGTTCCTTAACACAGGACCCCGGTCCCTGAAGGTCCAAGACAATACCCACGGAGATGGGGAAGGCTGGGCCTCTTGCATTTTGCAATACCCTGCGGCGTGGAGCAGGTAAGAGGGAACCTGCGGGACTTGGTTCGACAGTAGGTATCCCCCTGGGGGTTCTGGGTTGGCTAATGGTATGCTTGTGCATCAGCCACTATCTCCACTATGTCTTTTGAGGCAGGATGGGATGTACTAATGTTTACCCAGATAACATGTAGATATATATATGCTTTTAAAGATATGTATTTTGCTACTACTCCCCCCAGACTTGCCTGTTAGCATGATACTGCAGCCCCACGTGTTATAGGGAGGAAATGCTGACAAAACTCCTGTTTCCTAGGAAGCCTATGGGGACAGCTTCCTCTATGTGTGCACTACAAAGATTAGTGACTTACCTGGTGTCTGTTGGGTTGCTAGCGCTGTCCAGGCTTCTCCTCTGCTCTCTGCTTCCTCCATGTTGGTTTCAGCGTGGGGGGGCGGGGGCGCGCACGCACGCGTGCGCGCCGCCTTTTACAGCGTCAGCGTGCGTGGGGGGGGGGGGGGGGGGGCCAGCAGCGTCAGGTCTCAAATAAAGCAAAAAAGCATTTCCTGGCTGGTCATTCCCTCCTGAGAGCAGTGGAGGCTGAGGACATTCTGGCTAACAGTGACACCCAGTGGTGGTTTGTGGATCTTCAGGTCTGGACTTAGTCCACACTGACCAGAAAAAAAAAAAAAAAAAAAGTTTTTTTCTTAAAGGGACTCAGCCTTAGATCTGGCAGTATCTGAGTCGGTGCAACCTTGGGCTCCAGCTAACGGGCATTGGTGTGGCAATACTCACAGGAATTTCCTCGGTATTGCCGCCTTCTCAGGCGTACGAAAATTTAGAAAATTTTACCATAGCCTGTCCTTATTAATGGTTCACTTCTAGCTACAACAGTTGGGTGTTGGCTGTAGGGGTGTCTCAAGGTTGTGCAATGGCTCCCAAGGGATCAGGACCAGCTAAGGCTGCAAAAGGTACCAAAAAAGTAAAGGGGTCTCCATCGGGGTCAGAGGATTTGGGCCAGGCTCCAGTGGTCCCACCCTCACCAGATAGACCACCGAACAGCATGTTGCAGGAGCCATTGAGGGTGCTAGGGGCAGAGGCGGCCCCCAATCAACCCATTCCCGTTTATGTTACGGAAGAAATGCTAGAATCCACCCTGGGTGGGCTAGAGAAAAGGTTAACTGCTTTAATTGACCGCTCTTTGCCGGGTGGCAAACGGGCTAGATCCCCATCACCTAGAGCGGTGTGTTCGGATGCAGAGGTCCTCTCTTCGGAGGAATTGGACCCACAGGGGGATCAAGCGGACCTGAGTCCCGACGGGTCAGACATTGAAGATTCCACTATAGATGAAATTTTTTCGGCTTCTCAAGCAGAGAGTCTGTGGATCCAGTCTCTGACGGATATGGTTCGCACTGCTTTTAAACTTCCAGTGTCAGAACAATTAGCCCCCGCGGTATCCTCTTTAGGTTCCTTGAAGGCACCGTTGAGTGGTGCGTCTTTCCCGGTTCACCCCCTTTTTGAAGAGCGTGATTTTTCAGGATTGGGCTCGACCTGATAGGATTTTTATCCCTCCTAAAAGGTTCACCATTCTCTATCCTATGGAAGAAGAATTTGCAAAGAAATGGGCACTCCCTACCGTGGACACAGCCATTTCCTGCGTAAATAAATCCCTGACCTGTCCGGTGGAAAATGTCCAGATGTTTAAAGATCCAGTCGACAAAAAGTTGGAGACCCTACTGAAGGCTTCTTTTACCACAGTAGGTGCCGTGGTTCAGCCAGCGGTGGCAGCCATTGGCATTTGTCAGGCTTTAAAGGATCAGACTAAACAGATATTAAGGGACATACCGGCTCAGCAAGCTCGTGAATTGGCTGACCTCCCAAGGGCTCTCTGCTTTGCAGTAGATGCTATTAAGGACTCCGTTCAACAGGCGTCCCATTTATCTCTGCTGTTGGTTCATATGCGTCGCCTTTTGTGGCTGAAAAACTGGTCAGCAGAGGCACCCTGCAAAAGGCTTTTAGCAGGTTTTCCCTTTCATGGTGGGAGACTATTCGGTGAAGACCTAGATAAATATATCCAGACCATATCAAGTGGTAAAAGTTATTTCTTGCCTGTCTAGAAAAGATCACGTGGGCCCGCGTTTAAGCGACAGGCCTTCGCAGGCTCAGCCCCTTCAACTTCCCGTCAGTATCGACGGCCTCCCGGGCGTTCAGCATTTAATAGCCGCCCACAAGGACAAGCCACGGCAGGCAAGAGGCCATGGTCTCGCAAGCCGGTTAAACCAGTCCTCAAGTCAGATTCATGAAGGGGCGCCCCCACTCTCTTGGGTGGGGGGAAGGCTTTGGTTTCTCCGAAGTGTGGAAGGCCAGAATTCCCGACTCTTGGGTAATGTCCGTGGTAGCCACGGGCTACAGGCTAGAGTTTCGGGAAGTCCCCCCTCCTCATTTTCAGGGGTCAAGTCTTCCAAGCGACCCATTAAAGAGGGCCTCTCTTGTAAAAGCATTGGATCGTCTCTTGCTCCAAGGAGTAATTGTAGAAGTACCAACCCAGGAATGGGGTCTGGGATTCTACTCCAACCTTTTCATAATACCAAAGCCCAATGGCGACGTCAGGCCTATCTTAGACCTCAAACGCCTAAATCGCTTTCTAAGCATTCAGACCTTTCGTATGGAGTCCATACGTTCGGTGGCAGCCAGCCTACATCAAGATAAAGGATGCGTATCTGCACGTGCCGATCTACCCGGCACATCACAGGTTTCTTCGTTTTATGATAGATCACCGCCATTACCAATTCGTAGCCCTCCCTTTCGGGTTGGCAACAGCTCCGCGGGTATTCACAAAGGTGTTAGCCCCGGTGCTAGCCGTCCTAAGGACAGAAGGCATTTTGGTCTTGGCATACTTGGACGATCTTCTGGTTATCGACAGCTCAGCTTCCAGCCTCAATCATGCAGTAGTTCGCACAGTTCAGCATCTAGAGGAATTCGGGTGGATTGTGAACCGAGAAAAATCGATATTGAAACCCACAAAGCAGTTGGAATATCTAGGCCTTCGGCTAGATACAGACTGCCAGAGCATAATTTTACCTCAAGCAAAGATCAGATCAATAGCTCAAGCAGTTCAAGTGATCTTAGGCAAGAAGAGGCCGACTATTCGCCTATGTATGCGACTGCTGGGGAAGATGGTGGCCGCCTTCGAGGCAGTACCCTACGCCCAGATCCATACTAGATATCTTCAGGCAGCCATTCTCTCTGCTTGGAACAAGTCCATTCAGGCGTTAGATCGTCCGTTAGTGCTCTCCCCGAAGGTCCGGCGCAGCCTGTTTTGGTGGCTGGTCCCTCAAAATTTGTCAAAGGGGAAATCCTTTTGCCCCATCACGTGGAAGATAGTATCCACGGATGCCAGCCTGTCAGGTTGGGGGGCAGTTCTAGAAGGACAGACCCAGCAAGGGCAGTGGTCGGAAGCAGAGAAAAACTGCTTCCCATCAATATCCTAGAGATCAGAGCTGCTCGGCTGGCCCTGATCGCCTGGACTCTCCCCCTTCAGGGTCTGCCAGTAAGGATACAGTCCGACAACGCCACGGCGGTGGCATACATAAACCACCAGGGGGGCACGAGGAGCCCAGCAGCCCAAAGAGAAGTAAACCTGATTTTCTCATGGGCCGAAAGCCCATGTACCCTGCATCTCGGCGGTGTTCATCCCAGGGATAGACAATTCTCAAGCAGATTTTTTGAGTCGTCAACAGTTGCTCCCGGGGGAGTGGTCTCTTCACCCCCAGGTATTCCAAGAGATTTGCCAAAGATTCGGAGTCCCAGATGTGGACATTATGGCAACGAGATCCAACAAAAAGTTGGACAAATTCATATCCCGAGCCAGGGATCCCTCGGCCTACGGGACCGATGCGTTGGTTTGCCCCTTGGCACCAGTTTTCTCTTCTGTATGCGTTCCCTCCACTGCAGATGATTCCCCGCCTTCTACGGAGGATCCGGGTGGAGCGCAGGCCTGTGATCCTGGTGGCCCCAGCATGGCCCAGGAGGGCTTGGTACGCACTCATCGTGAAAATGTCAGTCGGGGCGCCGTGGCCGCTCTCCCCTGCGCCCAGATCTGCTGTCTCAGGGCCCAATCTGCCACCCTGCTTCACAGCAGCTAAATTTGACGGCTTGGCGGCTGAATCCCTAATTCTTAAGGGCAGAGGCCTCTCAGATCAGGTCATATCTACGTTGATTCAGGCTAGGAAACCGGTCTCCAGAAATATTTATTACAGAGTCTGGAGAACCTATGTGGAGTGGTGCGAGTCTCAAAAATGGCATCCTCGAAAGTTTTTTATTGACAGGATCTTGCGATTCCTCCAGGTTGGCGTTGACAAAGGGTTGGCTCTTAGTACTCTAAAGGGGCAGGTGTCGGCTTTATCAATATGGTTTCAAAGACCCTTGGCCACCCATTCGCTTATGAAAACCTTCTTGCAAGGGGTCTTGCATGTGAATCCCCCTATTAGAGCTCCCCTCTGCCCCTGGAATTTAAATCTGGTCTTGTCAGCTTTACAAAGGCAGCCGTTTGAACCTCTGACAGAAATCCCTCTTGTGCTACTAACCCGAAAGTTGGTTTTCTTGGTGGCTATGGCTTCGGCCAGAAGGGTTTCCGAGCTGGCAGCCTTGTCATGCAGGGAGCCATACCTTATTCTGCATAAGGACAGAGTGGTTCTGCGGCCTCAACCTTCCTTCCTTCCTAAGGTCATATCCAGTTTTCACTTGAATCAGGACCTAGTCCTACCATCCTTCTTTCCTACTCCCCAGTCCAGAGAGGAAAGACTGCTTCATACTTTGGACGTGGTTCGAGCCATGAGGGTCTATCTCAAGGCTACAGAGAAGATTCGGAAAACAGATGTGCTTTTTGTTCTTCTGGATGGCCCCAAGAAGGGTCAGCCGGCTGCCAAGTCTTCCTTGGCTAGGTGGATTAAGCAGCTGATTTTTCAGGCCTATGGCCTGAAGCGCGTTCCACCTCCCTTATCAGTTAAAGCCCATTTTACGAGGGCCATGAGTGCCTCCTGGGCGGCACACCATCAGATCTCTATGGCACAGGTTTGCAAGGCGGTACATTGCCATGAATTGAGATTTGCCATAGAATGAGATGGTCCGCCTCCATCCCATTCTATTGGCTCACTCATGTCACGTGACATATTTAAACGTCAAGTATTGACGCAAACATCAGTCACAGCTAGGCTATCATAGGGAGAGGATCTCCTCTCCCTGTGATAGCCCGATAGCGCTGTCAGCAGCGTGCCTCCCGCCAGCGCTAAGTACACCCCGCGCCCGCAGCTCTACTCCCCGCACCCCGCGCCCGCAGCTCTTCCCCGTCCTCCGCGCCCGCAGCTCTTCTCCGTCTCCGCGCCCGCAGCTCTACTCCCCCGTTAAGAATCAGGGAACGGGGAGAGTCTACGCTATTACCGTAGACCTAGCGTTGGCTACGTTAGTAGCGTAAACACCAGCCCACATAACCTGGAGCAGCTGCAGCCCGTTCCCTGATTCTTAACGGGGGAGTAGAGCTGCGGGCGCGGAGGACGGGGAAGAGGTGCGGGGAGTAGAGCTGCGGGCGCGGGGTGTACTTAGCGCTGGCGGGAGGCACGCTGCTGACAGCGCTATCGGGCTATCACAGGGAGAGGAGATCCTCTCCCTATGATAGCCTAGCTGTGACTGATGTTTGCGTCAATACTTGACGTTTAAATATGTCACGTGACATGAGTGAGCCAATAGAATGGGATGGAGGCGGACCATCTCATTCCATGGCAAATCTCAATTCATGGCAATGCACCGGCAACCTGGTCTTCCGTACATACGTTTACTAAATTTTATAAGTTGGACGTTGCAAAGGGTACGGACGCAGCATTTGGGCAGGCGGTCCTACGGGCAGCAGTATAGAATCTTGGTTCCTCTGGTCCGGGTCACGCCCCCTTTTTTTCTGTTGGTGGAGTTACTTTACTTCCTGATAATTTTTTTATTTGGCTATTCTTGGCCTTACGGTCTCCCTCCCTTCATAGAGCATTGCTTTAGGACATCCCAAGTGTAATGGCTATGCGCTCTGTGTCCCGTGATGTACGATAAAGAAAAAAAGGATTTTTAAAAAACAGCTTACCTGTAAAATCCTTTTCTTGAAGTACATCACGGGACACAGAGCTCCCAACCCTCTTTTTGGGGAACATTGTGTAACCTCGGAGGATTGCTTGCTACAAAAACTGAAGCACTCCAGTGGGAGGGGGTTATATAGGGAGGAAACTTCCTGTGAAATGATTACCAGTGTCCCCACCTGAAGGTACCCATATAAACCAAGTGTAATGGCTATGCGCTCTGTGTCCCGTGATGTACTTCAAGAAAGGATTTTACAGGTAAGCTGTTTATTAAATCCTTTTTTTATGATGTACATGTCATTGCTTGTTGGTCATTTAGTGCTGCCCTTATATTACATAGATTTGGCAAGTCTGAGGCCTCGTACACACGATCAAATCTGTCTGCTGGAAACGGTCTGCTAGACCGTTTCAGCAAACAGATTCGATCGTGTGTACGGGCAAACAGACGGATTTGGCCACCCAACAGATTGGAAAGCATGCTTACCAATCTGTCGGCTGGGAACCCGTCCGCCCGACATGTCTGCTGGTTAGTACGCTAACCAGCAGACATGTCTTCTCGCACACGCGCTGAATGGTTTCGACGCATGCGCGGAAGTGTTTTACTTCCTGGTGCGGTGACGTGGCGGCGTCAACGTCACCGCCACGTCAGCGCGCTGTCTGCTGGCGGGGATTTTGGTTTGCTCGTGTGTACACGCGAGCAAACCAAAATGCCAGCAGACAGATTTGTTCAAATCGGTCGGACAGACCGTTTTGAACAAATCGATTTACTGTGTACGAGGCCTAACAGTGATTGTACAATACGACTAGGGCCAGATTAAGAACATCATGGGCCTGGTGCTGGGGCCTTTTATTAATAATAAATATACAAAAAAAAATTGTTATAACAAATTAAATTTAAGAGAGAGTGGGAGGATGAGAAAGAGAGAAAGAGGATGAGAGAGGGGTGAGGGGTAAGGGAGGGAGGATGAGAGAGAAAGGGGGGATGAGAGAGAGGATGCCTATTTGCATGTATGGGAATGACATCAACGCAACCCAGCCAAGGCAAATGACCGAAGGCACAGAGCCCAGAAGGAAGACCTGGTGAAGATGGAAGCACCTGGGACCCGCCGGACAGATCACAGATCGAAGCACTGTAGGGCTCAGTCTGACAATTTAAGTGTACCCGATTGTGCTAATATGATGTGCATATTTGTACACTATGGCATAACCTACCTAAGGGCCTCTAAAAAGTAGTAATGTTAGTGCAGTTTACTACCACTTTATTATCACAGGAGCCTCTCATGAGGCCCCCTACTGACCCGGTGGCCCTTGGTCAGTGCCTAAGTGCATAGTTGCCAACATTTCAAAAATATTTTTAAGGGACACTTTTTTTTACAAGTGCTATATTTAGAGTAGACGAGATCCCCTATGTTCCTCTATACATCATAGTAGTAATCACAAAATTAAATAAGTACTAATAATGGGCAGAACAAATATGAGAGGACTGAGAAGATTTCCTTTAGTTGAACTGACAAAAGTGAGCCCATTCTAGAGATGGTAATATTAAGGATATTCAGTATAATTTTAAATAACTGTTTTTATGGGAAAGAGGCGTAGGAGAGGAGTATGGATGGTATAAAACTGGGAATGATATGCAGGTAATGGAGAGGAATGTGGAGGGTCTAACAGTGGACACTATGTACAGGAGAGGAGTGTGGAGGGTATGACAGTGGGCAGTATTCACAGCAAAGGAGTGAGGAGGGTATGACAGAGGGTGGTATGAACCGGAGAGGAGTGTGGAGGGTATAAAAGTGGGCAGTATTTAATTATGTTTTACAGGAGAGGTATTGTGAGAGAGTATGACAGTGGGCAGTATGTTTACAGGGAGAGGAGTTGTGGATGGGGTATGACAGTGGGCATGTACAGTTGATGTATCCAGGAGTGGAGTATGAGGGTGGTATGGTGTTATGATAATGGAGGCAGATGTAGTTGTACATGAGATGAGTGTGGGGGAAATGACGGTATGTCAGATGAGCAGTATGTTACAGAATGAAGAGTTTGGGAGGAGTATGACAGTGAGCGGTATGTAACAGGAGAGATGTGTGGAGGGTTATGACAGTGGTATGCCCTCTATATAGGAGATGATAGTTTGGAGTGTGTATGACAGTGGGCACTATGTATAGGAGAGAAGTTTGGAGGGTATGACAGTGAACAGTATGTACAGGAGAGGAGTGTGGAGTGTATCATGGTGGGAACTATGTATAGGAGAGAGGTGTGGGGGTATGAGATGGGGGGACAGTATCTACAGGAGAGGAGTGCGTGATGGGTATGATAGTGGGCAGTATGCACAGTGAGACTAGTGTGGATGGGTATAACAGCTGGCTAGTATGTACAATGGAGGAGTTTTATGAATGTGGGCAGTATGTACTGAAGAGGGAGCGTGTGGGAGGTTATCGACATTGAGCAGTATGGTACAGAGAGGAGTGGTGAGACTGTATAAAACTGAGCAGTATGTACATTAAATGGAGTGTTGGCGGGTCATGACAGTGGGCAGTATTATACAGGAGAGGAGTGTAGAGGGTTATTGACAATATCGCATGAGATAGAGCAGTATGTACAGGAGGAGGAATGTGGAGGGTATGAGAGCGAGCAGTATGTACAGGAGAGAAGTAGTGGATTGGTATGATATGAGCAGTTTGTTACAGGAAGATGTGTGGAGGGTAGGACAGTGGTCGCCTATTATATTAGTGAGAGTGTTTTGGGAGTGGTATGACAGTGGGCTACTATGTATATGGACGAGAAGTTTGGAGGGTATTATGACAGTGAACAGTATATGTAAGTGAGAGGGCAGTGTGGGAGGGTATTAATGGTAGTTGAACTATGGGGTATTAGGAGAAACGTGTGGAGGGTGTATGACGTGGTTGTATTTATAGGAGAGTAGTGTTGGAAGCGTGTTTTATGACAGTGATCAGAAATCACAGGAGAGGAGTGTGGAGAGTTTGACGTTGTGGGCATATGTTATAGGAGAGAAGTGTGTAGGGTAGACAGTGGGCAAACTATGTATAGGAGAGGGAGTGTGGAGGATTTATGACGTGGGTGGTATGAATAGGAATGAATGAAATGAAAACTTGTAGTAGCCGCGGCACATGCGAACTGGAATCGCCTCCTGGGCGCCTTGTGTGTTCCTGTCTCTCTTTGCATATCAAAAGAGGAAAAGTCTTGACCTTTTCCTAAATGCTAGGGTGTTTTCTCCAACGAATGCTGGTTGGCAAGCGTCTCATAGTCTGGGACTTGGATCGCGAATTTTCTTTCCTTTTGGAGCTTGAAGTTGGCTTTCGGAACTGGAGCAGTTACTGATTCGTGGTATCGCAAAACGGATGTGGGATTATGCGCTTTTATTATAGTTTCGCATAAAAATAAAGGGGTGGGCATTCCCATGGACACATCTATGCGTAAGACAGAGAGCTTTAAAAGCAATTCTGTCTTTGACTGGCAGCCAATGAAGGGCTCTCAGTGAAGGTGAGATGGATTCCCAGGGTTTTTTTCCCAGTCACAAGTCTGGCGGCCGTATTCTGAACGACTTGCAGGCGAGCGATTTGGTACTTGGGGAGGCCGAGGTAAAGGCATTTGCATAATCCAGCTGGAGTTTACAATTGCTCCCACCACGACCGCTAAATCTTCTTTAGGGATGAACGGAGTGAGTCTGCTCAGTAGGCGCAGTAGATGGTGAGATCCGCTGACTACAGACCCTATTTGTGCGTCCATTGTCATAAAGGAGTCAAAAATGACCCTAGGCTTTTGACTTTGGCGCTAGGGGTGATGAGCTTGCCCAAAATAGGCGGGGGGGTCCACGATGTTGAAAGTTGATTCCTGCGCTTGGCGTGAAACAGGAGAAGTTCTGTTTTCGCTCCATTGAGTTTAAGATAACTCTTTGTCATCCAGTCCTCTATCAAAGAGAGACATGTCTCTAGATTGAGGTGGTGATCCTGTCTGTTGCAGATGCGGAAATACAGTTGCGTATCATCTGCATATGAGTGATAGAGCAGTTTTTGGCTGCTGATAATCTCAAAAAGAGGACGAAGATATATGTTAAACAGCACTGGTGACAGAGGCGATCCTTGAGGGACTCTGCATGTTACTGTGCGTTTTTCAGACGTAAAAGGTCCTAACTTCACTGTTTGCGATCGGTTTTCCAGAAAAGAGGAGAACCAAGATAAATCGCCTTCTGCGACTCTGGCTACTTCAGCAAGCCGAGTCAGTAACAGATTGTGGTCTACAGTGTCGAAAGCTGCACTTAGGTCCAACAGAACTAGAAGACAAGATTCTCCTTCGTCTGCGGACTTGAGAACAACGTCCCATACTTTCAGCAATGCTGTTTCCGTCCCGTGTCCGGGACGGAAGCCTGATTGCAATGGGTCAAGTAGCTTGTAGGTATCTAGATGCAGTTGCAGCTGTTGTACCACTACTTTTTCCATTATCTTAGAGAGTACTTTGAGGCTTGTTATGGGACGGCGGTGGAGTGGGTCTTTGGGGTCTAGGGAGGGTTTCTTCATGATGGGTTGGATTATACCCTCTTTCAACTGTGAGGGCACTATGCCTCCAAGAAAGACTGGTTGATAAGCTGCGTGATGGGAGGAGCCAGGATGTAGGCGCATTCCTTCAGCAGTTTTGTGGGGTAATGTAATTTGGCGCTGTGCCATTACGCCAGAGTACAAATGACATTCTTAGTGGTCTCGATGGAGATGGGTTCCAGGGTAAACTTACCTGATATAGGAGAATTACTATGGGTGCTGTGTGAGAGGCTGCAGGGGGGGCTGAGGGGAGAATTGTTTTGCTGAATGCTTTCACGGATTGCCTCGATTTTATTAATGAAGTAATCCGATAGTTCATTGCAAAAAATCTTGTGTGTCCGAACTGGGGGCTTCAATGCATCCTGGTTTCATGGTCTGGGTGACCATCTTGAAGAGTTCGCGGGGGCGGTTTAGGGCACCGTTGATAGCCTCCGAAAAATACTTTTTCTTGGCTTGGAAAATTCCTTTGTGGTATTTTCTTGTAGTCGCCCTGTAGATGGATAGGTTTAGCTCTGAAGAACATCTTTTCCAGGCAGATTCTGCCCTTCTGCGTTCTTGCTTCAGTAACGACAGCTGGTTGTTAAACCAGCTGCGGTTGTTTTTCCGAATACGGGTTCTTCGTTTCGGCGCTACCAAGTCGGCTGACTGTAGCATGGCCGAGTTTATGGCTTCCAATGTTTCAACGGCCGTTTGATGCGGCTGAGTTGTTTCTATTTGTTTCCTTAAAGTCGTTTTGAAGAGTTCCTAGTGGAGCTCCTTCTGACATCTAGTCCAGTGTGTTGTCACTGGATTTGATGTTTTTGTTGCAGGGGGGATGGTGGAAATACCGAATATAATTGCATGGTGGCAATTTTTCATTTTCCCAAATTTTTATTTCCAGAGCTTGTCTGAAAATAAGATCAAGTGTGTGGCCCACATACTAGTTGCTGCAATCCTAATCCTTCCAGGTGGTCAATACAGGCGTCGGCAATGGGGTCTTGTGAGGAGTTGGCCCAGAGATTGAAATCCCCGAGCAGCAAAAGATGTTTGCTGTTGAGGGTGTAAGTGGAGAAGAAATCCGTCCATGATGATAGCAGCTGCGATTTTGGGCCGGGCGGCCTATAGCAGAGCAGAATGTGGACGGTCTCCTTTGAACTTGCTTGCAGTTGCAGAGTAAGGGTTTCCATGAATGGAAGAGGGTTTTGGCGGACTGGTTTGGTGATCGTAAGATGAGTCTTGTGGATCATCGCCAGGCCGCCTCCTCTTTGCCCTATTCTGTTTTCCGTTATGATACGGTAATTTTCTGGCACCAGTTCTCCTAGAATGGTGTTACAGTCGGCTGTGAGCCAGCTCTCTGTAATAAAGAGACAGTCTAGGCCTTTTGTTGAATGAAGTCGCGGATTTCTAGTCGGTGTTTCACTGCCGATCTTGTGTTGATCAGAGCACATGATATGTGCTTGAGCTGGGGTAAATGGCTGAAATGTCTGACCGTCGATCTATGATCGATTCTCAATAGACGCTCAGTTCTTAGGGCCTTTTTGGTGATGGCTGGCAGTATTGCGGCGCATTGCCTCAAACACCAAATGGTTTCGGCAGAATATTGCCGACATGCCATGATCGCCAATACACCAGGGGGGGGGGGGAGTATGTATAGGAGAGAAGAGTGGAGGGTATAACAGTAGGCGGTATGTACAGGAGAGGAGTGTGGAGGGTATGACAGTGGGCACTATGTATAGGAGAGGAGTGTGGAGGGTATGAGAGTGAGCAGTATGTACAGGAGGAGGAGTGTGGAGAGTGCGACAGTGGGCACTATGTACAGGAGAGAAGTGTATGACAGTGGGCACTATGTACAGGAGAGGAGTGTGTAGGGTATGACAGCGGGCACTATGTATAGGAGAGAAGTGTGGAGGGTATGATAGTGAGCAGAATGTACATGAGAGGAGTGTGGAGGGTATCATGGTGGGAACTATGTATAGGAGAGAAGTGTGGAGGGTATGATGGGGCAGTATCTACAGGATAGGAGTGTGGAGGGTATGATAGTGGGCAGTTTGCCAGAGAGACTAGTGTGGAGAGTATGTACAGGTGAGGAGGATGAAGGAATCTGGAAGGAAAAAATGTAAAGGTTTTGTGGAAGGATGTTTAGGAAATGCGTATGGTTAAGCGGTACATACATGGATTGAAATTACGCCAATTAAGCAGAGACCAGCCATAGTCGATCTGTGTATGGGCTAGCTGATTTTACACAAGTCAATCTATTATCTGACTTGAGTACAACCAGCCTGTCAGGTTTTTCCCAAAACAATCAGCGCTGCCAGCTATAGTTAGCAACACTGATCATTGTATTCACAGGCAGAACACAATAACACTGCAGGAGTGATTGCCCCATCTACAGGTCAGCAGGTGATATTGTGTTTGGGGACAGGCTGGGGAGAGATACCAGTCAGTCCCTGGGAAGGCTCTGGCTAGTATCAGAGCCAGATACACACAGGTTACACATATGACACGACATCGTTAGAGTGAGAGCAATAATTCTAGCACACAGACCTCCTCTGTAACTCTAAACATGTAACCTGTAAAAAAATGTAAAGCATCGCTTAGGACAGTGGTCATCCAACCCTGTCCTCAGGGCCCACTAACAGGCCAGGTTTGCAAGATAACTGAAATACATGACAGGTGATATCATTTGCTGCTCAATGATTGCAGTATTCTAGTCTGCACCTCCCCAAGGTATTACATAAAACCTGGCCTGTTAGTGGGCCCTGAGGACAGGGTTGATGACCACTGGATTAGTATACAAAAAAATGCTAACTTTAGTGTTTTTTTTTATATATATAACGTTTGAGGGTTCTGAGTAATTTTCTAGCAAAAAAAACAAATGATGATTTTTACATGTAGGAGAGAAGTGTCAGAATTGGCCTGGGTGGCAAGGGGTTAATTACCATAAGTAATATACAAATAATTATTATAAGCCCTGTGATCTCATCTCTCAGTCTGCTGCTGCAGAGAGTGTCAGCTTGTATTTATACTGGCCGCTCTGTATGTAGCTTCTGACAGGCTGCGCAAGCAGCCCCGTATCTTCGGAACCATAGATGATAGGAGCCCCATATCCAGTGGTGGGGTTGGTCTTCAGCTACATACCCCCCAAATGTGTGGTCTCTGCGACCCCTCAAAGTCCGGATGCGTGCATAGACACTCCCCCTTGCTCGGGATTGGACAGATCCGTCCAATCCCGAGAAGGGGAGTATCTATACATGGCGCGGCGGGCATTACAAGTATTCAAATGAAAGCTTGTAATGCGCGCTGTAATGCAGGGGGATTAACGCGGCGGTATGCGGCGGTGGCTCTGCGGTATGCGGCGGCGGCGGCGCGGGGGGGGGGAGTATTCTATTTAGGTATCGGGGGTATTTGCGGGAGTACAAGTACTCCCGCAAACACTCGGTATCGGTCCCGATACCAATACTGGTATCGGTATCGGGACAACCCTAATGAGAACGCTACACCAATTGAGCTGTGATTGTATGTGACAGCGCAATGGGCGAGGACTGACTGGGGAAAGTGGTCGTCTTCCCAGGAGCTGAAGCAGTATATTTGTTCTGATCACGGATAACAAGGAAATTTATTCAGCACATTTTTTTGGGACATTATCTAATTAATCCAATAAAAAAAAATTTGTTTTGGTTTAAATCCATATTTATAACTGCATATTTACATCTGCATATTTACACTTGTATTTTTAATCTAGCCTTTGGTTGCTATTAACTTTTGTTGCCGCAGTTTTTTTTTAAATGTATATTATTTCTGTTTATACCAACTAATTGCAGCCTTCTGGTTCATCATTTCCTAATTTGTTTATTTGTTGGGTTAGCGCAGTTTTTCTTGTACCAAATGTAAAAAAGTCTACATACAAGACAAAATTCAATTGAACTTTTTTTTCCATGACATACAAATAACAAAGTGATCTGAACAGAATGTACTATTGCATAACTGAACAAACATACTGCTAAGTTTATATGCTTGCCTTGAAACTTTAGTGTGTCAGTGAATGACTCAGGCAGGGACATCAGACTAGAAATTGCTTTGGTGGCAAGGCAAGGTGTGACTGCCTGTCTCTGTAAAGCATTACCTAATGTTTGGTCCTATAAGACAAAAAATTGAATTATTGACCAGTAAATCAATTATTTTTATGGAGTACAGTGCAATATTCATTAACCCTGGGGTATATGTGTGGGGGCTTATTTCAGGTCATTGGACACTAGCAAAGCCAAAGCTGCCTTGACATCCCCCATATACAGTGCCTTGCGAAAGTATTCGGCCCCCTTGAACTTTGCGACCTTTTGCCACATTTCAGGCTTCAAACATAAAGATATAAAAATTTAATTTTTTGTGAAGAATCAACAACAAGTAGGACACAATCATGAAGTGGAATGAGATTTATTGGATATTTCAAACTTTTTTAACAAATAAAAAACTGAAAAATTGGGCGTGCAAAATTATTCAGCCCCCTTAAGTTAATACTTTGTAGCGCCACCTTTTGCTGCGATTACAGCTGTAAGTCGCTTGGGGTATGTCTCTATCAGTTTTGCACATCGAGAGACTGACATTTTTGCCCATTCCTCCTTGCAAAACAGCTCGAGCTCAGTGAGGTTGGATGGAGAGCGTTTGTGAACAGCAGTTTTCAGTTCTTTCCACAGATTCTCGATTGGATTCAGGTCTGGACTTTGACTTGGCCATTCTAACACCTGGATATGTTTATTTGTGAACCATTCCATTGTAGATTTTGCTTTATGTTTTGGATCAGTGTCTTGTTGGAAGACAAATCTCCGTCCCAGTCTCAGGTCTTTTGCAGACTCCATCAGGTTTTCTTCCAGAATGGTCCTGTATTTGGCTCCATCCATCTACCCATCAATTTTAACCATCTTCCCTGTCTCTGCTGAATAAAAGCAGGCCCAAACCATGATGCTGCCACCACCATGTGTGACAGTGGGTTTGGTGTGTTCAGGGTGATGAGCTGTGTTGCTTTTACGCCAAACATAAAGTTTTGCATTGTTGCCAAAAAGTTGGATTTTGGTTTCATCTGACCAGAGCACCTTCTTCCACATGTTTGGTGTGTCTCCCAGGTGGCTTGTGGCAAACTTTAAACAACACTTTTTATGGATATCTTTAAGAAATGGCTTCCTTCTTGCCACTCTTCCATAAAGGCCAGATTTGTGCAGTATATCACTGATTGTTGTCCTATGGACAGAGTCTCCCACCTGTAGATCTCTGCAGTTCATCTAGAGTGATCATGGGCCTCATGGCTGCATCTCTGATCAGTCTTCTCCTTGTATGAGCTGAAAGTTTAGAGGGACGGCCAGGTCTTCGTAGATTTGCAGTGGTCTGATACTCCTTCCATTTCAATATTATCGCTTGCACAGTGCTCCTTGGGATGTTTAAAGCTTGGAAAATCTTTTTGTATCCAAATCCGGCTTTAAACTTCTCCACAACAGTATCTAGGACCTGCCTGGTGTGTTTCTTGTTCTTCATGATGCTCTCTGCGCTTTAAACGGACCTCTGAGACTATCACAGTGCAGGTGCATTTATACAGAGACTTTATTACACACAGGTGGATTCTATTTATCATCATTAGTCATTTAGGTCAACATTGGATCATTCAGAGATCCTCAGTGAACTTCTGGAGAGAGTTTGCTGCACTGAAAGTAAAGGGGCTGAATAATTTTGCACGCCCAATTTTTCAGTTTTTTATATCCAGTTTTTTTAAATATCCAACAAATTTCGTTCCACTTCATGATTGTGTCCCACTTGTTGTTGATTCTTCACAAAAAAATGTATATCTTTATGTTTGAAGCCTGAAATGTGGCAAAGTTCAAGGGGGCCGAATACTTTCGCAAGGCACTGTAACCCTTCCCACTCTCAGCTATCCAGTGTCTGAAATGCTATTAGAGCTCTGCCCTCCATTTACATCCAGGTGGGGACCCAATACAGTCTAAGGCAGTGATGGCGAACCTTGGCACCCCAGATGTTTTGGAACTACATTTCCCATGATGCTCAGCTATACTGCAGAGTGCATCATGGGAAATGTAGTTTCAAAACATCTGGGGTGCCAAGGTTTGCCATCAATGGTCTAAGGCTTAGTTGAGAAGTAAACTAATCCAGAAGCCTATAGCACAGCTATAAGAATCTTTAAAAGACAAAACTTCCATAGAAAAGAGATAAGCTTCTCTCAATGAAGCTAAGGAGGTCCACCACCTAAGGACACTGGCAAAAAAAAGGCTAGCTGGGAGTGGCAGAGCTTTTATGGGGAATGTCCCTGCAGCTCCTGTTTTGCCAACATCCAATCACCTAAAGGTGGAAGCATCTAAACCAGAGTTAATGAATATTTTGTCCTGCACAGATAAGAAAAAAAAGAGTTATGCCGCATAAACACGACCGTTTTTCATGTCATGGAAAAAAAAAACGTTTTTATCGACGTGATTTTTGTCAAGCCTGCCTTGCATACACACAATCGTGAAAAAAAATGCTCAAGCAAAGCGTGGTGATGTATTCCATTCGAATGGCGCCACCCTTTGGGCTGATTATGCACATTTCCCTTCTCATGACATGCTTCTGAGCATGCATGTTTTTTCCCCATCGTTAAAGCCTACACACGATAGAAAAATACTCTGGAGCCTACACACGATTGTTTTTTAATGATCAATTTAAAAAATGTAATTTTTCTCGTCATGAAAAACGGTCGTGTATACGCGGCATAAGACTTACTGGTTACTCTATTTCCAGTATTCTTCCAGGAGAGCTCCTGAAATATGGCTCGTCCTCCTCCCATGGGCAGGAAACGCATTGTCTCAAATTATAATAGTCTCATAGTCCCTTAGACATCCCATCCAGTAAACATGAGTACCGACAGCCTAATGTAAAAAAACATTACATGACCACAAAAAACTGTGAAAAAACATTTTAAGGGTGGGAAGTTGGCTAATCTGGAAGACTACTGGAAATAGAGTTACCGGTAAGTCTAAAGCCTCGTATACACAATTGGATATTCTGACAACAATTGTGTGATGGACGTGTTTTGTCGGATAACCATCTGTATGCTCCATCGGACAATTGTTTTTGGAATTTTCGACAACAAATGTTGGATGGTCACGCTCTCAAATTGTCCGACAACAAATGTGTTCCATCGGATTATCCGACTGTGTGTACACAAGTCCGTCGGACTAAAATCCAAAGTACACACACGTATGCTCTGAACCAATGCTAACCATAAGACAACATTAGCAGAAGTTGCCCAAAGGGTGGCGCTAAAGAGCAGAAAAACCACATAGTTTCGTGAATGTTGGCGGAAAAAGTTCTGCCGTCTGTCTGCAGAACAAGTTCACGGACAACGCGCTTTGGACAAAAATCCACGGATTTGTCAGACGGAAGTCCGATCTTGTGTATGAGGCTTAACTCTGGTTTTCCTTGCAGCCATCTTTTAGAACAGCTACTGAGGTCAAAAACAAGAAACTTACTTGCTAGGGAGGAAACACTGGTTGAAGGACTTTACGCCCAGACTAATTAGACTAAATCGATAATGATGGACAAACATTGAAGAAGACAAGGTTGCAGCTTTACAGATCTGCTCTGGGTTAGCGGCAGCTCTTTATGTCCGTGACGTGAACAATTTGCGTTAAACACTGAAGGGGAACTTCCTTCATACACATATATGCTTCCGAAATAACTTGTGTTATCCATCTTGCTTGGGTAGTTTTTGAGGCTTGTTGACTCTTTTTTCCTCCCCACATATAGGACAAAGAGCCTGAGAGGAATGAAACTTTAATTGCTTCCCGGCAAGACAAAATGCATCTTCTTATGTCCAGGACACCAAATACTTTCTCTTTATCATTTGAGGGGTTCTGAAAAAATGTAAAGCGAGTAAGACTATGTCTTGACTATGTCCTGAAATGATGAAGACACACTTGGTAGAAAACTTGGATCAGTTCTCAGTGCTATGGTGTCCTCTAGAACTGTTATGTCGCTTACACACCATTGTTTTTCCTGACGTTCAAAAACCTGTAGTTTTTCACGTGATTCCTCTCCAGCCGGACTTGCATACAGACATTCATGCAAAAAAACTTTTGACCAAAGCGCAGTGACGTACAACACGTACGACAGGAGTAAGGGGAAGTTCTTTTCATATGGCGCCACCCTTTGGGCTGCTTTTGCTGATCCGAGTGTTAGTAAAAGTTTGGTGAGAGGCGATTCATGCTTTTCAGCCTCGTGCTTTTCAGTCCGTTACAGGGTGAAGAATGTGCTATCTTCATTACGAAAGCTAGTTTTACCAGAATGAGCGCTCCTGTCTCATACTTGATTCTGAGCATGCATGTTTTTTTCCCCCTCGGAAAAGCATACACATTAAAAATTTTCACGACGAGAAAAAGACTGACGTCACAAAAAAAAAAAGCGAGCTGGTTTAAATTTTGTTGTGGGCAGTTTTTTCGTTGAGAAAACTGCTACGGAGCATACACACGACCAGTTTTCTCGACCAATATAAAACAAAATCTTATTGTGAAAACCGGTCGTGTGTACAAGGCATTAGAGCTCTCTGACTGATAAGGCTTGAAGCGCGCTGATCCTGCAAGCAGTGGTGGTCACCACCAAAAATACAATTTTCATGGTTAGATACCCAATACTGGATTTCGAAATAGGTTCAAAGGCAACAGTATGGATTTCCCAAAAGGCTCTATACAACTTTTAAGTAGTTATTTAAGATACTGAAGAAGATGCCTCTGTACTTAATTCTTGTCAACCTAAGTCTTTCAATGGGTGCAATGTTTGCAATGGGTCAAATAGATGCATTCAGCTTCATTTAGCAGATTATGTTTCTACAGCAAGATATTAAAAACAACAATCGACTCTTTCGTGATTGGTCCTCCTCTGGCCCTTTCTCCGCCCCCTCCTCTACCCCCCCATGTCATACGGGGTTATTGTGCTTCTTTAATTCCTGTACTGGGAGTTCCTCCACTCCTATGCTTGTTTTTATGCACTCGTAACATACTGTGAGGGCTCTCATCTCCTACTGTTTCTCTGTATGACATCCCTGAAAAATGTTTATATGCATTTATTGTATTTTGTATGCAACTTCTTCAATAAAAACATATTTAAAAAAAAAAAACAACAATCGCTAAAGTTAAGCAGCTTCTGGGGACCATGGTCCATGAGAAGCTCACATCTAGATATGTGCATTCCCGTTCGTACGAATGTTATTTTCGTACGAAAATGTTAATTTTCGTACCCGCAGGATAATGTGTACATACGAAAAAATTAAAGCACCAAAATACTTAAACGTCGGGATTACGAATGAGCCGCATAACGAACAACCGCAAATACGAACAAACGATCCGACAAAAAAACCGACAAAACGAAAACGGCAAAAGAACGAAAATGACATCTATAACAAAAGATTTGCATTCTGTATTTTGTTTGAATCCTTTTTCTGTTTGTTTTTAGTCGTATGTTCATTGTTCATATGACATCTATAACACAAGATTTGCATGCTGTATTTTGAATTCCTATTTTCTGTTCGTATTTTGTATTCAAGATACAGAATGCAAATCTTTTGTTATAGATGTCATTTTCGTTTTTTTTGAATGGGCAGTGAGTGAGTGTAGTTAGTGAAGCAGCTTGTCATATGAACATGCGACTGAAAATATGAACAGAAAAAGGATTTTCGTCATTTTGTACTTTCGTAAATATATCGCGGGATTCGCGGCACTTTCAACACGGGGCTCATCCATATTAACTATTGTTAAGCCCCATACACTTGGTCAGACTTTTTTAACCACAAACATACAAACGATCGTTTTCCGTTAGTTCTCAGAAAATTTGTTCGTTTTCAAACTACATCAGAAAACCATTTTTGGGTTCAAAAGCCTGGCCAACTGATCTCCCTTCAGATGAAAATCCACAGAAAAGTTTATTTGGCTTTACTGTACTACTCACTGTACTAGTGTACTCAGCACAAAAGAGAAGCTGCTTCACTAACTACACTCACTCACTGCCCATAAAAAAAAACGAAAATGACATCTATAACAAAAGATTTGCATTCTGTATCTTGAAACCCTTTTCTTTTGCTATTTTCAGTCGTATGTTCATCTATGAACATACATAACCAAGATTTCTGTATTTTGAATACAAAATACGAACAGAAAATAGGAATTCAAAATACAGCATGCAAATCTTGTGTTATAGATGTCATATGAACAATGAACATATGACTGAAAATAGCAAAAGAAAAGGGTTTCAAGATACAGAATGCAAATCATTGACGAAAATTCACGAAAATTATTGTCTAACAAGTAACGAACATGAATTAAACAGAATAACGAACCATCCCGCATGTACGAAAATAAAACGGTAACGAAAATACGAAGCGATCGGAATCCGAAAAAAACGCGTCGTACGAAAAACGAATGGGAACAAACAGGAAAACGGGCGTCTTACGAAAAACGAACAGAAACGAAAAAACGGAACGATACGAAACGGAAAAATTCTGTGCACATGTCTACTCACACCATACTCACTGACATCCATGACACATTGCTGAAGATTTGGGATCCTTGGATAGCCTATAAGGACCACTTAAATTTAGACCGTTTTTTAATCTCTATTTAATGGTTTCGATGGACATCTTTTGCATTTTGTAGCCACCGGGCCTGCACAGGATTATCCTCCCCTTCCTTTCCCTGGCAAATTCACCCCCCCCCCATTTTCTTTTTCTCCCCTTTGCCGCTCAGCTTGGATCTTGAGCGGCGTCTCTGCATGCTTCACTCTTCTCTCCCAACTTTCAGAATGCCTTATTCTTTTCTTCCTGTGAATGCTTTTCATACTTTGTACCAATACTTAATCCAATAAAAATGTTGTAAAATAAAAACAAACATCAATTAGCACAGTTATGTACAGTGATTTGTATTCAACCCCCTTGGATTTCCCACATTTTGTAGGGGTACAGTTTTTGTGCCACTAATCTACTATGTTTTAGTCCATAATTTTGAAATAAAAACTGAAGTCCTGCTTGCTTGACCCCTTCCCACTCTCAGTCTCTACATGAAAGTACTAATAAAAACTGTTTTTTACATGTATTAAAAAAAAGATTCTGTCGTTACCTGCTCTGGGGCAAGGAGATTGCACAGTGCGGCCTCTTACCTTCTCTTCTAGGGTCCTAACCCAGCACTCTGCTTCTCCTCTTTGAGTGTGCGCCCATAGCAAGCTATGTACTATAGCAGCACACGTGTGCGTTCAATAGACACACTAGATGTGCTTGGCCTCGCATACCACTCTCTTCACTGGATTTGACTGACAGCAGCAGGAGCCAAGAGCTCCCGTTGCTGTCAGAGCCTCCAGTGAATACGAGAAGAGCTGCAGCACCGGATCAAGAATAGACTTATGTAAGGGGGGGGGCTGTTACTGAAAGTTTTTTTTTTACTTTAATGCAGAGAATGCATCAAGGTAAAAAACACTTTAATGTTCCACTGCATGATGTCCAATGCCAGGGTTATGTTTTCATGCCTTCTATGTGTTCAGCTGCAGCACCCCTTGAAGATTTGCTGTGATTGTAGTGTGGGCTGGAGCTGAACCCAAAGTCACTGTAGGCGGGCAGTAGGAATGTGTTAGGCGGCGTACACACGAGGGGATATGTCCGCTGAAAACGGTCCGTTTCAGCAGACATCTCCGCTCGTGTGTATGGGCTAGCGGACAGATTTCTCCACCCGACAGATTTCAAAGCAAGCTTTGAAATTTATCCGGTGGGAATCTGTCCGCCCGACATGTCTGCTGGTTAGTACACTTACCAGCAGACATGTCGGCCCCCACCGCCGCTGCGCCGCTGCCGAATGGATTCGGCGCATGCGCGGAAGTGTTTTACTTCCTGGTGCGGTGACGTGGCGGTGACGCGGCGGCGTCAACGTCACCGCCGCGTCACCGCCACGTCACCGCGCCGTCCGGCGGCGGGGAATTTGATCCGATGGTGTGTACACGCCATCGGATCAATCTCCCGATCGGACATATCCGATGGAAATGGTCCGCGGACCGTTTTCATCGGATATGTCCGATCGTGTGTACGCCGCCTTAATGTGATCTAGCGCTACCCAAAACACAAACAACCCGTGATCAAAATAAATAAAACAATTATTGTCAACATAAATACAAATGTAAATGTAAATAAGAGTCCATAGGTGAGCCCACACATGCAATCAGTGAGCTGCAGTGCACATCAAAGTAGGTCTGTGATTCATCCAGTATCACCTTATAAAGTGCAAGTGCCAATCCGTGGAGAGCAGCCTCACAAGCCTCTCACCTCACTGAGAAGGATAATCGCATCATATCAAACTAATGGACATCTCCGGTGTATGATATACCCCTGTTCGTCTATCCTCCAAGTCCTCACCGAGTATCTGGAATCTGTATAGTACTCAGAGAAACAAAGGAGAGACGGACCTCCAATGGTGTAGTATGGTAAACCAACGAACAATTTATTCAATATAAAATCTCCTTACATAAAATCAAAGGTAAACAGCATAAAACATAAACGGCATCAGCCGAGTTCTCACGTCACTCCCGGTGTCCGCTATTCCCCTGGGAGTGACGTGAGAACTCGGCTGATGCCGTTTATGTTTTATGCTGTTTACCTTTGATTTTATGTAAGGAGATTTTATATTGAATAAATTGTTCGTTGGTTTACCATACTACACCATTGGAGGTCCGTCTCTCCTTTGTTTCTCTGGGTACTATACAGATTCCAGATACTCGGTGAGGACTTGGAGGATAGACGAACACTCTTAGATTTTGCTGCTTCCCTCCATATATGTATATTTATATTACATTTATTATATTTATATTTACACTGTGGGATTTGATTTGATTTCACTAGTTCACTGATAGCGCGGATGCTTTTTTTATACATTTTTTGGGCAGTAGGAATGGATCAAAGATGGAATTTCCATGTGGCTGTTTACAACAGTAGCAGCAGTAGGGAGAAGCTTCCTCCCAGGAAGCATCTCCCTAATTCATGCAACACTCCCTTCTAGTGAATGATGTCAGCGCTTAGTCCCACAGTTTTGTGGTACACAATATTAGCCATGTTTTTTACATTGACATTGATACTAATATGTTAAAGGGGTTGTAAAGGTAAATGTTTTTTCACCTTAATGCATCCTAAGCATTAAGGTGAAATGCCCCCCCGAGCCCCCGTTTTACTTACCTGACCGTTCGAAATTCCCGGGCGCGTCCACGTCATCCTCTTCGGTCCTCAACCTGGCCGTTGATTGGCTAGGCTGGGCGGATGGATAGCAGCGCAGCCATTGGCTGGCGCTGCTGTCAATCACAGTGGATGACGCGGCGCGCCGGGGGGGCAGGGCCGAGTGATACAGTCGGCGGCTATGGCTGTATCACGGGAGCTCGCTCTCAAAAGCTTTCCACCGTGCGAGCTCGCTCGCATTAAGGTGGCATGCTTTTGCGAGCAGGACCTGAGACAGCTGCCGAGGGACCCCAGAAGACAGGGTTAGAGGACACTCTGTGCAAAACGAGCTGCACAGTGGAGGTAAGTATAACATGTTTGTTATTTAAAAAAAATAAAAGATTTGACTTTAGTGTTCCTTTAAGATTTCAAAATTTGCATCACGTTTTAATCCACCAAGTAATGATGTGCTGCCTTTGTTCCCACTGAGGCTGTGTTGGCTCGTTACTTGCACCATGGCCCACTGGCTGGTGCTGCACATGTGGGGTTTCTACCATTGTCTGGGCCTTACGGCAAGTGGAGGGGTATTTGAGGATTATTCTTTTTTATCCCTCCAAATGCTCCACAGTGGCCTTCTACTGTTTGGTCGCTTGAGGGAGCTCTCACCTGCCGTCGGCATTCCGTGATCCTTCCAAGCGCCATGATCTGCTTCTCATGCGCACCAGTGGAATGCGCGGCACACCATGACGTCACGCCGTTTTGGCGGCGGAAGTGAAGAGAGTGTCGGGGCTTTGTCCTTTCCAGAACGCCGGACATGGACAGCCTTTTGGCGGCCTCCTGTTCTCCAGCGTCTGCAGTTTGAGGGGAGGGGGGGAGCTTATGTGTGAGTGGTATATGGAGCCATTTGACTCGAACACATCGGGCACGCCCATCTAAATCGATATACATATACATGGGGATCCAATTCAGAGCCCTTGTAGACACCAGAATGGACAGACCTTAAATGGTACACAGTTGAAAGTAAGTAATGCCCTATATTGTATATGGCCTTTCACCTGAGCTCTGTTTCTTCAGTACACTCTAACTGTATTTACTTTTTGATTTTTCAATAGATACCGGGTCCTACGTATCTCTGATTATATGACTATTGGAACCACCCCTGGGGCTCTTTTTAGAGAACCAGTTATCATCATTCCCTATAATATAAGGTACTATTTCCCCAACCAAGTAGTTCAGGTATTTTATATTTTTTTTACACTTAGATCACCCTCTTCCTTCCTCACATATGGCTCATTCACCCATGTAATTTTCGCAGGCAATCCTGTCCTGCTCCCCCACACACCACTCCTTCACTTCACATTTTTTTTTGTTATACCTTTACACAACATATTATCATACATTACCAGTGTTGTCCACCCTATCACCCCCCTCTTCACTTTGGCTCCTATACACGTTCACCACATCTTCGTATATCTCCCTTCTATGTTTTTTCATAATTTCTTCCCATCTCCCTTCTCTCCTATTGTTTTTTCTTGTCACACTCACTTTTTACACTCACTATTCCATATATATCATATACAACACAGAACACACATTTTTTTACACTTTTTCATGGCTGTTACTGATCAAAATGTTTGTGTTCGATTAATCGTTTTGTTTTTTAATCGATTAATTGACTAATTTTGATTAATTATAACGCACATACAGATCCAACTACTTTTAGCTGCTCTCCTTGCAGGCTGATTCCCAGTGCAGCTACTGGAAAAATGGATAGCAGGATTAAAAAAAAACACACAAAGGCAGCGCTCGATGGGAATAGCATTAAAACTTTTATAGTCTTCAAGTAGGTAACAAAATAAATATTGCACTGGAGATAAAATCGATGGAACTACATAAACTGTAAAAATGGTGCGAGTAATACCAAACGGTACCAAAAGCAGTCATAAAAACATGTAGCCAAGTATGATACTGGTATAAAAATGTGTACAGCGATACCACTGCTGAATCCAGATGAGGAGAGGTTAACATCAGTCCATCGGCATGTAGATGTCCCATGAAGGGAACTATAACAACTCCCAGTGGATGGCTGTAGAATCCCAGGTTGATAGAGGGAAGTGATAGAGGGAAGTGTAACAGCCCTTACGTGTGGCAGATAGTAAGGTCCCGCCGGCATGCAGATATGAGGGCACAGCAAAGGAGCACTTCAGATGGACACGGCAAGCCCCGCCGATGTCCGTGACGTTACCGGATCTCCGACGGAACTCCCTAACGGCCTAGAAGCCGGTGGGGAGGTGAATACCAATCAAAAGAATTTGAATCGATCAAAAAGATTTTGATCGATCAAAAAAATTAAAGATTAATCGATTAATTAAAAGTTAATTTGCACAATTTTTTTCACAAATCATCTTCTTATTTTCTTTATCCCATTCATCATTTTTCTCACTTCACTCTCATCCTACATTTTCTATTTCCCTAATCCATTTCCTCCTTTTTCTTCCTTTTTCTTCCTATCCCCCTTCCCCTGAATTTTTGTTGAAACCTTCCCTATTTTTACAGCTTTGGGTGCCTGGTTCGGTTTCAATTTCTTAGCCTCCTGCCTCAATTCCTTGAGTTTCTTCCCCCTGAACCACCCTCGCTTTCATACGTGGGGCACCAGCGCGACCTCTCGTGGGTCTAGAGTTGGTCCCCCTCACCTCCAGCCGGGCTGTTTCCTTCATGCCCTTTCCCCAGCCATGACGTGGGCCATTTGAGGCGTTGGCCACAGCCACAGGGTTCTCGGTCGGTCCACAAACTCAGCACATGGGAAGGTTCTCTTCTCTCAGCCGTCAATGGGTAAATATACTTATAAATACTATAAATACTGTAGATGTTTTATTGCTGAGAGTGCTTTTGCCTTTGAAAAATTTCACCCATACAATGTATTATCTTTTAGAGCATCTCCTTTTCACCCCCTGAAGATGACCGCCCTTACGGCTGCATTACGATGTATATGTTTTTACTGTATCATGTGGCATTCATGTTTTAAATTTAACAGACATGCTCCTTGTTAGTGTTGAGCGGAATACGCCATATTCGATTTCGCGATATTGCGCGAATATATAGAAGAATATTCGCGAATATTCGCTAATATCAAATATTCGTGATATTTTATCCAAAAAAAAAATTTGCAAAATTTCGCTAATGCGAAAATGATGCGAAATTCTCATAAACGGAGATCATTTCCTGTATTACTAAACTAATATGCACTAAACACTAACTCTACACTAACTCTACTTAAAAGAAAGGAGAATAAGGGGGCAAAAGAAGGGGCGGAGAAGATAATCGCGCAATATTCCTATTGCGCGATTATCTTCTCCGCCCTTCTTTTGCATCAGAGCCAATCAGATAACTCGAATATTCGGCAAAAGGAATATCGCGCAATATTCCTTTTGCCGAATATTCGAGTTATTCTGATTGGCTCTGATGCAAAAGAAGGGCGGAGAAGATAATCGCGCAATATTCCGTTTGCCGAATATTCAAGTTATTCTGATTGGCTCTGATGCAAAAGAAGGGCCGAGTAGCTGATGCGATTCTTTTATGTTGCCGAAAATTCGCAATGCGAATTTTCGGCAACATAAAAGAATAAAAGATCAGCTACTCGGACCCAGGGTCTCTCTCTAATCATACATACAGCAAAGCTTTTAGACGTCGATGGAGATCACTAGGATGTGATCTGTTTTAAAAATAAATTTGAAAAAATACGAATATTCGCCATAGCGAATATTCGCCGCAATATTCGAGTTATTCGCGAATACTCGACAAATCTATCTTGTGACAAATCTACTTGTGACAAATCTATCCAAATAAAAAATACTTTTATACAATCCAAAAAACATTATTTCTTGCTGCAACACAAAGCCCTCTGGATGTCTTTCCTTTCCAGTCCCACAGTGTTAACCTATTCTGCCACAAAGGAATAAATATGCCCAGCAACCGGTAAAAATAAATAAAGCCGCTCCGGATGCGCTGCCTTACTGGCCTACTAAATGAGTGTTTAGATACAGGGCAAGTGCATATAATACAATACATACACACACTGTGGAGAGGCGACCCCAGTTCACGGTGTGTATTAGCACCTTCAGCCTGGTTTTTGAAGACAGACATGATTGCATACCTGTGGGCTGGGTTTATATCCCCGTCAGGAAGAGAGCTCAGGGATCACACTTGGGAACAGCTCCATCCTACAGGCAGGTGGCCTGGTGTAGGAGTCGGGAGGGCTTTCAGGTGGAGACAGCCCGACGAGAGAGAGAGACACACAGGCGGTCTCTAGGAGTCTAAGGCTGCAGGTGTCAGTCTGAGTGTGTATGTCTGCAGGCGGCAGATGGGGCCGGCGACCAAGCAGCACGAAGATGAGCAAGTAAGCTCCAGGAGGGAGTTTGATTAAGTAAGAGTAAGTGAGCCAGGAGGTTGACGTTTTCTGTTGTACAATAATGGTAAAGCCCACTGTGAGAGAAGATTTTCTGTGAAGTTTGTTTCATTTGATTAAAACTGGGCTGCTACGCCCTTAAACAATACAGCCTGGACTGAATGGTGTTCTTTAAAATGCATACACCACTAGAGCATAATCACCCCTGATCGTTACAACACACACACACACACACACACACACAAAATGTAACTGCTTTACTACACAGACTTTTACACTACTAACTTAGTTTCCCCAAATAGTAATTGTTGTTGCTGCCAAACTGTCATGCCCAGTCCATGATGTAATGCCTGACATCGGAGGGTTGTTACAGCATAACCCTACACTGGCATGTTGGGTTTGCGGCTGCCAATGGGTTATACCCCTGACTGCTGACACTTATAATTACCCTTGTTGGGTAAGTGCCAATGCTGTTCATCAGACTGAACTAGGGTGACCACGTGTCCCGGATTGCCCAGGGCAGTCCCACAATTTGCAGGTCTGTCCCGGACACATTCATTCCAGGACAAATACAGTGTTCCAGAATGAAACTGACACAGCCACTCCTCGGGCCAATCTGATCCCCCCAAAAAAGGCTGACAAACATCACCACTGACAGTACTTGTCCTGGCCGGGAATGCTTGGAGGAGCACAATCCCGCCCCCTGCTTCTGATTGGGGAAATCATAAATCCTGCCTCTTGTGTCCAATCACTGTGCTGTGATTCGTTACAGCATAAGCTCATTTCTGGAAATGGAGGGTGTCCCTGAAATGTAGTTTGGAAATGTGGTCACCCTACCCTGAACATGGATCAACCCCACTATGAACCATGGTGCTGGTAGTATCATGAAGCAGACAGGCTTTTCCTTGGCAAAGGCTAGGAAACGGGTCAGAATGGAGTTCAAGATGGATTAGCTGAATAAAGTATTAACAAATGAAACAAAAGAAAAAAAGAAAGGACTGTCTGCCGGAGACCAGTGCACATATTCTAAATACCCAGCCTGTGCGTGCTACAATGAAGCGGTTTAAAACCAATAATCATTTGAAAAGGCTTGGTCAAAGCATCAAAGTATCTAACAAATTTTCAACACAAATTATAAAAAATTACTGTTCACCAACAAGTTATTCCCCATTTAACCTGAATGTTTTAATGCAAATGCGAGAATTGGCTAAATTGAATTATGTAGAGGAGAAATGTGTGTTGTATTGGGCTGCACACTGTATTAGGCCCCGTACACACGTCCGAGTTTCTAAGCAGAATCCAGCGAGAAGCTCGCTGGGAAACGTATTCTGCCGAGAAAATCGGTCGTGTGTACACTTTCGACGAGCAAACCGTCGGGAAGCTCGTCGAGCCAAAATAGAGAGCATGTTCTCTATTTCTTCGTTGTTCAATGAGTAAATTTGGCTCGACGACCTTTTCGAACGCTCATCGGGAACCTCGACGGGTGGAACGATGAGTTTCGCCCGACGAGGTTCTCGGACGTGTGTACGGGGACTCAGACCTGTTTAACCTCTTTTGCCAATCAGGAACATGCTGCTGCATTTACAAGGTAATATCTGTATTTGCAAAGCCATTTTGTGCACACAAAGTGGATTTATTTGAAATAGATTTGAAAAATGAGTGCCTGGAGTTTTACCATTCTTTCCAACTCCATCTTAAATAGAAAGGAAAAAAAAATCTATTGACTATACATACATTTTAACTAGTTTCCCAACCTCCTATGCTTAGTGGTTTCATAACTTTTTGTTTTTCGGTTATGTTCAGTATCAACAATGTATACCCCATTGTAAAAATATTAGACTATAATGGCAGTATATAAATGAAAAGTAATAAATATAGGGTCAAGCTTATTGCAGATTTTGAGTTAATTATTATTGATTACAGCACAGAGTCAGTAAATGAACTTTACACTATCCTTCACACTATACATGTGGTTAATAGTTGACAATTCAATTTCAAAGAATTCAACATTCAGGCATTAAAAGTGTCTGCACCATCATATTAGGTAACATTTTATCAACAATTCCAACAGCATAGAAAGATAACCCTGGATATATATTACACACACGGTGCTCAGCATAAATGAGTACACCCCCTTTTGAAAAGTAAGATTTGAATCAATATCTCAACGACATAACAATTTTGACAAAACAGTTTTATAGAACATTTGTTTAGCACATTACATTAAAGTAAGGTTAATAATATAAACTTGGATTACAAAAATCTTCAGTTTTACTCAAATTGAATACACCCCACAACAACAGCTAGTAATTTGTATGACCGCCATGATTTGTAAGGACAGCCAAGGAACGAACAAGTTGGCGAAATATTGCAACATCTATCGTTTTCCATTCTTTAAGAACGACCACTTTTAGAGCCTGGATGATGGATGGAGAGTGATGCTCAACTTGTCTCTTCAGAATTCCCCATAGGTTTTCCCTGACTGGGTTCAGATCAGAAGACATACTTGGCCACTAAAACACTTTCACCCTATTCTTCCTCAGAAATGCAATGGCCTTTGATGTGAGTTTTTGATCATTGTCATGTTGGAAAAGTGCAAGATGACCAAAAGCACAAAAGTGATGGTAGCATCTTCTCTTTCAAAATAGAGCAGTACATTTTTGAATTCATGATACCATCAATGAAATTCAGCTCCCCGACACCAGCAGCCCCACAGAAGGACACTGCCACCACGTTTCACTGTAGGCACCATGCATTTTCCTTTGTACTCCTCACCTTTGTGACACCACACAGTTTTGAAGCCATCAATTCCAAAAATATTTACCATGGTCTCATCACACCAGAGTCCCAATAGTCTTCTTTTTCAGCATTGGCCTGGCAAATTCTAGGCAGGCTTTAAAAGAGGCTTCCTTCATGGATGACACGTATGCATGCCATTTCACTGCAGTGTATGCTGTATTGCGTCAATTTGGATTTCTACCTCTTTGGCCAACTGTAGTGACCTTGCATGGCGATTTTCTTCAACTCTTCTCATCAGAAGACACTCCTGTCGAGGTCGAGGCCCGTCAACTTCCGTTGACAGCCTGGGCATCTCTGTGAGATGGTTGCAGTTCTATCTTTGTATGACTTCTGCTACATATATAAATATAAGGGGTTGAAAAGGTAAAAAATGTTTTTCCTAAATAGCTTCCTTTACCTTAGTGCAGTCCTCCTTCACTTACCTCATCCTTCGATTTTGCTTTTAAATGTCCTTATTTCTTCTGAGAAGTCCTCACTTCCTGTTCTTCTGTTTGTAACTAAACACATTAATGCGACACTTTCTCCCTGGTGTGGAGAAAGCCTCTTGAGGGGGTGAGCAGGAGTGTCAGGACACCCACTAACACACAGCTCTTTTCTCTATCTGCAAAGTAGCGTCCTGACCATCCTGCTTGCCCCCTCCCCCCTTCAAGAGGCTTTCGCCACACCAGGGAGAAAGTGTCGCATTACTGTGTGGAGTTACAGACAGAAGAACAGGAAGTGAGGATTTCTCAGAAGAAATAAGGACATTTAAAAGCAAAATCGAAGGATGAGGTAAGTGAAAGAGGAAAAGCAGTGGAAGCATGCGGACTCATAGTTACATAGTTACATAGTTAGTCAGGTTGAAAAAAGACACAAGTCCATCCAGTTCAACCATAAAAAAAAAAAAAAAAATAAAACAAAGTAAAACACAGTACATCCTCCCATACACCCAACTCCATACCCACAGTTGATCCAGAGGAAGGCAAAAAACCCCAGCAGAGCGATGATCCAATTTGCTACCGGAGGGGAAAAAATTCCTTCCTGATCCCCCGAAAGGCAATCGGATTTACCCCGGATCAACTTTACCTACAAAACTTAGTACTCAGTTATATTATGTGCATTTAGGAAAAAATCCAGGCCCTCTCTTAAAGCAATCTACTGAGCTGGCCAGAACCACCTCTGGAGGGAGTCTGTTCCACATTTTCACAGCTCTTACTGTGAAGAAACCTTTCCGTATTTGGAGGTGAAATCTCTTTTCCTCCAGACGTAAAGAGTGCCCCCTTGTCCTCAGTGTTGACCTTAAAGTGAATAACTCAACACCAAGTTCACTATATGGACCTCTTATGTATTTGTACATGTTGAGATCATATCCCCCCTTATTCTCCTCTTCTCAAGAGTGAATAAATTCAGTTCCTCTAATCTTTCCTCATAGCTGAGCTCCTCCATGCCTCTTATCAGTTTGGTTGCCCTTCTCTGCACTTTCTCCAGTTTCTCCGATATCCTTTTTGAGAACTGGTGTGCCCCAAAACTGGACTGCATATTCCAGATGAGGTCTTACTAATGATTTGTACAGGGCAAAATGATATCTCTATCTCTGGAGTCCATACCTCTCTTAATACAAGAAAGGACTTTGCTCGCTTTGGAAACCGCAAGCTTGGCATTGCATGCCATTATTGAGCTTATGATCAACTAAAACACCCAGATCCTTCTCCCACTACAGATCCCCCCAGTTGTACTCCCCCTAGCATGTATGATGCATGAATATTCTTAGCCCCCAAGTGCATAACTTTAACATTTATCAACATTAAACCTCATCTGCCACTTAGTCGCCCAATTAGACAGAGCATTGAGGTCGGCTTGTAAAATTGGAGACATCCTGTAAGGACATTATTCCACTGCATAGCTTGGTGTCATCTGCAAAAACAGAAATGTTACTTTGGATCTCAGACCCAATATCATTTATAAATATATTGAAAAGTAAGGGACCCAACACTGAACCTTGGGGTACACCGCTGATAACCTTGGACCATTCAGAGTAAGAACCATTAACCACAACTCTCTGAATTCTGTCTTTCAGCCAGTTTTCTATCCATTTACAAACTGATATATCTAATCCTGTAGACCTTACCTTACACATGAGCCGTGTGTGGGGAACTGTATCGAACGCTTTTGCAAAATCCAAGTATACCACGTCCACTGCCACGCCTCTGTCCAGGGTTTTAACTTACCTCTTCATAAAAGGAAATCAGGTTTGTCTGACAACTTCTGTCCTTCATGAATCCATGCTGTCTGCTGCTTAAATAGTTTGTTTCCAGCAAGAACTCATCCATGTGGTCTTTTATTAAACGTTCCAGTATCTTTCCAACTATAGAAGTTAAACTAACAGGTCTATAGTTACTAGGTAAAGACTTTGTTACCTTTTTAAATATGGGCACCACATTGGCTTTATGCCAATCCAGTGGTACTATTCCTGTCATTAATGAGTCCCTAAATATTAGATACAGTGGCTTTGAAATTTCAGAGCTCAATTCTTTTAGGATCCGTGGGTGGATGCCATCTGGTCCAGGTGCTTTATCCATCCTTTATTCTGTCTAAATATTTCTGGACCATATCACTTTTGAGCCATTGTGGATTTGGGGCTGTGTCACTCCCTCCCACCCCCTATATCGACATGAGCTCCCCCATTCTCCATTGTATACACAGAGCTGAAGAAAGCATTTAATAAATTTGCCTTCTCTATGTCCTCAGTCACCCCCACTCTAGATTATTTTGTAAAGGGCCTACACATGCTCAGACTTGACCTTTTTTACTATTAATATATTTAAAGAATTTTTTGGGGTTTGTCCTACTATCTTTTGCAATCTGTCGTTCATTTTGAATTTTTTGCATCCTTGATTTCCTTTTTACATATTCTATTATATTCTTTTGTAACATTTAAACGACACTAGTGTTCCTTTCATTTTTATATTTTTTAAAAGCTATTTTCTTATTGTTTATAGCTTTTTTAACTTTAACCGTGAGCCACATAGGTTTTATCTGTAGCCTTTTAAACTTATTGCCCATGGGAATATACTTTGCAGTGAGGTTTCCAAGAGTCTTTTTTGAAGAATTCCCATTTCTGTTCTGTGTTCATCGGTGGCCAATATTCCCTCCCAGTCCAAGCCCTGGAGAGCAGTCCTCATGCTTTGAAAATTTGCTCTCTTGAAATTAAGTGTTTCTATCTTTCCTGTATGTATTTCTTGCTTATAGTTTACATTAAACAAAATCATGTTATGATCACTGCTACCCAGGTGTTCCTTTATCTGAACATTAGTAATGAGCTCTGCATGGTTTGAGATTACCAGGTCCAACAGAGCATCATTCCTAGTTGGGGCCTCAATAAACTGGACCATAAAATTGTCCTGCAGTAGGTTTTTTAAATTTTTGTCCTTTAACTGTCCCAGAAATTCCATTATTCCAGTCAATTTCTCTGGGTAGTTAAAATCCCCCATTATTATCACCGTCCCTTGCCCTTGCAGCCCTTTCCATCTGTGCAAGGAGCTGAGTCTCCACCTCCTCATTAACATTGGGTGGTCTATAACAAACTCCAATGATTAGCTTTGAACTACGCACATCTGTATGCAGTTCCACCCATAATGCTTCAACTTCATCACACTCTCCATCAACCAGGTCCCTCTTTCACACGCTTGCTTTGAGGTCACTTCTCACATAGAGACAGACCCCCTCCACCTTTCCTTTTTACCCTGTCTTTCCGAAAGAGAGCATAGCCAGGAATATTAATAGCCCAGTCATGTGAGGATTGAAGCCAAGTTTCAGCAATACCGATTACATCATAGCTCTCCTCATGCACCAGAGCTTCCAAACTCACCTGTTTTGCTTGGAAGGCTTCTGGCATTGGTGAACAAACACTTAAATGTATTGTTACATTTTTTCGCTGGCGTTTTTCATATGATTCATATAATTTTTAGTAGTGCAAATGGCACTATAATTTCCAATGGCTGTTTGCAACATGGGAACTTTCTTGTCACCTGCCATAACCCCACCTCCATCTATCCCCATTCCACTCTCCATTAATGTCTGACCCCTAACTGACCTGTGTGCCCGATGTAATTCACGTTCACCCTCCCCCCTCATCACCACCACCAACATTTTGAACAATTGCATCTGCAGGTAAAACAGGGCAAGTGTTTTCTGGGACAAACGTGGTGTTATTCATGTGGATTTTCTACCCCCTGGTACCAAGGTATTTAAAGTTGACTATTACAGTCAAGGGGCCAACCTATAACTGACCTTCACAGCAAGGAGCACATGGAAGGGCAACCACATGAAAGACAAAAATAGGTGGGGGGGCAGGGGCCATTTGTTTGTTACTGGCAGGCCCGGTACTGGCCTATAGGGCATACCGGTCAAATGCCCGGTGGGCCCGCGGCGGCCCGCGGGACGAGTGTTGGCCGCGAACGGCCCTCGCGGCCCGGGGGCCGATTGTGGCCCACGAACGGCCCTTGTGACCCACGAACGGCCCCCGGCGGCTATTGAGCCTCACTGTGCCCATCAAATGCAGCCACTGGGCCCATCAAATGCTGCTACTGTGCCATCAATTGTCACCACTGTGCCATGCCATCAAACGCAGCCACTGTGCCATCAATTGTCACCACTGTGCCATGGTATCAAACGCAGCCACTGTGCCATGCCATCAAACACAGCCACTGTGCCACCAATTGTCACCACTGTGCCATGCCATCAAACACAGCCACAGTGCCATCAATTGTCACCACTGTGCCATGCCAACAAACGCAGCCACTGTGCCATGAATTGTCACCACTGTGCCATGCCATCAAACGCAGCCACTGTGCCATGCCATCAAACACAGCCACTGTGCCATCAATTGTCACCACTGTGCCATGCCATCAAACGCAGCCACTGTGCTATGCCATCAAACACAGCCAATGTGCCCTTTAATTGTCGCCACTGTGCCAATTCATGCCACTGTGCCCTTTAATTGTTGCCACTGTGCCCATTGATGCCACTGTGCCCATTGATGCCAGTGTGCCCATTGTCGCGGCTGAGCCAGAGGGGGCGGCTGAGCCAGAGGGAGCGGCGCTCCGGCGCCCTCTATAGATGCACTGCCACTGTCTATCTATCTTCTTTCTTTCTGTCTTTATCTATCTTCCTTCCTATCTATTTTTATCTATCTATCTAGATCTATCTATCTACTATCTTCTTCTCTATCTTTTTTTCTATCTGTATCTATCTTCCTTCCTTACTAATCTTTAATCTTTATCTATCTATCTATCTATCTATCTATCTTCCCTTCCTTTATCTACCTTTCTTTATCTATCTAATCTTCCTTCCTTTCTTACTTTTTTTCTATCTTATATCTTTCTTTTCTTTCTCTTCTTCTTTCTATCTTCCTTCCCTTCTTTCTTCTTTTCTTTATATTTCTTTCTTTATATAATCCTTCCTATCTTCTGTTCTTTATCTATCTTTATATCTATCCATCTTCCCTTCTTGCTTTCTATCTTTATCTATCTATCTTCCTTCTCTTCTTTCTTTCTATATTATTCATTCTTTCTTTATCAATTTCCTTCCTATCTATCTATCTATCTATCTTCCCTTCTTTCTTTCTATCTGTATCTATCTTTCTTAATCTATCTTCCTTCCCTTCTTTCTTTCTTTCCATCTTTTTCTTTCTTTCTTTATATATCTTCCTTCCTTCCCTTCTTTCTATATTTATCTATCTTTATTTCTTTATCGATCTTCCTTCCCTTCTTTCTTTCTATTTTTCTTTATCTATCTTCCCTTCTTTCTATCTTTATCTATCTTTCTATCTATCTATCTTCCTTCCCTTCTTTCTTTCTATATTATTCATTTTTTCTTTATCCATTCCTTCTTTTCTATCTATCTATATCAATTTATCTATCTTCCTTCCCTTTTCTTTCTTTCTTTATCTATCTTTCTTTATCTTCCTTCCTTCCTATCTCCCTTCCTCCCCTTCTTTCTATCTTTTATCTTTATCTTCCTTCCTCCACCTCTATCTTTATATCTTTTATCTTCCTTCCTTCCCTTCTTTCTATCTGTATATATCTTTTTTTCTTTATCTATCTATCCATCTTCCTTTCTTTCTATCTTAATCTTTCAATCTATCTTTCTTTATCTCACCCCACATCCCGTCATTAACCCCCCCCCCCCTGGGCTCCTCAGTCTAAAATGCCCGGGCCTATTTTTTGTCCCAGTCTGGGCCTGGTTACTGGTGTACACTTGGAACTTTTGCTGCTACGTGCTGGGTGTCCAGTGTGCTACTGTTCCTTTAAGGGGGATTGGGTTGCCTCCAGGCCCACCTGCCCCTCATCTATCTATTGAAAGCATGTGCTCCCACTGTAGAAACGTTCATAAATTCAGTAGTTTAGAACTGCATACACAGGGTGCCGTGAAGAGGCCTGGCAGCTTACTAACACCTGTTTTTACTGCAGACTGTTGGACAGGTTAATTTGGTTGGTCAGTAGACTGGTTGGCGAGTTGAGCTATGGAATGTTAAATTTCCATCTCTGAAACTTACCAGCCTGGGGCAGGGACCCCAAACTTCAGACCTATGGCTGCCAGCAATGTCAGATGATACATACATATGAGCGGGGAAACCACAGCAGGGACAAGGCACCTGACACCTCAAAACATGTCTTATACTACAGGCTTCTTTGGCAACTGTAGTTCTATATAAAAAAAAAACGAAGATAGAAGTATCCACTGTCCAGAATAGTATGCATTACTAATCTTCTTAGGGTGCTTGTTTATTTTGGTCTGGCAACAACATTGCCATCATATCAGCACTACCATTTTTATTGGTCAGAGTGCAACCCTGGTTTCCAGAGAAGACTCAACTGTTACGCTAGCGTAGTGATGGCGAACTTTGGTACCCCAGATGTTTTGTAACTACGATGCTTAACTAAACTGCAGAGTGCATGAGCATCATGGGAAATGTAGTTCCAAAACATCTGGGGTGCCAAAGTTTGCCATCACTGCTCTAGCGCAACTACTTTTCTGTAGGTTTCGTACTGCTGCTAGTTTTATCACTAATGTTTAAAGTGGATTTAAACCCGAAATATTTTTTGATGTCACAATTCAATAATTTAGTGGATAAAGAAAATCTCAAAATGTAGCACCTCATCCCGTGTGAGTATAAACATAAAAAGAAAGGATAGGTACCTATGGACCCTGGGATTATGCGTCAGTGCAAATGGAATGTACTAAGACAAAAGTACAGGAGCGACATATGTCGAGCAAGACATAACTACATGGAACTTTCCTCACATTGTTGAAGTTTGATACTTTGGAAGACTTCAGATGGTTTCTTGATTTATGTGTATATATATATATTTTTGTATGAATTAAAAAAACTTTACTATCATTTTAATTTTTGTCTTAGTACATTCCATTTGCACCGACGCATAATCTCAGGGTCCATAGGTACCCATCCTTTCTTTTTAGGTCACAATGTAGAGAATATGATTTCCTATCATCTGTGCCCAGTGTTGCCACACAGAGTTAATCCGGCTCTGAGCAATCCTCTTATTGTTCAGTGAAATACCCTTAGTCCATTCCATCCCCCTTGCTGTCAGTGACAGGTTATTTACATATCTCATGCACTAGCCTGACACAGAGGAAAATCCTATGTAAAAAGTTCACAATTCACATCCCTCCCCCTGGCTCTCCCAGGATTTGCTGCATTTACTGTGTTTTGACTGGATGTTTCTCATGATTGGGTGTGATGAGGAAATGCATGTATATTGCAGTGAAAACACAGAACAGAAAGCAGAATATACACAGACAAGTGATCCGATTTAGGTTAGATGTATCTAGTGAGAGCTGGGCAGAGTAGAAGCTTGAGTGATCCGATTGTTATATTGCAGTGTGTGTGTCTGAGGTCACCTGATCACAGTTGCAACATCAGGTTATTTACATATCTCATGCACTAGCCTGGAGACAGGCATTATTTTTTAATTCCCACCCCTTTTCTGAAGTCATGTGGTTACTTTTCTGGATTTTGACTGGATGTTAGGAATCATAGCAGAATTTAGTGTAAGGAATACACAAGAGAAAATGCATGTTGACAAGGGGAGTGTAGAGGTGGGCGGGGAGTCTGACTTCACGACTGCACCCACAAGCTCCAGACAACAGATCAACCCACAGAATCTGCAGTTTTTTTAAGTCTCATAACAGACAAAGGGGAGACAGAAGACATTTGACAGGTAAGGATACATGCAGGAGGCATCTATATCCTTATAGATCAGCACTCTGGCAGTAGTTTAGAAAGGATGAGAAAGGGTTTACATCCACTTTAACTATTAGGAATGTGTTCATTATGTTCTTATAGTTAAAGTATAAGCATGGATTTAGCAACAAAAAAAACATGTTTTTTACATAAAATACAATGAATATTTTAGTAGTTACCATACATCATTTCTAATATTTGCAATAGAAAAAAAAAAAAAAAAGCACCAATTTTATTTTTTTTAAATGAAGAGGATCGGGGCTGCATTGTGCAAAACCACAGAACAGGCAATTATATATATATATAAAAAATAAATAAAAATATTACAACCTCTACAATCACTTTTAATCCCAGTATAGCCCTGCAGGGAATTTCAGTATCCGAGTTTTGCATACAGTAGCAGTGCCACCTGATATTGTAGCTCTTCCAAATTCAAATGATGTTCTATGGTCATAAAGTATAGGCAAACCCCCTCCCCCATCTTGTAAAACAACTCAGACTGTGTAAAAAAAGTGCAAAAAAAAAAAAAAAAGGAGTGTGTGTGTATACATACATACATACACACACACACATTCTTTTTTTTTTTGCACTTCTTTTTTACACAGTCTGAGTTGTTTTACAAGATGGGGGGGGGGTTTGCCTATACTTTATGACCATAGAACATCATTTGAATATATACACACAATATATATATATATTATATATATAATATATATATATATATATATATATATATATATATATATATACACACATATACACACACACACGATGTAGCTCATTAAATAAACACTTTGGCCCAGATTCAGAGAGAATTGGATTCTCGTAGCGTATCAGAAATACACTACGCCGCCGTTTTTTACCTGGCTCTACGTGGAATCCAGGTAGATTTTGTCCAGTAAACGACGGCGGCGTAGTGTTTTTCTCCCGTCGCATTCCATCTAGACGAGTAGGGGGCGTGAAGGATTTAAAATAGGCGCGTTCCCGCGGCGATCGAACTGCGCATGCTCCGTTCGCAAATTTCCCGCCGTGCATTGCGCGAAATCACGTCGTTACGTCATTCGTTGTTTGAATAGCGTCGTTTGCGGACATTTCTATTCCCGAACGAGTTACGCAAAAAAAAAAAAAATTTTAAATTCGACGCGGGAACGACGGCCATACTTAACATGGGCTACGCACCGTTAGACCAGCAAAAAGCTGGTCTAACAGTACGTAAAAAAAAAACAGATGTAAGCGATTGCGAAGACCGCTCGTATCTTCGTGGATCGCCGTAAAAACACATTTGCATATCCCGACGCATGAAAACGACGCAAACTCCTCCCAGCGGCCGCAAAAATATCGCAGCGTAGATCCGAAGGCTTACGAAGACGTAAGCCTCTCGGATCGAAGCCCGAAGCCGCTGTATCATGGTTTGAGGATTCAAACTAGTGATACGGCGCGCGAAATTTGAAATTACTCCTGTCTAACACCAGTTAGACAGGCGTAATTGCTTTATGAATCTGGGCCTTTATTTTTTATATAAGTGATCACATCTGTGCTCAGCTGCATAAGGAGTTCAGAGAGCTGGGGGAGGAGATACAGCAGCACACTAGTCTTCCCAGTTAATGGCTATGTAGGGAGGGAGGCATGTCAGGACAAGTTTGACAATTTGAGGAGAGCAGGCTGAGTTGTCAGTACAGCCAGAACACTGACCACACTGTTCTCATGCTTAGTGTGAACAGGATACATTTTAATACAAGTGCATGGTACAAAAAAGCACATATCGGGGATATAAAGATGTTTTTTTATAAAGGATTTATATATTCTTTAAGATGAGGGGCACAGATTTTAGTCATGCAAACAATCCAGTGAACAAACATAGGTTGTGCATAGAAGGACTATATGGACCAACCAATGGTGTTATTGAGATTCCATAATAAATCCCATTTAGTAAAACAGGGATAGTTTCAGGGATAGTCTTTTACTCTTTACTTTACCCGTTAAAAAATGTTTACAATATATACACAATAGCTGTTTGGATTATCTAGTAACAGGTTCTGATACACAGAACTCAAACTTCTTGCTTGTCACTTCATATACAGCTGTGAAAGAATCTAGAATTACACAAATGGGACTCAGACATATCATTTTTCATTTTTTTTTATATTTATTTTTTTATAGCTTGCACTAGTTCCAATATAAAAAGTAAAAGTGGACATTTTTTCTTGTGCAGTTCCATGGATTATGGCTTTTGGAGTCAATTATCGGCTCATTCCAGTTTAGACACCTCGTATAAGTAAGCACCCAGAAGTTTGACACCCTGGATGTAATTATACCTGAAAAAAAAGATTAGAATTGTAAACAAGGTTTTTGTAAAACTGTACAAAAATGAGAACATCTGTACATGTGTATATTATAACAAACTCCAAGAAAACCTGAAAACCCTTGTTTGCCAGAGCATAGGGGAGAAGACACTGTGGGGACAGGTCTAGTATCAGAGGAGTCTGAAGAAGCCGAGGGTCGGGTAGGTAAATGTGCTTTAACAAGTTCCCTAAACATAAAGCATTTAATCCTTGCGGTACAGATGCGGCCCCAATGCATAGGAGTTTTTTTAGGCTACCTTGAGCTCAGCTTTGTGAAAATGAATGGCATCTCTGACAAATAGAATTGCGTAGTAAAACGTTAATGTGAAATAATCAGATTATCTACTAGAGAAATAAACTGGTTACATATTGTTGAAAATATCCAAGATTATAAAGTTCAAAGTGTAGTAACCTATCACAACCAATCATAAATGACTTTACTGCCCAGACTATAGCAAAGTGAAAAACACAACAGCTAAAAGCCATTTGCCCTTTGCACTGTGAAATGCAACTGCACTGCAAATCCCAAAATATAACAAGACTGAATCCCAGGTAAACCGTGAAATACACGAGAGACGTTTTACCTGCTTAAGAAATTGTATTTCTTTTAATCCTGTCCGAAGACTTAAACAGCCCCATCACACAGTACAGCCAGGTAGAAGAAGACCCCACTCAAAAAAGGTGTCTTCTCCTCATTAATAGAGGCAACTAAAGAACAGCAGTAGGCCGATGAGGCCATCACTCTGCCTTCTCCCATCAGTAGGTTTCTTGTCAATAGGTTTGCATGCAAACCAGATTGGCTCCCAGTCCTACCCCGCCATACCCTAGTCTGAGTAATTCCATGAACGGAGATGAGCAAATACCGATTGAAGGGCTAATTTAACTAAAACATTTGGCAGTTTTGGATCTGCGATAACAGAATAAACTGAATAATCCAAGCATTCCACCCTTAAACACAGAGTCCTCTCTTGATCCAGTGCTGTGCCCCTCTGCAGCAGAGCTGCTCTCTCTCCGTCTTCTCACAGGACACAGAGGCAGCAGCAGGAACCATTGGCTTCTGCAGCCATCAATTAAATCTTGTGGAGGAGGGCATGGTTAAGCCATGCAGAGAGTGTGAGTGTGGCCAGGCCAGGCCAGCTCGGGAGCATGCCTGAGGGGCACAAAGCAAAGAGCTTGCTAAGGGAGCATTTGGAGAAGAGAAGGAGCACAGATCACTGGCTGGGGACACAAGAAGAGGAGGCGAGGGGCAGCTCTGCACAATACCACTGTACAGAGTAGAACATGTTTATTTTTTATTTAGGCAAAGACCCTTCTGAACGACTTTAAACACCAGATGAGTGGTGACTGATATCAATTTGTGGCCATACACAGGTCCGGATTGTTAAACCATTTTCCAGATGCGCATGCATATCAGAACCATAAACATTTATGTTTCATTAACAGGAAGACTTGAACTTGCTGTGAATAATTCCATTGTTAGGCTACCAATTTGGGGGAAATTTGTGCCTAGTAGTGAATAAAGCAACAAATTACTATTCTTATATAGTTAACTGAAATCAGATCGGCTATGATGGGTGGTTATACTTTGCACCTCCTTTTAAGCCTATCAGCAGGCTTCAAATTTAACTACTCTATATTCCTGTTCAGAAAATAAAATCATAGCACCTCAGTTCCAACATTAAAGACATTTCCAGTTACCTGTTAAGTTTTTCATTCTGGGAGTGTGCCCCATCATCTGAAGAGCCCACAGGCAGCAGCATGACATTTTTGCCAGTGGCTTCTTGGAAAGTGAGAGTCACAGGAATGCTTCCACCCTCCCGGGTTAAGTCTGGTTCAACATTAAAGACTGTAGGAGTAGAAAATGGATAATAAAATATAACAATTGGTTTTGGAAAGCCCTTGCCAACATCATTCTAAACTAGCCCTATAAATGCTTGTTTTAAGTTAGACAAGCCTGTTCTTTTGTTTTTCTGCAAATAGAGGATTATCTACAGCTCACTGAATACACAGATTTATTTCACCTCTGTAGGCTGTTGGTTAGTAGACAGCAAGTTATAACATGCGCTTTGTATATAAAGACAGATATCTTGGCGTCTCCAGTAGCAGCCCCCTGGCTGTAAATATTTTGGCACTTATGCTAATTTTTACAAACTCCCCTTTTAATATTTGTTTGTTTAGGGCAACACAACCTGCTATGAACCAATAAATACAACTTTCCCCTTAAGAGAGGTCTATTGTGAAACACCAACAATACCCAGACGAGCTTTCCACTCTCATACCTGTTTTCATGGCTTTCCTTCCAGCAAGGTAGTGAGGGTGGTTAAAGTCAGACACCCAAGGCTTTCCTCCATGGCCCATTGTCACTTTGAACTTATTAGGGCTATCCAACGATTCAAATTGCTTGGTCAAGTAATCTTCCACCTTTAATGTAAGTATGCAGTGTTAAGCCTAGTTAGGCATTCGGGAGATCATTACAAAGGATCAGTACTACAGTGCCCCCCCCTTAAAAAAAAATAAGTGCATTATTGAGTGCAAATTTTGAATTATTGCAATATCCCCCCCCCCCCAAAAAATATATTTGGCACAGCTGCCCAATACACACACATCCCTAGGCGGTCTCCTTTAAAACAACATTGTTAAAAAAAATAACTAAAAAAATAAATAAAAAAAAAGTGATCACTAGCTAAAAGTATTGTAGATTATACTAACTGAAATTAACTCCCACTTTCCTGAAGTTGGCTCACACCTTTTCTGCTGCTGCATCTCAATCTCAAGCTGTTTTATCAGAGTTCTCCCCTGATGATCTATGTCAGAACATCTCCCTCATCTCCATAAATCCTCCTAGCTTAAATTCTCAGCACTTACTCCTCTTCAATACCACCTGCCTGCCCCCTCCCCCACCCTCTTCTGCCATTTTGGGAGGAGCAGAGGCACACTGCTACAAGAAGTTAGAAGACTACTACATTTCTGGCAGGATCAGTGTGTATTTTTACATGGTGATCTGGCCAATAATTTTTTTTTGTTTTTATCATTAGAAACTGTTGTTACATTAGACAGAGGGGGGGGGGGGGGGTGGGGGGGGGGGGGGGGGGGGGGGGGGAATAGGGAGAAGATCACGAAATAGAGAAGTCATCTATTTACACCATAAAATCTCTCAGGAAACAAAAAAATAATAAAAAATTCCCTCCTGATCGCCACCGAGAGGCAAAAAGATTTTCCCTGGATTAACTTTACCTATAAATTTTAGTACCCAGTTATATTATGTACATTTAGGAACGTATCCAGGCTTTTCCTAAAGCAATCTACTGAGCTGGCCAGAACCAACTCTGGAGGGTGTCTATTCCACATTTTCACAGCTCTTACTGTGAAGAAACTCTTCCGTATTTGGAGATTAAATCTCTTTTCCTCTAGATGTAAAAAGTGCCCCCTTGTCCTCTGTGTTGACCGTAAAGTGAATAACAACACCAAGTTATATATATATATTTGTACATGTGGATCATATCACCCCTTATTCTCCTCTTCTCAAGAGTGAATAAATTTAGTTCCTCTAATCTTTCCTCATAGCTGAGCTCCTCCATGCCTCTTATCAGTTTGGTTGCCCTTCTCTGCACTCTCTCCAGTTCCCCGATATCCTTTTTGAGAACTGGCTGCAAAGGCTGGTTATAGATTGGGGCGGTTGACACTTTTGTACAGCTAACCCACTTGTTCCCTAGAGAAGAGAAAACGAATGCAGCCATCACATCCAATGATTGGCAAGCTGCACAATTACATTTTTACTTTTGGGTGTAATAACACTTTAAAAAAGACATAACAGGGGAGAATGTGAATGCATTGGAGAGCTGTGATAAATATATGTTTTATTTTTTAGATTTTGGTTACACATACACTTTCAGAAAGTATAAAAGGGAGGAAAAAAATAAAAAAAATGATTCAATGATGTACAACCATATTTTTTATTTCTCACATGCATTTCGCTAGGAAGCCATAAGGTTCTTCATACTCAAACTCATTGAGTAAACCTTATTTAATAAAAACAAAACAAGCAAAAGCAAAACATACTTATCTGCTCTGTGCAATGGTTTTGCACAGAGCAGCCCCGATTCTCCTAAAAGTCAGCATTTGTTTGGGATGTTATAGAGGTTCTGGCAAAGTATAGCTAAGGAATAAGCAGGTACTATACACCCTCACTGTCTTGTGTATGCCAGTAGAAACAAACATTCCTGGAACCTTGGCATGGCAAACAATCCTACCTGTTTTTTAACATCTTCGGGGTCCATGTCCGGAACAAGTCTTATGGAGAATTTTCCGATGACTTTTCTAGGAATGACTGTTTTGGCTCCACCCGCAGAGAAAGCGCCTTCAATGCCATGGAGAGATAAAGAAGGAAACCTCCACCTGTTCATCAATATCATTTCCTGAAAATAGAGATATAATGTGTTACAATAAAAAAAAGACTCAAAAATAAGGTTCTATTCCTGTGCATATTCAGCAACTAGTAAGATTTTTTTTATTTTTTAATTAAGAAAAGAAAAGGGTTATATCTCTGTTTAAAAGAGATAATCAAGCAATAGAATAAAAAATAAAAAAGGCATTTTTCACAAATGTGGACAAGAGGCAGTAAAAACAGGCTGTTGAGCAGTGTATTTTGCTCCCCAACCATCAAGCTGCAAGTCAGCAGCTAGCAGCCCTGTTGGTACACACTGCAATGGTTACAATGCGGTAACATTGATACAACCTGTTGCTTTGGCAAGTACTCTCACTGCCAAATGAGACTCATTTAAGGGAATGCGTATTTAAAGGTTTACCAGCTAGAGAAGATATATTATTGCAAGCAGTGGGCTGTCACTGTCAAAGCTGCCCGTCAAATCTGAAAAACTATCCACTTGTCAATATTAAACCTAATTTGCAGAAAATGTGCCCAAACAGTGCAATAAGGTCTGCTTGAGAGTTGGATACATCCTGTGAGGACAATATTATACTATACATGTAAATGGTACTTTTAAAATTGCAAACTATAGAAAATGTATAAAAAATAAAAAAAAACAAAAAAAAAACACCCCTGTGATCTTTTATTAAACTCTCGAATATCTTCCAAACTAAATTCACAGGTCTGTAGTTACTAAGTAAACACTTTTTATCCTTATCCCCCCCCCCCCTCCCCCCGACAGAGCTCCCTAATGGTACAGCAGTGGACTGTCCTTCAGCATCCTTACGTCCAGAGTAGGGCTATAGATCCCGCTCTGGTCTTGACGACATCTGGCCCCTAAACTGCTACAGCACGGTGGGGCAGAAGCCGCAGGGAAGAGCGAAGGATCCTTTTATTGCTCCCCTGGATATAAACTGGCAAAAAACCCTTGCAGTGTCGGCACAGCCCTACTGCAATATATATATTTTTGATTTGGCCAGAGTTGGGCTTTAAGCTAAAAATCCATTAAATCCCACACCCCTTCTGAACTAACACCTTAACTCAGCTTACTGTAGGAGAGCAAAATCCTGCTGCATAGTTAAGTACTGATATGTTATATTTATTGGATAAGTTAACCTTTGTAAAAAGTAAAAAACATAATAAAAAATGTAACTACAATTTTTATTTTTTTTGCAGGTAGAGCAGTAGATTGGGGGTGAGGGCTGCTGCAACAACATGTTACACACCAAATACGGGGGTAACCTGTCACATGTTACAAAAAGTGAACTTGGCCTTTAATAAGCAAACAGGTTTGTCCATATACATTTAAATAAAATACCAAGATAAAGAAATGAGAGATTAGATAAACCTAACTATTCTAAATGTAACAAGATATTTGAAAGCCAACTTCTGTTGCACATTGAGACATTACCTTTGTGGGGTGTAGAAGTTTACTAGCGCCAATATCATTTGCAAAGTCTTCAAGATCAAAGTCAATTTTATCATAAATTTCTTTTTCCTCTTTTAAAACAGGTGCTACAGCTTCATTTATTCCAGGGATAAGGATTTTACCTTTCTTGTCTATTAAGCTTCCTATAGAAAAGAAACCGCATATGATCAGGAGAATTATAGCATACTTTTAAATGACATTGAAGAAATTGCTCACATTATCATTCCATGTGAAGCCATTAGAAATGGATTCTCACATACAGTGAATTCAAAAGCCAATGAACTACATGTACAAAGGAGAACCGCTAATGTTGCTTGCGGCAACTTTAAATTTTTTTAATGCACGCTCACTAGATTCATGGTTTTGATTAATAAATGAGGAACATTTTCAAGCTATGCTACGTGATTAATAGATAAAATGTAGTGCAATTTAAAGCAGGAATACAACAAGAGAATATTGAAAATACCACAATAAAAAGGGACTGTTTCCAACCCCACTGGATAGCCCCAATATGCCTGATAGCAGACAATTTCACTTTCCTGACCTTAAAGTGATTGTAAACCCTCCGAGACAACTTAATCTTATCATATAGCAGATAACACAGGCAGCTGATCACTGCATGTGAAAGTGTACCCACAGCTGTATTTCCACCTAAAAACGTATTTTTAGTGTTAATGTCGTCACCCGCAATTGCGCAGTATTACCCCTCATTAACAGCACCATTAATAATTCTTATTTATTTTTTAATCACGTTTATTCATTCCCAGCCCGACAGGAAATGACAGTGATCTTCCCCTCTGTACAGCACAGAGGAGAAGCCTTGAGATGATTGACTCATTATCCTCTTCCTAATACAGTACCTGCCCACGAGAATGTGTTTCTAGCGTGATCCCAAGCACTGCGTTTGGTATGAATCATGAGGAGGAACTCCACGCCAAATTTTAAATAAAAACCGTCATGGGTTTTCCTCCAGGAGCATACCACGCCCCAAAATCCACACCATATCAGAAAGGTGGTGGGGACGAGTGAGCGCCTCCCCCTCTCCTGAAACATACCAGGTCGCATGCCCTCAACATAGGGAATGGGTGCTTTGGGGCAGGGGAGCACCCTTGTTCTTATGTTGACGAGGACAAGGGCCTCTTCCCAACAACCCTGGCCGTTGGTTGTCGCGGTTAGCGGCGGGTTTATCGGAATCCAGGAGCCCCCTTTAATAAGGGGGACCCAAGATACCACCTCCCCACCCTATGTGAAAGAGTATGGGGTACCCATTCACCTGGGGGGGATAAAAGTGTAAAAAAAAAACACACACACGACAGGTTTTTTAAGTAATTTATTAGGCAGCTCCGGGGGTCTTCTTCCAACTTCAGGATCACATAGGATAGGGGGGGGCGGGTTTCCGATAAGCCCCCCACCCGCAGACCGACAACCAACGGCCAGGGTTGTCAGGAAGAGGTTGTCGGGGGGGGGGTATTTGCTTGTCCCCACCCCTTTTCCTGACCAGCCAGGCTTCTTGATCGGATAAGGGCCGTTTTTTCAGCATAGGGTTTCCCCTTAAAATCCATACCAGACCTAAGGGCCTGGTATGCTCTTGGAGGGGAACCCATGCCATTTTCTATTTGGCGTAGAGTTCCTCATGATTCATACCAAACACAGTGCTTGGCATTAGAGAGGATCAAAGTCGGATCCACGATCACTGAAAGCTGGACGTATGTCGGCTTCAAGTCATCTCGCTCATTGGGAAATTAAAAAAAATATTTTTCCTTTCACGATGAGCGAGCCAGCTCGGCGCTGGCTCCTGTGATGGGGCTCGCAGGTGTCAGTCTACCTGATAAAAGCGGTGAGTGACACAATATTGTGGTCACCTATATACCCACCCCCCCCCCGTGACTGCACAAAGATGTCACACAGAGGAGCTTGGTTAGGGGCATGCGCACGGTCAATACCCGAAAATACAGAGAAGAAATAAAATTAAAAATAAGGTATTTGCAGGCCTCGTTTTTGGAAGATTTATATATATTATGCATTGTGATGAGCTTGTGTAATTATATATATATATATAATGCCTGGGTTTACTTCCTCTTTAAAGCCAGTTTCTTATACAGTGGTGAACAAGCAGCTCCAGGAATGCCTCGAGTGGCACAACCCATCTTTGTTATGATACTGACGATTACATCCATGGATATGCTAGACTACAGCTGCATTACACTGCAACAGACTAAGCTGCATTAATTATTCAAACAACCCTTTAACAACTGCAGAACAGCTGATGGCAAAGGTCTAAATAAGTGAACATCCCTACCTGGTATGGAACAATTAATGAAGGGAGTTGCCATTTGCTGAAGAGGGAAAAACCCCTTTAAGATGCACCTTAATATTTAGCAGAATGGCCCAAGGTACTGTGTCTTATTCTTACCCATTAGAAAAATGAGGTCGGTCATTGCCTCATGCACAGAGCCTCCATAGACCCCCGAGTGAAGATCCTTGCTGCTGCATTCAACCTACAAAGAGAATAGAAGGTACAACTGACTCACTTATCACCTGGCAGAAAAAGGAAAATTAAATACACACAGCGGACTAAGGCTTGGTTCACACAAATGCTGTTTTGGTGCTTTTTGCAGAAACGCACTACAATTTGTGTTTGTCATGTCTGACTTTTTTGGCGAAAAAGGTGCAGATAATTGCACAGAAAACACAAGCAGGTGCGTTATTGATACGTCCATGCTACGTTTTCTATGTATTTCAAATGGGAAGGGGTGTTTTTTTTGTTTTTTTAACTGACCAAAAATGCAGCAAGCAAGATTTTTAACACCACATCGGAAGCGCAATGGACCAGTGTGAAGACATGCATAGAATTTAAAAGGGATGCATTTTTCTTGAGCTTTTCTTGCGCTAAAGGTGCCGATAAGTTCTTATTCATTTAAAATCATAAATATTAAAATTAAAGGTCGAGTACAAGAAACAAAAAAAAAGTGCATCCTAAATTTTCGGTTTCAGCACCAAAACAGCTAGGTTTTCTAATGGGCAATCATTAAGATTCTCCTTTAAGCTTAACATTGTTTTTATTCAGCAAATAGATATGATCAGTCGGCAGTCAGATCGCCAACATTAACAAATGATTCAAACAAAAATCTTCATGTTAATTTTAATATAAATGCCAGAGACGCATTTTGCTGTATACAGGGATTGAAGGCCAATGGCAGAAAATGTCCTATCGGTAGCCTTTCACTGCCATGTCACTCCGGGGGAGATTTACCAAAACTGGAGCCCAGAGAATTTGGTGCAGCTGTTCATAGTAAAATCAATCAGCCTTTTTAATGAAGCTTTGACAATAAAGGCCGGTTCATACTGCTGCAAATTCTATTGCGAATTTGATCTGTTGCGATTGCTCAAACTTGCAAGTCATTTTACCAACATAGTTTTCCATGTGTGCCATTCACGTCAATGCGTTGCGAATCTAAGCTGCGTTAAAAAAAGGGTCCTATGCGAGTTTAATCCGTGTACGATGTGAATTCAGCTCTATAGACTGACATTCCCTCAAATCGTGACAGAACTGAGACTGAAATCGCGGTAAAAAAAAAAACCGCACGGTTTTGAAAACGCAGTAGTGTGAACCGGCCCCGACACCTAGTAGCTGATTGGTTACCATACGCTGCGGCAGATGATCCAGGTTTAGTCACAAAAAAGAAATACAATTAAAAAAAAAGAAAACGGTGCTGGATAACAATTTTCTAGTGTCTTATGGGCAGTGCAACTCAAACCAGGAAAATGGCAGCTAGAAAAAAGACTGCTATAAGAAACCATTCTATCTAAATAGATCTGGCTTCAGGATATATATAGATATGTCAATTTGAAGTCAATTAGAATTGTGTAACTGAAAGAACTCTTTTTCTAAGATTAACAGAGTAAGCTGGTACATCAAGACAGCTTAGATTATATGATTTTCTTTCCTTCCACAATGGAAAGAAAGAAAAGCCATCAACACAAAACCGTGATAATGGGGGAATGCCTCCAGAAGCGCTATTGTGTTCTGCTGGTGGGTGGGGAGCGCAGGGAGCCTTCAGAACACAAATGATTACTGCCAGCAGATATAGTAAATAAGTCCAACATGATAGTTGTCCCCATGACGTTCGAATGGATGCCGCCGACGTCACTGCCATCAGTCGAGGCAGCGTGTCATCACAACTTACAAGTCGGGATCCGCCAGCTGCCCCGATTGATGGCAGTCTCAGCGAGCCACTGAGATGGTCGCTCCCTGCCCCTCCACTGCTCAGCGCTCCAATGAGAAGAAGCGATGCTGAGTGACAGTCAACATCGCTTTGCTCGGGGAGGAGTGAGAACTGAGCCATCAGCAGTGTTAGGTGGATTGGTTCTCAGTGCAGAGACGCCAGGGCTCAGATGCAGCATCAGTCCGATGCTGCATTTACCGAGGCAAGTATGAATAGCCCAAATAAAATAAAAAAAAACAGACTTCTCTTTTAAGATTGTGACTGACAGTGACAGAATATTGTGTTCTCTAGCACAATTATATTACCTCAATAAAAAAGTAGCAAATACCACGGAGTCCATACGTAATGCATGGCTTGTTTTTGCCAAGCCAGTAGTTATCAGAAATGCAAACATAGTCCACATCCTTGAAAAAAGTGTCTTTCTTGGAAAGAATCAAATCATCAAGGCCTTCAGATCCAGACTCTTCCATTCCCTCAAAGCAGAATTTCAGGTTCACGGGAAGTTCCTTCAAAGAAAGAAAGCAACAATTCCAGTCAGATACAAAAATGTTTTAGGATTGGATTTATATATAAAAAATAAAAGTATAGCTGGTCATGTATTATACAATTTTTCCTTTGGATTTACCAAAACCATAGAATATGATATCAAACCTAAAACAAATCTTTTCAATTCAAGAAATTTGTATTATGTATGGCCAGCTTTAGTCACCTCTGCTTTCAGTAGAAAATCATTTTTTTCTTGTCAATGAGCAGGGAGATAACTAAGGAACTGTAATACTGGACAGGGAAGTAGATCATTTTGGATATGAAGTAAGGCTAAAAATGGCAACTCACAAAAACAGTCTACATGTATTTGATCTGTGCATTTAGCAGTTTGTCTAAAAATGAACTTTATAAAGGCCATACACTTTCATTTTCACAAGCAATTGCTTCAATTAAAATGCAATTGTTACATGGAAGTAATTATTTAGTCATTAAACTAAGGAGCAGAGCAGGATTCTGGAACGCTGGAAATTTCTTGTAAGATCCAATCCATAATAAAATAGATATCAGCCCAATCCTTGGACTTGAAGGGTAGGCACAGTTTACAACTTTCTTCCATGTTCTTTAAAAAAAATAGGAAGTATGTCTGAAGAATAGCAATGTCACATTATTACTCCCCAATTAATTGAAAACCAGCCAATTGTCTGGAAAAAGTTGAGGGAATCTGTTGACATTTAAAAAACAAACCAGTAGAGCCAGATACGATCATCAACAAAGCAACCTAGACAGTCTAGGGCCCAGTGGATGTCCTAGGGGCCCAGCTACAACCTTCATGCTCCTGCAGTGAATCAAGTAAAAAGCCTCTCATTCATTGCAATGAGTGCTTTCACACTTGGACGGCGTGCTTGCGGGACATTAGAAAAAGTCCCGCAAGCAGCATCTTTGGGGCGGTTTGGGGGCGCTATAAATAGAGCTCCCAAAACGCTCCTGCCTATTAAAACAAAGTGCTGAAAAAACGCTTTTTTTTCTTTTTTTTAAAGCGGATGGCCCATTAAAACAAAAAATTAAAAGCCAGCAGCTACAAATACTGCAGCTGCTGACTTTTAATATTAGGACACTTACCTGTCCCCTGCGGTGCATGCGCCAGTCGTGCTGCGCCCTTCGATTGGCTCCCGCTGTGTGCTGAGAGCCGAGAGTTCCCAGCACACAACGGGGGTGCAACGGGAAGCTAGGAAAACCCGTCTTTTGCCCGACTCTGCTGTGGCCGGAAGTGGGTGCAAATACCTGTCTTTAGATCGGTATCTGCACCCGCCTCCCCCTGAAAGGTGTCAAATGTGACACCGGAGGGGGGGGGGAGGGTTCCGATCAGTGCGACTCCACTTTAGGGTGGAGATCCGCTTTAGGTCAGTTAACCCCCGCACACAACGCTAAAACGCTGCTCAAGCATCGGAAAAACCATCAATTTAGCGCCGTTTTAGTGGCGCTTCAGTGTGAAAGGGGTCTTAGTCAAAACTGTGGCACTTAGAGGATACATTTGTAAGCAATTGATGTCTGATGGGGAGGGCCATGTTAGCAAGGACAAAAACGCAAATCAGGATGGCTTCTCTGCACCTATTGCAATCCTTAAAGTCCATTGAACCATCAGCCACAGAAATCAAGCTACAATTCCCCCTAAGGCCGCGTACACACGATCAGACAGGTCCAATGAAACTGGTCTGCAGACCAGTTTGATGGCGTGTACGGCCCATCGGACCGCTTGTCCGTCGGACCAAAGTTTTAAAACCTGTCTGATGGACACCAGTCCGTCGGACATGTTCGATGGTTAGTACACAAAAGCATCGGATCAAAAACCTGCGCATGCTCAGAATCAAGTCGACGCATGCTTGGAAGCATTGAACTTAGTTTTTTCATCACGTCGTGTTCTACGTCACCGCGTTCTGGTCTGATCGGATTTTGGTCCGATGGTGTGTACGCACATCAGACAAGTTCAGAGTTGTCTGATGAAAACGGTCCGTCGGACAAGTTTAATCAGACTGGTCTGATCGTGTGTACAGGGCCTCAGTTTTGTCTAGTAATAGTGAACATAAAAACTTTCTAAGATGCAGACTAAATATTAAACTGCCAGACTAGAAAGCTGGATTGCTACCATTTCACATTGAGTATATATGGTCTTTATAGGACCTTCCTATGCGATGTAAATGGCTCATGGACACCACCTGCATACAAAGACATGATGCAAGTTGGTTGAATCTGTGCGTAGTCTTCTCTGTTTCACAGAAGTCGATCTAATGATCGGATTCTGTCAAACAGTTCTGCTGGAAAACCTGCATTTGATCAGCTATTGCTGCCAATATCTGCAGCCCTGATCAGGGTATTCCAACAAGGATACTGTCAGAATACAATAGTGCAGCAGAGGAGATTCCTGCATCCATGTCATTTGTGTGGATGCAGGAATCTTTTTTTCCCCCATTCAGCCCAGTGACTGAAAAAAAAAAAATCCAGTGTAGACTCCAGCTTAAGAGATTAAAAAATAGTAATGTATGCATTTTATCAAAGTTCAGTATATGTTACCTGCTTTGTTTGCTGATAAGCTTCAATGCAATTAAGCCATGCAAGCACTGGACCTTTGTCATCTGTAGAGCCTCTCCCATAGAGTTTACCTAGATAAAAACAAATCAGTGGTGAAGATAACAGTCAGTTTATGTTTATCTAGAGCACTAATGACAATATAATAGTTTAGTTCAGCCAATTTGTAATCTTAAAGATGTGTGATCTGAATTGTCAGCACACTTATAAGTGCAAAGTTGCAAATCAACAAGTGCTAGAGTTGTAACTTCGGTGACTCAATTATATTTTTTTTTTAGTCAGGCTCCATGCACACTGGGCTTTTTTTTTTTTTTTTTTTTTTTTTTTTAAAGGGTCTGTGCTTGTCTTGGCTGGTCTAGTTTCTTTTGAATCATATATGGAAAATATATCCTAAACTGATTGGATGAAGTGATTGTATTGCTTATATGAACTCAATGTTTGTACTATGTTCTTTAATGTTATATTATAATAAAATTAGATTGAAGTAAAAGGGTCTGTGCTCAAAATATATATATATATATAAAAAAACATTCATAGAGCATTTTTTGTACAAAGTTTAGGCGAGTTTCAGAAGGTTTTTTTTCTGCCTCTAAACGTTAAACTCAAAATATGCCTCTTAACGCTCCAATGTGCATGGACACATATGATAACATTGAGCTGCTTCTACAGCAGGACACAAAACTCCTGTAGAAGCCACATTTTTTTAAGCCAGTGTGCATGGAGCCTCAGAGTATACAGCAGATTGCCTGACAAAAACCAGTCTAACGATTGGCATTTGTCAAAGGGACATGCGATCAGTGCTCGCAAGGGGTAGATCGGGGAAGATCTCTGCCATAACATTGCTTTTGTTGGTACGGTGACAGCTTTTTTTTTTTACCCACTGTGTTGAACCAAAAAAAACGCGGAGTGTACCGAGTCTTGGCTTACTGAACCATTGCTTATTCGCCAAATTAGGCTTTTGGCGAATTGCTGATTTAACAGATGCAAGCATAAAAATAGCCAGACAAATGTATTCATTAGGGGCATTTACAAGTTAAAGGGGAGAACCACTTTTGCAGACAGATTGAGAAGGACCCAACAACCAGCTGCTGGAATGTCCTCAGTGTAGGGTGGAAGCTGTTCCACCCATCTGTTGGTGAGATGCACCCTCTTCCTTTCTACTGGTGACCACTGTTGCTCTTGGATATACATGCACTTTAAAGAGAACCTCTAACCAAACAAGTTCCCATGTCAAAAAGTTAAAACGGGTCACTGCCTAAAGTATATTGAGTGGGCACTGGTAAGCCTGGGTGAACCAGAGTCTGATTAAGCGGGTTCCACCAATTAGTGGAAATTGCACTAGTGGCAAGCTGTGGAGTCTGGTTGGGAAACAATGTGTACCAAGAACAAAAAGGGATGGCCACCTAAAAGTAGAGATAAAACCAGGTTATAGACTCTCCATTGGGCACTTATTATCTGACTGCTTTCAGGTCTGTTCATTCCAGTGCATTCCTAATCAGGCGACCATTGGTGTGTATGCATATAAAAAAGGACGACATGCAGACACCTTCTGTGCCAACTTATGAAGAAAAAACAGTAGCAGTTAGATAATGCTTTCCAACTTTAGAGCAACCATGTATCTGAATCTGCATATTTTCAACACGTACTTTGTGCTGGTTCACACTGGTGCGATTTTTGGATGAAACTTAATTTGCACAGAAAGGGAAACATTTTTCAATAGTGCCCATTACATCAATGCGACTCTGTGCAGTGTGATTTAAAAAAAAAAAAAAAATCACATTGCATTAGTGTGAACCGAGCCTCATTAATAACTAAACAACTCTGCTACTTGTATATAGCTGAAGATAAACATATATTTAATGATTCAAGGACAGGTATTAAAAGCACAGATAAAGTATGAAAACAGAAATCTACATAATAAAAACACACCTAGCAGAGGAAAGAATCATCAGAATGGTTGCGATCGTCCTCTGACATGAGAAGAGACAGAGAGGTCACCTTGCGGTATCTACTAAGCATTGTAAGCTTCAAGAAACCTTTGCTCTCCCATTTAAATCAATTTCAGCTCAAGTGACAACTAAAGAAACTGCTGACACTACATATTATGTGCAAGTTAGTGCCAAAGTTGTTTCCGGTACTGTACTCACAAGACAGCTACATTTCTACAAACTGTAAAAAAAAAAAAAAAAAACCCACAGCAAAATGTGTCACATTATTGATCATATAAGAATAGGTTATGAAAAAAAAAAAGGGGGGGGGGGGGGGGTTGGGAAGGAAATCGATGAGCCGTCTGAGCGGAGGGGTTTTCCTCTGCCTTATCTAGACATCACATTCTAGTGTGACTATACAGATATGAAGCTTGTTAACAGAACTGATAGGAATTGGAAGAGAAGAGACAGTATTTTTATTGTTTTCTCTTAGACATAATGCAATCAGTTTTATTTAGTAATTTTAACAAAAGAATAAGGTTTTAAAAACCATGTATCTGCAGATAGTGTTTTCAATTATATAGGTTCATGAAAGCAGACATACTAAATGCTTGTTGGCAATATACATTGATTTCTGCTCAGTAGTGTTGCAATGTGTAAGCCTTAGTGCCCCTCAGTAAGAGGACTATGATATGAATGAATGAAAAACATATATAGCGCAGCACATGCAAACTAAATCGCCTCTGGGCGCTTGTTGTTCCTGTCTCCTTTGGTATCAAAAGAGACGAGTCTTGATCTTTCTCCTGAATGCTGAGTGGTTCTCCTCCAACCGAATGCTGGTTGGTAAAGCGTTCCATAGTCTGGGACCTTGGACCGCAAATCTTCTATCTCCTTTAGACCTGTATCTGGCTTTCGGTATCTGTAGCAGATTTTGGTTGGTGGATCGCAGAACGCGATTGGGATTGTGAACTTTTATTTTTTCGCATAGATAACGGGGGGCATTCCCATGGACACATCTATGCGTTAGACAGAGTGCTTTAAAAGTGATTCTGTCTTTTACTGGTAACCAGTGAAGGGCTCTCAGTGAAGGTGAGATTGCCAGGGTTTTTTCCCAGTCACAAGTCTGGCAGCCGTATTCTGAACGACTTGTAGACGAACGATTTGGTACTTGGGGAGTCCGAGGTAAAGTGCATTTGCATAGTCCAGTCTGGAGTTTACAATTGCTCCCACCACGACCGCCATGTTTTCTTTGGGAATAAAAGGCATAAGTCTGCGTAGTAGGCGTAGCAGATGATGAGATCCGCTGACTACTGACCATATTTGTGCGTCCATTGTCATGTAGGCGTCGAAGATGACCCCAAGACTTTTAACTTTGGCGCTAGGGGTGACGATTTGGCCCAGAATGGGCGGGGGTGTCCAGGTTGTTGCAGGTTGATTCATACGCTTGGCGTGAAACAGGAGAAGTTCTGTTTTCGCTCCATTGAGTTTGAGAACTCTTTTGTCATCCATCCATCATGTCTCTAGATTGAGGTGGTGATCCTTTTTATTGCAAATACGGAAATACAGTTGCGTGTCGTCTGCATATGAGTGATAAAGCAGTTATGGGTTACATTATAAACCACAGACTCTTAATATGGCTAATAGACCATACAGGCCCAAGGAAAAAAAATGGGCACACAGATGAGATCACGTCTTCATGACTGCCATCTACAATGAGCCCAGAAGGTGAAACACTTTATAGAGTCAGTCTTCAGGAAGGGCGGGCCACATGTATTTGGCTGGTTAAATAAAATTTAAAGAAACAAAGAATTGGCTTCATCAGCGTGCAGCTACTTTGTATTTGGTCTTGGGTATCAGAACCTGCGACACCTGTAGCTGGAGGAAGATGTGCAAGTTTTAGAGCAGTGACAACTTCTACTTCATTTAAAGTTCTAGGGGCAGATTCACATAGAAATAGATTATCGTAGCGTATCAGAAATACACTACGCCGCCGTTTTTTACCTGGCTCTACGTGGAATTCAGGTAGATTTTGTCCAGTAAACGACGGCGGCGTAGTGTATTTCTCCCGTCGCAATCCATCTGCGCGAGTAGGGGGCGTGAATCATTTAAAATAGGCGCGTTCAAACTGCGCATGCTCTGTTCCCAAATTTCCCGCCGTGCATTGCGCGAAATCACGTCGTGACGTCATTCGTTGTTTATGTAGCGTCGTTTACGGGCGATCCTAGTCCCGAACGAGTTACGTAAACAAAAAAAAAAAAAAAAAATGTAATTCGAAGCGGGAACGACGGCCATACTTAACACGGGCTACGTAACGTTAGAGCAGCAAAAAGCTGCTCTAACATTACGTACAAAAAAATAGACGAAAGCGATTGCGACGACCACTCGTATCTTCGGGAATCGCCGTAAAAAAACATTTGCATATCCCGACGCATCAAAACGACGCAAACTCCTCCCAGCGGCCGCAAATAGATGGCAGCGTAGATCCGAAGGCTTACGAAGACGTAAGCCTCTCGGATCGAAGCCCGAAGCCGCAGTATCATGGTTTGAGGATTCAAACTAGTGATACGGCGCGCGAAATTTGAAATTACTCCTGTCTAACACCAGTTAGACAGGCGTAATTGCTCTATGAATCTGGCCCCTAGTCTTTAACTGCTTGCGGCTAAGCGGTGCAGCTCTTGTTCTGGCCGTGCGTCATATGACGTCCTTGGCCCCTAGCAGGGGCACGCACGCCCCCGCCGCGTCACTCGGCACAGGCCTGGTCGGCCTAGGCCAAGATACAACATTGGTTTTAGGTAAACAGCAGTCACTCTGTATATTTCAAATCTTTTCGGGACTGTTTTTCCCCGCAGTGGCGCGCGCGGGGACAGACCATAAGAGGCTGCGTCTATGTGGTGGTTGGGGGCAGGGGCACGCACGCCCCCGCCGCGTGGGGGGGGCCTAGGCCAAGGGTTTTAGGTAAACAGCAGTCACTCTGTATATTTCAAATCTTTTTGCAGTGTACAGACCATAAGAGGCTGCGTCTATCTATCTATCTCTTATAATAAACCTGCCTTGCTATATAAAAAAAATAAGTTTTTTTGCTTTCAGATCTACTTGAAATCACATTAACAACTGTATATTGTAGTTGTTTATAGATTAAATACCGAAATCTGTGCTTATAACTGCAATTTTTATAGTCGTGAACTAGTGGGCTGGTCTAAGGCATGAAACTCCAGGGCTGAAAATGAGTCCCACTCCGGCCCTGGTTTTTAGCCAATCAACCATAGAACAGGCTATAAAGACAAAAAAAAAAAAAAGAAGAAAAGGATAAAACTTGATTTCTGTACTGCCCAGATTAACAGTAAAAAAACTTTAGAATTCTTCATTCCCAGGCGTGCCCACCCCTAACTGTTTGGAACTGGTTATAAGATTTAGGAAAGAGTTTCCCAGACATTCTTTAAAAGGGCTTACATCTCTTGTAGGGATTGGCAGCCATGGTACAGTTGCTGGTATATGCTTAGTTTATATACCTTGTAGATATAAATTTGGGCGAGTATATCATGGGTTAGAACCACTGGGTTAGAGGCCAACGTCCCATGGGAGATGCTTCATCTTATAGACCTTGTAGCTAGCCATTGTATGCTTGCTCTCCAGTCCACCAACACCAATAAGAAAAGTTTTACATTTCCCACTGAGATCAGAAAGAGTTCTTGAGGCTTGAGAGACAGAGGAAACACCATTTACAGTTTTTACATTACTCCAGTTGTCAAATTAGTCAAAGCTGGAGAAAAGGTTCTGTATCAAATGCATCTGCTTCTTTTTTACCACATGACAGGCACGATGCAATTTGGACTTTTAAAATGATTGCAGAAAATTTGTTAGAGCAAGCAAAGAATTAAAAAAAAAAAAAAAAAAAAGAAGGGAAGTAGTGACACATAAGATCAGTCTCCCAAAATAAATATTTTAGAGATGCTTATGTGTCTACTAATTTTAGGGTGTAGCCTGTAATTCTGTCCAAGCCTACTTATTGTCTTACTACAGCTTTTTTGGCAAAAACGCATGACCAGAGACCTCAGCATGGCTCCACCCAAAAGTGTTTAGTCACGTACTGATGCTCTGTATAGGAGATATTACCATATCTGTTGGCTGCTACTGTACAAATTGTGGGACTTCAGTGACAGAAAGAGAAGCCACAGGTTTCTCTGCTTGATAAGATAGCTCCAACATTTAAAACAAGGTCAGTCACTGATAAAAACATAAAATCACATTAAGATATTCAGCAGTTTCCGTGCAGCAAGTTCACATTTTTCTTTAATCCATGGCGATTCCACAGGTGAAAGTGTTGCACACTTACCATCTCTTTCTTGCAGAACAAAGGGCTCGCTGTCCCACCCATCTTCCAGAGCTGCTGGCTGGACATCCAGGTGGCCATAGACACACACCGTCTTCTTACCAGGATCTGAACCCAGTTTACCCAGAATTATAGGAGGAAGAGGGATTTCTGAGCCATCGGGGAGCTAGAGAAAAAAAAAAAAAGTATTACCGGTTATGAAAATGCCACATTCATAAGGATTACTAGTAAAATTATACATTTGTCAGCATGTCTATAACAAAGCTGCTTTTCTTCACTGCGATTGTCAGATGTACAAATCACAATTGGGAAAGACTGCAAGCAATGTTCAGTCACATGCCCCTGTGGTGCATGGACATGTATCTTGTACACTTATGTGTGCTGCACTGATTAACTTATGAAAACAAATGAGGTTTGACCTGACTATACTGTGTGAAGTGGTGCTTGTGTCAGAGAAAAAGTGAATTTTAAACCTTTCCGTATACAGGATGCATTTCAGATTTTTACTGAAGTTCAGCTTTAAAGGGGTTGTAAAGGTACAATTTTTTCCCCTAAATAGCTTCCTTTACCTCATACTTCCATTTTTCTTTTAAATGTCCTTATTTCTCCTGAGAAATCCTCAATTCCTGTTCTGTCTGTGCTCGCCGCTTCCCTTGGGCTACAAGAAAGTCAGGACGCCCACTAACACACAGCTCCTTTATCTGCAATGTAGAGCGCGTCCTGACTCTCCTGTAGTCCAAGGGAGGGGGGGGGGCGAGCCAGACACTCCACACCAGGGACAAAGCCTTGCATTACTGTGTGGAGTTACAGACAGAAGAACAAGTAGTAACGATTTTTCAGGAGAAATAAGGACATTTAAAAGCAAAAATCGAAGGATGATGTAAGTGAAGGAGGACGGCACTAAGGTAAAGGAAGCTACTTAGGAAAAATACAAATATTGTACCTTTGCAACTCCTTTAAAGGCCACCGAGCCCAACAAGTATACACTACAAATAGGTGTTCTTCTCACCAACTCATAGTGAAATTATAAGACAGGGTGGATAAAAATGATATTCCCTTTTTTTTTTAGGTCAATTTCACACTTAGACTTGTCCCACGATTTGTGATGGCAAATAGCACGACAAGTCGTTTCCCATGACAACTATTCATATTAATACGACTTCAAGTCATTCCGACTTCAAAGTAGTCCCTGCACTACTTTGGTCCGATTTTGATGCCACTTACACAGGCATTTCCTGAAATCGCAACCACAAATTGCGGTAAAATCGCGCTGCTTTGAAATCGCAGTAGTGTGAAAGGGACCTTAAATCAGATTTATGGGATTTAAAATCAATTTGATTTTTATAAAATGTATTTTAATAAAATGCTTTTGGAGTAAAATCTATCTAAAGATAGTTTTCTATTTACGATAGATCAAAATAGATCGATACATGAAATGCATTATGAGATAAACCAAAGTTCAAAAATATTTCTTTATCCCATTGTTTTGCAAATCCATGTACACTAAAACTGTATGAACAAATTAGTTCTGATATTGCGGTTTTACTAACCTGGCAGCTCATTATTCTAAATGGGAAACCTTCATTTTGTTTGCAAGTATCAAAGATTCTAACTACCAGAAAGAATGAGTCCATACATTTAAAGAGCACCTGTCATTTCAGATCCATCATGGCAGTGCCTGTTAGTGGGCATCCACTCACTTGCTGCCGCCACATCCCTCACATTGTTGTGTCACTGCCGCATTACCAGCCGTCCCATTAAAGTGATTGGGAATGTCAGCGAGTCAATAGTGGGTCAGAGGAGGAACCACCACGGGACAGAGATGACAGTTGCTCTTTAAAAATTATGATTTAAATCAAGCCTTTTTACTAGCGATTTAAAAATCAACCTGATGTAAATGAAATCCACCTTGTTTATAAAAAAAAAAACAACAATTATTCTTATTCATAAACCTGACGAAACTAGCTAGTCAGGCTTTACTAGGTTACTACAATGGTTACCTTAACTGACTGGACTGGTTATCGGGGCAAAGAGCCAAGTATTCACAAAAACAATGCCAAGAGAATTTGTATTTGATTTGAAAAAGTATTATTATATGACTCAAAGAAATTTCATGAAACAAAGTGTTCAAGATAGAAGACCGTCATAAAGTGTAATGAATCTACAATTGATATATAAACAAGAAAAAAGGAGACATTTGCAGGTTCTGATGCGACTCCTGGACTGGGCTTTTTCAGTGTGAAGATTTCCTTCTTTCATAGCTCGTGTTTTTTCACATTCAGGATGTGGGTTACAGGTAGCAAGCGTGGAATAACCTGGATCATGTGTCATAGTCAGTTATCAGATAATCAAATCAGTTCAGTATTTAATTTTGGGTAAAGTAATTTTTCATTAGTCTCAAAGTGGACCTGAACTCAAAGTAAAGATTTGCCAATAGTACCGAAGCAGTACCCCAAAAATCTGAGGCTGCCTACGCTCATATTTGTATATTTGCAGTTTAAGATCTCAGGAGATTTGGTGACGTTACTAATGTGCGACACTCCTTTCTGGAATCTTACGCAGGGAATAAAGCCCTGGCTCTACCAAAATGCCACCACACAGACAGTGCAGAACAAGGCATGGCAAGTCAAAAAAAAAAAAATATATAGATAGATATATCTCTATCTGCAAGACAAAAAAGGTATAATGAGCTAGTATGCATGGCATACTAGCTAATATGTAGTACTTAACCCAGATCGAAGCCCCTGCTGTGGTCCTCGTATCCCCCTCTGGCCGCAGACATGTCATCCCGGAGTTACTGCTGGGTATCACGGCTCCAACACTGATTGGCCGGAGCCACGATGACGTCACTCCTGCACGAGCTGCCGGTAACGCCACTTAGACAGAAGCAACTGCACATAGGCTTCAATTGCTTCAGTTTGCCCCAGTGCTGATCACATCAGAACATGCAGGGGAAAGGGGATATCTCCTAAACCGTGCAGGTTTAGGAGATATCCTGGTTAGCTACAAGTAAGCCTTACTATAGGCTTACCTGTAGTATAAAGTGGTAAAAAAGGGTTTAGTCTTTTAGAAGCTGTTCAAGTCATCTTTAAGTAAACTATATATTGTCAGAACTTATTCTTTATCTAAATTCTAATTTGGGATTGTTAATCAAAAAACTGCACCCATCCTACTGGTCACAACGTACCTCCCTGTCAATCTTATCCAAAAGTGCTTGTATTCTTGAACATTGGAAATAATCCAAAATTGTTGTCACTAGAACAGGAATAGAAGTCTTCAATGAGAAGTATATCATTCAATTTGGACATTTAACCAATTTCCTGATGCAAGAGAACAGGGAAGTAAGGATAACAAGCTCAACCGGGGGGGGGGGGGGGGGGAAAGCCCTTACAGGGGCTTTAACCCTTTCCATATTCCATTCAAAAAGCTAAAAAGGAAGAAGCTCTGGCTTTGGATATACTTTAATCCATATCTAAAAGTACAAGACTCCACACACAGCTGTAGTATTACGACAACAGCCTATAGAGAACAGGGCTATACAGTGTCAGCAGGACACCGTATTCCCTTAGGCCAGATCCGCAAGTGCGATTTTTAGTTCCCAATTTCGGAGATTACATCCCATTGATTTCTGTGAAATGTAGCACAAAAGGAGACAAATCTGCAGTAACAGTCTCATATTACTGGCCAATGCTACCATTTAGTTTCACTGAGGAAGTATTATTGAGTAATCTCCTATGTAGGCTTGGAATAAGTAGATTAATCTCTCAGTCATGAGATTATTTGAAGCATACTTCTGTATAGATTAATCCCATGAGATCACAGAGCAATTCTAGTCAATAAGTGAATACAATAAAAGGAGTTGCTAATGCCATCTAGAAAGCACTACAGCTGTGAAGAAAAAAAAAAAAAAAAGAACAGAAAATACCCGAAATTTACATAAATCTGAATTTGCTGCAATCCCTATGGCCATAATTGTAGGTATACCTTAGTGATGTCATTTTCCCCACATCAGGCTTTCTGCAGGAGTTAGATAGCAGCAAGCCTACAGGGAAAAACTTCTGTATTCCTCACCAACTGCTTTCTCAGATTGGCATTGAGCAGCTGTGCCCTTATTACAGGCTTTTGAGCATACAAGTATTTGGTAGTGACTGTACACATAGGGCAGCATTTCAGTATAGAGATCAATGATCACTATACAAGCCTAGTTCAGAAACAGTTGTAGAAATAAGGCCAATGCTTTCCATTTTGACATGCCAAAACTACAAATCTTATAGATCAAAGAAAGTTCCTTTTTACTCTACAGTGACGGCTCTTTTTGTTTAGTAGAGGTGATGGGTAGCCTGGCTTTACAGCTTTCACTGTTCAATGTCAAAGTCGGCTGTATACCTCAGCCATAAACTATGAAAACACACATTGCATCAGGCAGGTTACCTTTTGTTTTCCGATGTCCACCAGCTCTGTGCTACCTCCCAGATGCTCAATTTCTTTGGCAGCCACCTCCATCATCTTCTTGATTTCTTCTCTTTTTTCGGGCCAGGCCGACACACTTTGGATGGCAACCCATTCTGCCAGTCTCTGCAGGATTAAAGAACAAACTGTTACCCTTCCCTGAATACTCTCTAGTGAGCAACAAAAGTATATGTACCCCAGGTGGTGGTTATATTTTTCAAGCTAAATCCAGGATACTAGTTTAAGCAAACAATTTGCTTTAATTTTCTGATTCTTCAAAAGAACATACTTATTTAGCCTTTGTTTATGTTTATTTTGTTCAGCTTTGGAAGCCAAAAGTATGTAGGTGTGGGTATGTAGGAGCAGTCAGCAAAATATAAAAAATACATTATAAAATAAATGCATATACATATCTTTACAGAAGAAAAAAAAATGCAATTTATTCAAAGCAAAGCATTGCAAACGCAATCAGTGAATCACGGGTGCAATACCAGGCTCTAGCAGACTCTTCCTCCAGCTCTATATCCACACAGAGGTACAGACTTTCAAAACATTAAATTACACCCTAAATATGGTTGTAACATGGTCTTAAATGATAGGTAAAGGTTTAAAAAAAAAAAAAAAAAAAATCCATGTCATACTTGCCTCCTCTGTCCAGTTGGTTTTGCACAGTGGCTCGATCCTCCTCTTCTGGGGTCCCTTAGTGGCATTTCTGTCTCCTCCTCTTCTCAAGTGCCCCATTGGAGAGCCACTCCCCCTCAGAGCACTCATGCAGGCATGCTTCCCTGTCCTGCTGCTGTGTCAATTGACCCAGACCGCAGGACTCGGCCCCAGCCCCTGTCTCTCGCATCATTGGATTTGATTGACAGCAGTGAGAGCCAATGGCTGGAGCTGGTGTGCTCATCCCCAATCGATGGAAAGACCGGGTACAGGTAAGTAGAAAGGGGGCTGGCTGCATCACAGGAGGTTGAGAGTTTACAACCACTTTAAATGTGCAGGTAGTCTTTAACCACGTAAGACCCGGACCAATATGCTGCCAAATGACCCAAGGGGTTTTTGCGATTCGGCACTGCGTCGCTTTAACAGACAATTGCGCGATCGTGCAACATGGCTCCCAAACAAAATTTGCGTCCTTTTCTTCCCACAAATAGAGCTTTCTTTTGGTGGTATTTGATCGCCTCTGCGATTTTTATTTTTTGCGCTATATACAAAAATAGAGCGACATTTTTGAAAAAAAAAATCTATATTTTTTACTTTTTGTTATAAGAAAAATCAATAAACAAAATTTTAGTCAAACATTTAGGCCAAAATTTATTTAGCCACATGTCTTTAGTTAAAAAAAAAAAAAAAAAAAAAAAAAAAATCGCAATAAAAAAAATTAGCTACCTATCGGGAACAGCGACACTAATACAGCGATCAGAAAAATGATCGCTTAGTGATGCTGGCAACAGGGAGTGAAAGGGTTAACTAGGGCGATGATCAAGGGGTTAAAACTTTATTAGGGGGGTACGGGTGCTATCCAGGACCTAACACTAACTGACTGTCACACTGACACTAAATACAGTAATCATACATATATGATTACTGCATTCAGTGACACTGACAGGGGGGAGGGGGGGCGATCGGGGGGGGGTTAAATGTGCCTATGTGTAGTGTGTGTCAGTGTAGTGTTAGTGCAGGACTTACTTGCGTTGTGATCTCTCCTCAGCGGTGGTTGAAAAAACCGCAGAGGGAGAGATCGCATCGCTTCCTCCTTCCTGTGTTTACACAGGAGGAGGAAGTGACAGGGCGGACGGGCGCGCGCATTGGCTGGGAGCGATCGTGAGGGGGCGGACAAAAAAGAAATAGCCGCCCCCTCTTGTCGGATCGCTCCTACAGCCGCGCGGACTGCCGCATGTACAGGGGGGGGGGGGGGCGATCGGACCCCCGAACCCCCCCAAAGGCACCAACGTATATATACGTTGATGTGCCTGTCGGTGCCATTCTGCGGACGTAAATGTACATGCGGCGGTCCTTAAGTGGTTAACCACTTGCCCACCGCGGCATAGAAGACCCGGCGCATCACGGTAAATTGCCACAGATAGCGGCTGTTTACCACGTGATCGCTCCGTCGAATGACGGAGCGATCACTTGTAAACAAACCGGCGTCATTTGATGACACCGGTTCCTCCCTCTCCTCTCTGTACCGTTCGGTACAGTGTGCGACGAGAGGGGGGAGCGGATGGCAGCAGCGCTGTGGCTGGATCTGTGACAATTGTAGTCACAGATCCAGCCATCCATCCCTGCGCGATACTCTGCAATACCCCAATACCCTGCAATACCCCAATACCCCTTTTTTTAAAGCACCCCTGTCCCTGTGTGCTCGCATGCAGAAGTGAACGCATACGTAAGTCCCGCCCACATATGAAAACGGTGTTCAAGCTACACATGTGAGGTATCTCTGCGAACGTTAGAGCGAGAAAAATAATTTTGGCCCTAGACCTCCTCCGTAACTAAAAACATGTAACCAATAAAAGTAATTAAAGCGTCGCCTATGGGGATTTTTAAGTAGCGAAGTTTGGCGCCATTCCATGAGTGTGCGCAGGTTTGAAGTGTGACATGTTGGGTATCTATTTACTCGGCGCAACTTCATCTTTCACATTATGAAAAAAAAATTGGGCTAACCTTACTGTTTTTTTTTTTTTTAAACACACGTTCAAAACGTTTCTGCGGAAATACCATGCGAGATAAAAAGTTGTAACGGCCGCCATTGTATTCTCTAGGGTCTTCGCTAAACAAGCATATATAATGTTTTGGGGTTCTATGTAATTTTCTAGCGAATAAATGATGATTTTTCCATGTAGGAGAGGAATGTCAGAATTGGTCTGGGTGTTCCAGAACGCCTGATGGTGCTCCCTGCATGTTGGGCCTCTGTATGTGGCCACGCTGTGTAAAAGTGTCACACATGTGGTATCGCCATACTCGGGAGGAATAGCAGAATGTGTTTTGGGGTGTAATTTGTGGTATGCATATGCTGTGTGTGAGAAATAACCTGCTAATATGACAGAAACAAGATTTTTTTTTTTTTTTTTACAGAATTTGTCGTTTTTCTTTTATAGCGCAAAAAATAAAAAACCCAGAAGTGATCAAATACCACCAAAAGAAAGCTCTATTTGTGTGAAAAAAAATAAAAAAAATTCAAATGGGTACAATGTTGTATGACAGAGTAATTGTCATTCAAATTGTGAGAGCACCGAAACATGAAAATTGGTCTGGTTAGGAAAGGGGTTTAAGTGCCCAGTGGTCAAGTGGTTAAGCCAAGGTTGCCCAACCTTTTGAAGAGTGAGGGCCACTTAAGCAACTTGAAAACCAGTCGCGGGCCACAATGAGTGGAGCAGGTGGATGACAGGTCAAGGCTACTATATAGGCCCTCTGAATGAATGACTGACTTGTATAGCGCAACGCCAGTGGCTGCTTGGCTGGTGTGGTCATTTTTACCCCGTAGGATCTTGACATGCTAGGGACACAACAGTCGTACACACATATATACATATATACTGGGCCAATTTGGAGTATTTTTTTTTTTAATTTTCGCATGTAGGAGAGGAGTGCCAGAATAGTAAGTGGTTAAAGGAACCTATTTAGAAAATAAAAAACAAACCTTTACAACCCCTTTAAAATCACAGCCACTTCAAAGTAGTTCATGCACTTCTTTGGACCGACTTAACTTGAGTAACCCTCAAAAGTTGCACGCAAGTCATACTTGAATGTTTTACATGCAACAGTGTGTCCGACTTTGCAGAGGGGCAACAAGTCACATCAAAGTTGCACCCATCCAAAGTCGCACAACAAGTATGAATGGAGCCTTAGGTCCCTTTCACACTTGTACGACTTCAAAGTCGCACGATTTTACCGCGATTTCGCGGCCGCGATTTTACTGCGATTTCAATAAATGCCTGTGTAAGTGGCATCAAAAGCGGACCAAAGTAGTGCAAGGACTACTTTGAAGTCAGCACGACTTAAAGTCGTGCCAGTATGAATGGTGTTCATTGAAAATAATGGAGAATGACTTGTCATACGATTTTGTAGTCCAAAATCGTGAGACAAGTCGTATAAGTGTGAAAGGGACCTTAAGGCTCTATTCACACTTTAAACATTAAAATCCTATAAAAGTCACATCCCATGTTTTCCAAAGAGAACCGTTCAGATCTATGAGACTTAAAAGGGGTAGTATACTCTATACTACCACTTTCACTTACAGGTAAGCCTATAATAAGGCTTACCTGTAGGTATAAAGAATATCTCCTAAGCCTGTACGGTTTAGGAAATATTCCCCCCGCAATGCACCGCTGATTGCAGCGGCGCATGCGCAGCGGGGATTCTCGGTGAAAGAACCGGCAGCCACCGGACCTTGCCGAATTGAAGTCTCCCCTACACATGCGTGGGAGTGACGACATCGCCACTCCAGCCAATCACAGCGCTGGAGCGGCGATACCTGGAAGACACGCCGGAGCAAGATAACATCTCGCTCGGCGTGGACCAGGTAAGTGCTCTTCACCTTGTTCCAAGGTAAGTATTTCATAATCAGCTAGTATGCGGTGCATACTAGCCGATTATGCCTTTTGCCTTTCAGGTGGGGGAAAAAAAATAAAAAATTTCAATAGCGGGTATACAACCGCTTTAATGTTGGAGACTTAAAGTAGTTCATGCACTACTTTGGTCTGACTTGCATGTGAATTGAGGGCCACAGACGTTAATTATAACCCTCATATGACAGTCGCACCTGAATGTTAAGCATGCGACAGTTGCCCACCATCAGTGGTCAAAATCAAGCAACAAGTGTGCCTAAGGCTCCATTCACATTAGCGCGTCTCCAAAGTTGCACAATTTCCACAGCTTTCAAGACTTTGGCGCAACTTCAACCCAACTTTACATTCTCTGGACCAAAAGGTGCATTAAAGGCCGAGGAGGTACCCCCCCTTTTTTTCCCCTACTGTGTCCAAAAAAAAAAAAAAAAATATATACACATACACACATATATATATATATATATATATATAAAAAAAAAAAAAAACACACACCATCATTTGGTGTGCTCCTGAGAAGCGAGGTGAAAGCCTGCAGAGATGTGGGATGTTACAGAGCACAGTAGCCCAGCCCTATAATAATAACATGCATGGTGTACACAATGTACAGGGCATGTCTTCCCCACCCCGTACGGAGCGCACATGGACGGTACCTGTATGTAGAGCTCCTGCTGGCTGTCAATGTGCTGGAAGAGCTTTGGGAGAACGTCAGCCATGGTGTAGACACGTGATCGGTCCTCCTGTGCCGCTATACAGTGCTGAGTGTGCGGCCCCGGCTCCAATCACTGTCTATATCATACACTTCCGCCCAGCCTGCACCCAGCCCCGCCCACATGCGTTACAGAGGCATCCCAGCATCCATCTAGCTGTACCGACTCCTGACCCCGCCCACCCAGCGACGATACTCATTGTATATACAGCCGTATATACCCTCTATGACCTCATACTGAGCGACCTCAATGCTGATTGGAGAAATCCTTTCATCAGCATACCTTCTCCACTATGACTGCTCACTCTCTCATTATAATCAACATCGACTTTTTTTTATCCTTATGCTGGTAGCAATAAATAGGAACGTTTATTATATTTCCTTTTTTTAACCACTTGACCTCCAGAAATGTTTTACCCCCTTAATATTTATTTCTATTTAGCATAGCTCCCAACTAGGGTTGCCACCTTTTTTTCAAGCCAAACCTGAACACTTCAGTCGCACAGCATTTTGTTTCCTAGTATGCATAAACTATGCATAGATGTTGCTATTGAATGACATTTCTAATTATATGAAGTTAATCACAAGAGCCCCTTACATCAGAGTCCACAACATTCCCCCTTTACATCAGAGTCCACAGTGTTTCCCCTTTACATCAGAGTCCACAGAGTGTCCCCTTTACATCAGAGTCCACAGAGTGTCCCCTTTACATCAGAGTCCACAGCATTCCCCCTTTACATCAGAGTCCACAGCATTCCCCCTTTACATCAGAGTCCACAGTGTTTCCCCTTTACATCAGAGTCCACAGAGTGTCCCCTTTACATCAGAGTCCACAGAGTGTCCCCTTTACATCAGAGTCCACAGCGTTCCCCCTTAACATCAGAGTCCGCAGAGTTCCCCTTTACATCAGAGTCCACAGAGTTCTCCCTTTACATCAGAGTCCACAGAGTTCTCCCTTTACATCAGAGTCCACAGAGTTCTCCCTTTACATCAGAGTCCACAGAGTTCTCCCTTTACATCAGAGTCCACAGAGTTCCCCCTTTACATCAGAGTCCACAGAGTTCCCCTTTACATCAGAGTCCACAGTGTTCCCCCTTTACATCAGAGTCCACAGTGTTCCCCCTTTACATCAGAGTCCACAGAGTTCTCCCTTTACATCAGAGTCCACAGAGTTCCCCCTTTACATCAGAGTCCACAGAGTGTCCCCTTTACATCAGAGTCCACAGTGTTCCCCCTTTACATCAGAGTCCACAGAGTGTCCCCTTTACATCAGAGTCCACAGAGTGTCCCCTTTACATCAGAGTCCACAGAGTGTCCCCTTTACATCAGAGTCCACAGAGTTCCCCCTTTACATCAGAGTCCACAGAGTTCCCTCTTTACATCAGAGTCCACAGAGTGTCAGCTTTAAATCAGAGTCCACAGAGTTCCCCCTTTACATCAGAGTCCACAGAGTTCCCCCTTTACATCAGAGTCCACAGAGTTCCCCTTTACATCAGAGTCCACAGAGTTCCCCCTTTACATCAGAGTCCACAGAGTTCTCCCTTTACATCAGAGTCCACAGAGTTCCCCCTTTACATCAGAGTCCACAGAGTTCCCCTTTACATCAGAGTCCACAGAGTTCCCCCTTTACATCAGAGTCCACAGTGTTCCCCCTTTACATCAGAGTCCACAGAGTTCCCCTTTACATCAGAGTCCACAGAGTGTCCCCTTTACATCAGAGTCCACAGAGTGTCCCCTTTACATCAGAGTCCACAGAGTTCCCCCTTTACATCAGAGTCCACAGAGTGTCCCCTTTACATCAGAGTCCACAGAGTTCCCCTTTACATCAGAGTCCACAGAGGTCCCCTTTACATCAGAGTCCACAGAGTTCCCCTTTACATCAGAGTCCACAGAGTTCCCCCTTTACATCAGAGTCCACAGAGTTCCCCCTTTACATCAGAGTCCACAGAGTGTCAGCTTTAAATCAGAGTCCACAGAGTTCCCCCTTTACATCAGAGTCCACAGAGTTCCCCCTTTACATCAGAGTCCACAGAGTTCCCCCTTTACATCAGAGTCCACAGAGTTCTCCCTTTACATCAGAGTCCACAGAGTTCCCCCTTTACATCAGAGTCCACAGAGTTCTCCCTTTACATCAGAGTCCACAGAGTTCCCCCTTTACATCAGAGTCCACATAGTTCTCCCTTTACATCAGAGTCCACAGAGTTCTCCCTTTACATCAGAGTCCACAGAGTTCCCCCTTTACATCAGAGTCCACAGAGTTCTCCCTTTACATCAGAGTCCACAGAGTTCTCCCTTTACATCAGAGTCCACAGAGTTCTCCCTTTACATCAGAGTCCACAGAGTGTCAGCTTTACAGAGTCCACAGAGGCATTGCACGTTTTTTAATGTTGTCGTTTTTTGGGGCAATTTTTTGTAAAATTAAATTAAATATTTTTTTTATTCTATACTGTCACCAGTGTAGGCTGCATTTGATGGACTTAGTAAAGCTGCATTGATGGGCACCGATAGGCTGCACTGATGGGCACTGATGAGGCTGCACTGATGGGCACTGATGAGGATGCACTGATGGGCACTGATGGGCAGCACTGATGGGCAGCACTGGTGGGCACTAATAGGTGGCACGGATATACAGCACTAATGGGCACGTATAGGCCACACTGATGTATGGCACTGATGGGTACTGATAGGTGGCACTGATGGGAGGCAATGTAAATGTGGGGTGCTCTTGCGCCAACCAAATAAATATTTATTTGTATATGCGATGATCATATTTATTCATTCAATGATGGGAGGCACTGATGGGCAGCATTGATGAGCAGGCACTGATGGAAACTGAAAGACAGCAGTGACTGGCAGCACTGATTTATGGCACTGCTGGGGACTGATTGGTGGCACTGGGGGGGGGGGGCTTTACTGTAATTAGGGCACTGATGATCAGTGCTCTGATTACATGTCCGGCTGTTCCCTGCGAGGAGATGCCGCTGATCGTCTTTACTCGCTACACACTCTGTTAGTGTGAGGTGATGGGAGCTGATCACCGGCACTTCCATGTTTACATGTGACTGGTTGTGATTGGACACAGCGAATCACATGGTTAAAGAGCTCTTTACAGAGATTGAGGTTGTGCCGTGTCCTAGCTAAACAGCGTTGGGTGCTGACTTCCTAACAACCAGGATCCCTGAGCAGGAGCTGTCGCATTTAGCAGTAGTAGTTCTCATACGTGTGCAGCCTATTGCATTAGGGTGTGCACCTCAAAGCTCAAACACACATTCATGTGTGTGTGTGTCTCTACATTTATGTAGCGCTACCCCATTCAGGAGCCGCTGAGTATAAGTGGGATTGGCGTGTTGTGTTACCTGGCAGGTGTCTAGGGGTGATACTTGTGAGTTGAGGAAGAGAGCGAATGTCCAGTCTTTAGTTGGGTTTTCTTCAATGCTTTATTCCATGGCCCAACATGGCCTTCATCAACATGGTACAGGACAGGAAAGGTTGATGAGCAGAGAGAGAGCTTGAGTATCAGGCCTTGGATATCGAAAGGTGAGAGAGCAATCTTACTCAGCAGTAATGAACTCAGTTCGTCACCACTCCAATTGGAATGGGTAAAGTGCCCCCAGACAGGTCTCTGCCACAGGCCTGGCAGCCAGAACGTCACTTGCAAATGTTGGGAGGACCAGGCCTCTGCCACAGGCCTAGTACTTGAGTGAGCATGAAATTGAAATGAGCGAGTCCTCCCAATAGATTTAGTTAGAGTCACTGGATCCCTGATAGTTCGTTCAAGCCCTATTGGTTCATCGGCCCCCGGGTTCTCCTCTAGCCGATCACCCACCGTCCAGCTTGGGATCCTTTTAGAAAAGGTTTGGGACCCAGCAGCTTCTGGGATCCGTCTCTGTGTTAAAGTGAAGCTCCGCATGGTGCGCAACTTCGGCCAGGTAGGCCACGGCTGCGGGGTCCATGAATGCGCGCACCCTGAAGGTGGGTGCCGCACCTGGAACTCGGACCCCACAGAAAACAAGAACGGCCCTCAGGCCAAGGCGGCTGCCCCAGATATAGCCTCCCTCAGCATGCCCTGGCGGGGGAATCAACCCCTCTGATTGGCTGCTGAGGAAAATGAGTCCGCCAGAACCCCTCTAGCGCCAACTGCCGCCCAGGGGGAACACACACCCCTGGAGCGCAGACCGGCCCACAGGACAGTTCTGGAAATGACAGCAGCCCAAATTTGACAAATTGCGAATGGGAGCCATGTAACTCTCCCATTCCCCACTAACTTTAGCGTAACGCCCCTACAAAAAAACAAGGGGGCGCTACATATTATATATATAAAAGGCCCTGGCACATTGATCTCCCCGCTGCCACACAGAGCGATAATGCTAATGCACACTAGGTGATTAGGGTGTGTATACCCTGTGTGCATGCCTATGGCAATATTACTGCTGCTGAATGTTTCACTTAGCACTGCCCATAGAATGTACACAGCTCAGAGATCTCCCTCATATTAGTTCCTTTACTGCCCCATGACAGGTTATTTTTTCTAGTGGTGAATGTCTTTTAACTCATTTGGTTAAATGTCCTTATGGCTACATTTCTATTAGGATTGAATGTTACGGAATGTCACATTCTCTCAGTGAATGGCAACGAATAGAAACTGATATTACACACATATTACAAACATTATTAATATTATTTGTTACGTTTGTGCTAATAATGAGACATTCTCAAAGCATTTTATTCCTTTAGAAATAGACCCCTAGGTGTCTACGTAAACATTAAAGCGGAGTTCCACCCAAAAATGGAACTTCCGCTTTTCGGAATCCTCCCCCCCTCCGGTGTCACATTTGGCACCTTTCAGGGAGAGGGAGGAGCAGATACCTGTGTAATCCAGGTATTTCCTCCCGCTTCCGGGTATAGATCACCGCGGTGACCTACGCCAGGTCCGACGCCTACTTCGCCCCCCTCGCTGTCTTCTGGGAGACACACAGGTCCCAGAAGACAGCAGGGACCAGTGGGATCGCGCAGCACGACTCGCGCATGCACAGTAGGGAACCAGGAGGTGAAGCCGCACGGCCTCACTTCCTGATTCCCTTACCGAAGATGGCGGCACCTCCACCCAAGAGCCGAGGGGCAGGTCGGCCTCGGGTGCCGACATCGCGGGGCACCCAGGACAGGTAAGTGTCCTCATATTAAAAGTCAGCAGCTGCAGTATTTGTAGCTGCTGACTTTTAATTATCATTTTTCGGCGTAACTCCGCTTTAAGCAAATCCCACGTTAGATGCTCACAAGTTTTAGCATCAACTCTTCTAAACTGAGAAACTGATTGCAGATGTGCAGCTCCGCACAGTGGTGTGGTAGGATGAACAAGGATATCACACATCTAAAGGGAAGATGGGATGCTTCCTTTCACATAACAGAAGCAAACCCACAGGACTGTACAAGCTGTCATTTCGGATGTCATGTGGCATCAGGAGCTGTCAGCTGATTTCACTTCGCTTGCTTAGGCCAGTTTTACCAGGCGAGTCTTGTGGCCGTCAGCAAATTCTACATCACGAGACTGAATTGCACAATATTTTATCCAAACTCCAGACAATGCTTTTTTTTTTCTTTTTTTTTTCCTTATTGTCTGTCAGCTTTTTACACTGTCTGTTTTCTGATTTTATGCTGGATCATAAATTCTAAAAGTTTTATTGTGAATTTTTTTTTCAAAAGTTTATTTATTAACCCCTTTGCGTCTTATGCTGCGTACACACGATCATTTTTTGTGACACAAAAGACGACATTCTGAAAAACTACATAAAAAAATTGAAGCATGTTCAAATTTATTTTTGGTCATTTTTCAGAAGACATAAAACGACGTTTTGCCCACACACGATAATTTTAAATGACGTTTTTTAAAACGTTGTTTTATTTCATCACAAAAAACGACCGTGTGGAGGGTAAAACAAATCTTAATGCCTAAGCACAATTTTGCAACTTTGACATGTGTTAGTAAAATCAGTGCATCCAGGTGGAGCATACCTTGTTTTTTTTTTTGTTTTTTTTGGACAAATTGGGCTTTTTTTTTTTGTGGTAAATGGTAATAGATATCTCCTAATTCATTTTTTTTTACATAATCAAAAGGTAAACTGTCTGAAAATGGTAAAAAAAAAATAAGTAAATAAATATTTAGCTGTATATTTCTTGCTACTACCATAACTTACCACCAAAGAAAAACCCAGAACAAATCCCCCCGCTCCTGAAGATCGCAGCAATACCACATCCTAATATGTGTATGTTAGTTGTTGAACATACCGTAGAACAACCCGGAACAATAGTGCACATTTTGCATTTTTTTTCCATCCTACCTAAAACGCACTGATACTACTTGACACTGGTACTAATTTAAAACCTTTGACCTTGACCTTGACCCAAACACTAACTCTGGCATTGACCTAGATTCAACCTTGATCTACTGTAGGCATTTAAAAAATATAATAATACATTTTATTTTTTTAATTATGTAGCGCTACCCCATTCAGGAGCCGCTGAGTATAAGTGGGAACGGCGTGTTGCGTTACCTGGCAGGTGTCTAGGGGTGATACTTGTGAGTTGAGGAGAAGAGCGAATGTCCAGTCTTTAGTTGGGTTTTCTTCAATGCTTTATTCCAAGGCCCAACATGGCCTTCATCAACATGGTACAGGACAGGAAAGGTTGATGAGCAGAGAGAGAGCTTGAGTATCAGGCCTTGGATATCAAAAGGTGAGAGAGTAATCTGACTCTCATCAATGATGAACTCAGTTCGTCACCACTCCAATTGGAATGGGTAAAGTGCCCCCGGACAGGTCTCTGCCACAGGCCTGGCAGCCGGAACGTCGCTTGCAAATGCTGGGAGGACCAGGCCTCTGCCACAGGCCTGGCTCGGTGACATGGCAGTTTGGTGGTGTGCAGAGCATACCGCCATCCTGCCTCGTGCTATAAAGCACATACTCCATCTTAATGAAATAAGCCATCTTTTACTAAAATAAGTTCACTCACCATGCATTCAAAGAGACCATCACACCAGCTTGTTATCATCCATAGCTCCCAATCATGACTGGTTTGCCGACGCCCTCCCAGGCTGTTTTATTACCACAATAGCCTTCACAGACCACCTCTAATTGGAGGAGATTACAGCATGTGACCATAGGAAGTGATAACACAGCATGTGACCTCCTCCATGGGAAGTGATGTCACAGCATGTGGGCTCAAACACAACAAATGCCGTATAATGATTTCTCAGCACAAAATAAACCCTTCCAACAGGGATTAGATACATACAATACATGAATACAGTAATAATACAATATAATACATGAATACAGTAATAATACAATAACATCACGATACGGTAATAATAATAAATCCAATGAACATAGTTCCTGATGAGGGGAGCCTATATGCAGCTGTATGCTCATGCCACTATATCTATGTTGATCAGACATAGAGATGACAAAAGCACACATCCGCTAAACCGATAGTGTGCCTGCAGAGTGACGCATCGCACAGGCGAATATCTGTGCATCACACAGGGGCCCTTTTTCCACCGACACCCCCACTCTACAAACACCCTTCTCCAAATCAGGAAGTGTATCTCAACCAGCCTCAGACTGCCCCAATCAGTTCTAATTAGAGCGGGTTGGGGAAGTATCAAGACTGGGTGCCAATATGACAATACATATTAAATACATCTTTAAATTTCCACCACACTCGGGCCTCTGCCACAGGCCTAGTACTTGAAGAGCATTAAAATTGAAATGAGCGAGTCCTCCCGATAGATTTAGTTAGAGTCTCTGGATCCCCGATGGTTTGTTCAAGCCCTATTTGGATCACCTGCCTCCGGGTTCTCCTCAAGCCGATCCCCCACCGTACGGCTCCCAGACTTGGATCTTTTAGGATGAGTTCGGGACCCAGCAGCTACTGGGGTCCCTCTCCATGTTAGAATGAAGCTCCGCCTGTTGCGCAACTTCGGCCAGGTAGGCCACGGCTGCGGGGTCCATGGATGCGCGCACCCTGAAGGTGGATGCCGCACCTGGAACTCGCACCCTGCAGAAAGCAAGAACGGACATGAGGCCAAGGTGGCTGCCACAGATATAGCCTCCCTCAGCACGCCTTAGTGAGGGAACTAACCCCTCTGATTGGCTGCTGAGGAAAACGAGTCTGCCAGAACCCGTCTAGTGCCAGCTGCCGCCCAGGGGTGGAAACACACCCCTGGAGTTAGGGGTGCAACGGATCAAAAAATTCAGGGATCGGATCATTTTCGGATCAGCAAAATAAAATAAAAAACCTCCCCCACTTTAATATACACATCTCTCCCCCCCGAAGTACAGGCAGACAGTGACCCCCCCCCCCCCCGTAGTACAGGCACAGTGACCCCCCCTAGTACAGGCACAGTGACCCCCCCTAGTACAGCACAGTGAACCCCCCTAGTACAGCACAGTGAACCCCCATAGTACAGCACAGTGAACCCCCATAGTACAGCACAGTGACCCCCCATAGTACAGCACAGGGACCCCCATAGTACAGCACAGTGACCCCCCATAGTACAGCACAGTGACCCCCCATAGTACAGCACAGTGACCCCCCATAGTACAGCACAGTGACCCCCATAGTACAGCACAGTGACCCCCCAAAGTACAGCACAGTGACCCCCATAGTACAGCACAGTGACCCCCATAGTACAGCACAGTCACCCCCGTAGTACTTGCAGTTGCGGCGTGTGTGTGTGCGCCTCGAGCGCGGGCTCATCCTCTGTTTACAGTACACCAACAGAGGAGGAGCCCGCGCTCGAGGTGCACACACGCCGCCGGGTGTACGAAGATGGCCGCGGCTCTGGAGCTAGGCCGAAGCCGCGGCCTTTCCTAATTCTATGCCCGCGTGGCATTCCGATCCGAAAAGGGTGACCCGTTCGGATCACGGATCGGCAGTAATCCGTTGCACCCCTACCTGGAGTGCAGAACGGCCCACAGGACAGTTCTGGAAAATGGCAGCAGCCCAAATTTGACAAATTGTGAATGGGAGCCATGTAACTCTGCCATTCCCACTAACTTTAGCGTAACGCCGCCAGAAAAAGCAAGGGGGCACTACAATTATTATTATTGTTTTTTACGCACACTTTTTCTTTCTATCTCTCAAGGACAGAGAAAGATACAATGTATATTTTTGGTCCATTCACAGAGACAGAAAACATGGGGGTGGGCTTCACAGTGACTGATTACTGTGATAGCCAATCAGATGCTATTACATCGATCATCGAACTGGACTCAGGTCTCTCAGTGAGACCCCGGTCACTGTGCTCCCTTTGTGCTGGGCGGCACACTTCCAGCACAAAGGGAGATACGCAAATATGCAGCCCCAGTGCATACTGTATTTGTGTTACGTCACACAGAAAAATATAAGCGATGCCTTCCCAGAAAAATGTGTATATCCAGGGCGCTCCAAGAATTAAAATTCTGACAGATAAAGTCTGTGTTGGAGAGGGTAGCAAATCTTCACACACTTTAGGCAGCATTTAGGGAGACAAGCAATCTCTAATGGGAACAGAAAAACAAACAAGTCGCCTCTAAGTGCAGTATAAGTATAAAACTATTAAGATCCCGGAAAGGGGTTAAAAACACTTACAAGATTGTGGATGAAGCAGGTAAGTGTGTCCAGAAGATGTTCCAGTGGCAGGGCAGTACCAGTCTGTGATGGTAAAGCTTCCAGGGAATTCCACGAGATAACAGCCAACTTGTGCTGTGAGTGTTTAGGGAACACAATGGTGCTGGAGCCTGGGGATGATGTCAGAGGAAGCGAGACAAAAACCAGCATGGAACACAAACAGGAAGTGGACAGAAAGTGTGTCATAGAAGCGGGATGCGTTTCGGAACAGCTCATTGGTTCCTTCTTCAGCCAGTGGCACAGACTGGGACTGCCCTGCCACTGGAACATCTTCTGGACACACTTACCTGCTACATGCCTGCTTCATCTACAATCTTGTAAGTGTTTTTAACCCCTTTAGGGATAATAAAAGTTTTATACTTCTGCACTTAGAGACGCCTTGTTTGTTTTTCTGATGCTTTCCCAGTGTACTACAGAGTGTTTATGTTTCTGTTCCAAATGGATAGCCTTCCCATCCTTTGCTGTTAAGAGAAGTAAAGAAAGGAAAGCCTCCCCAAATGGGACATGGGCAGCTTTAAAAAATAAACTCACAGAGGGTCTAATCTGGGTTCCTCAATAGATCCATTCATGATCCATGACCACAGTCATGTGAAGCGTAGATCGCGACCAACCATTGTGGGGGGCACTAGCATCAAACATCTAGGGTAGCCTTTTTCAACCAGGGTGCCCAGCCCTGGGGTGCCTTGAGCTTTCTTCAGGGGTGCCTTGGATAATGCGTAAAAATTGCCCCAAAATTGTATACAAGCTGGCGTGTGGATAAAGCTGCCTTTGAGTTACACAAATCCAGAGGTTTTCATTGGGCACTATTACAACCTTCTTGAGGGCACCTTAGCTGAGTAATGAAGAAAAATTGAGGGAGAAGAGAAACATTGGAATACTAGTCAGTACCAGTTTGCCAACGTGTATTTGCTTTGGAAGAATAAACTATTAGAATAGTTTTTACATTTTAGAATGGGGTGCCTCAAGACTGTCCATAATTTTTAAAGGGTGAGTTGACTGAAAAAGGGTTGAGAAACACTGACCTAGGGTACATACTCTATCTCTTGACTGGAGTCACTGGTGCTGCTGGTTACACTTCTGCTACCCATGTTCTGCTGTGTGCACTCTAGCATGCTGCTTCCTGGCAGCCACATACAACCTGACCCCTGCACTCTGTAGTTTATACACTCTTTGTCCCTGCACTCTGTACATTACACATTCCTGACCCCTGCACTCTGTATTTTACACACTCTTTGTCCCTGCACTCTGTACATTACAAATCCCTGACCCCTGCACTCTGTAGTTTATACACTATTTGTCCCTGCACTCTGTACATTACACATTCCTGACCCCTGCACTCTGTATTTTACACACTTTGTCCCTGTACTCTGTACATTACACATCCCTGACCCCTGAACTCTGTATTTTACACACACTTTGTCCCTGTACTCTGTACATTACACATCCCTGACCCCTGCACTCTGTATTTTACACACACTGTGTCCCTGTACTCTGTACATTACACATCCCTGACCCCTGCACTCTGTATTTTACACACTCTTTGTCCCTGTACTCTGTACATTACACATTCCTGACCCCTGAACTCTGTATTTTACACACACTTTGTCCCTGTACTCTGTACATTACACGTCCCTGACCCCTGCACTCTGTATTTTACACACTCTTTGTCCCTGTACTCTGTACATTACACATCCCTGCCCCCTGCACTCTGTATTTTACACACTCTTTGTCCCTGTACTCTGTACATTACACGTCCCGGACCCCTGCACTCTGTATTTTACACACTCTTTGTCCCTGTACTCTGTACATTACACATCCCTGCCCCCTGCACTCTGTATTTTACACACTCTTTGTCCCTACACTCTGTACATTACACATCCCTGACCCCTGCACTCTGTATTTTACACACTCTTTGTCCCTGTACTCTGTACATTACACATTCCTGACCCCTGAACTCTGTATTTTACACACTCTTTGTCCCTGTACTCTGTACATTACACATTCCTGACCCCTGAACTCTGTATTTTACACACTCTTTGTCCCTGCACTCTGTACATTACACATCCCTGACCCCTGCACTCTGTATTTTACACACTCTTTGTCCCTGTACTCTGTACATTACACATCCCTGACCCCTGAACTCTGTATTTTACACACACTTTGTCCCTGTACTCTGTACATTACACGTCCCTGACCCCTGCACTCTGTATTTTACACACTCTTTGTCCCTGTACTCTGTACATTACACATCCCTGACCCCTGCACTCTGTATTTTAAACACTCTTTGTCCCTGTACTCTGTACATTACACATCCCTTACCCCTGCACTCTGTATTTTAAACACTCTTTGTCACTGCACTCTGTACATTACACATTCCTGACCCCTGAACTCTATATTTTACACACTCTTTGTCTCTGTACTCTGGACATTACACATTCCTGACCCCCGCACTCTGTATTTTACACACTCTTTGTCCCTGTGCTCTTTACATTACACATTGCCGACTCCAGCACTCTGTACATTACACATTGTCCTCTGTACTTAGTATGTTGCATGATTCTGACCCCTGCACTCTATACATTACACACTCCTGAATCTATCACACGCTGCATTACATACTCCTGACCCTTGCATTTTGTTCATTACACACCTCTGACCCCTGCACTCACTGCATTACATAGTCCTGAATCCTGAACTCTGTACGTTATACTCTCCTGACCCCTGAGCTCACTGCATTACACACTCCTGATCTCTGCACTCTGTCCTTAAGACACTCCTGAACCCTGCACCCTTTATGTTACAGATGACTGACTCCTGCACACAGTATACTCCTCATGCCTTCACTGACTGATTTACAGTGCCTTGAAAAAGTATTCATACCCCTTGAAAATTTTCATTTTGGCATGTTACAACCAGAAACGTAAATGTATTTTATTCGTTTTTTTATATGACACAAAGTGGCACATAATTGTGAAGTGGAAGGACAATGATAAATGGTTTTCCACATTTTTTACAAATAAATATGTGAAAAGTGTGGCGTGCATTTGCATTCAGCCCCTCTGAGTAAAAGCTTTTAGACCACTTTTCGCTGCAATTACAGCTGCAAGTCTTTTTAGGTATTCTTAATTGCAAAATAGCTCAGGCTCTGTCAGATTGGATAAAGAGGGTCTATGAACAGCAATTTTCAAGTCTTGCCACAGATGCTCAAATTGGACTTAGGTCTGGACTTTGACTGGGCCATTCTAACACATGAATTTGTTTTGATATAAACCAGGGATATGCAATTAGCAGACCTCCAGCTGTTATTTATTTATTTCAGGTACTTATATAGCGCCATCAATTTACACAGCGCTTTACATATACATTGTACATTCACATCAGTCCCTACCCTCAAGGAGCTTACACTCTAAGGTCCCTAACTCACATTCATACATACATATACTAGGGACAATTTAGACAGGATCCAATTAACCTACGAGCATGTCTTTGGAGTGTGGGAGGAAACCGAAGTACCCGGAGGAAACCCATGCAAGCACAGGGAGAACATGCGAATCCAGGCAGGTAGTGTCGTGATTTGAACCAGCGACCCTTTTTACTGCTAGGCGAAAGTGCTATCCACTACACCACTGTGCTGCCCCACACACAAATCCCATGAGGCATAGCAAGACTCTGACTACCACAAGCGTGACACCCAGAGGCATGATGGGACTTGTAGTTTTGCAACAGCTGTAGGTCTGCTAATTGCATATCCCAGATCTAAACCATTCCATCATAGCTCTGGCTATATGGTTAGGGTTGTTCTCCTGCTGGAAAGCGAACCTTCGTCCCAGTCTTTTGCAGACTCTAACAGGTTTTCTTCTAAGATTGCCCTGTATTTGGCTCCTTCTATCTTCCCATCAACTCTGACCAGCATCCCTGTCCCTGCTGAAGAAAAGCATCCCCACAACATGATGCTGGAACCACCATCATGTTTCACGGTGGGGATGTTGTGTTCTGGGTGATTTGCAGTGTTAGTTTTTCGTCACACTTTAAAAAAAGTTTAACTTTAGTCTCATCTGAACAGAGCCCCTTCTTCCACATGTTTGTTGTGTCCCACCCATGGCTTCTCGCAAACTGAAAATGGGGATATCTTTTGGCTTTCTTTCAACAATAGATTTCTTCTTGCCACGCTTCTCTAATGGCCAGATTTTTGGAGTGCACGACTAATAATTGTCATGAGATGTGGATCTCTGAAGCTCCTCCAGAGTTACCATGGGCCTCTTGGCTGCTTCTCTGATTAATGCTCTCCTTGCCCGGCCTGTCAGTTTAGGTGGAAAGCTATGTCTTGGTAGGTTGCAGTTGTGCCATACGCTTTCCATTTTTGGATGATGGGTTGAACAGTGCTCCGTGAGATGTTTAAAGCTTGGGATATTTTTTGATAACCTAACTCTGCTTTAAACTTCTCCAAAACCTAATCTCTGACCTGTCTGATGTCTGACTTGGCCTTCATGATGCTGTTTGTTCACTAAGGTTCTCGAACAAACCTCTGAGGGCTTCACAGAACAGCTGTATTTATACTGAGATTAAATTACACACAGGTGGACTCTATTTACTAATCAGGTGACTTCTGAAGGAAATTGGTTCCACTAGATTTTAGTTAGGGATATCAGAGTAAAGGGGACTGAATACTAATGCACACCACACTTTTCACATACAGTAAAACCTTGGTTTGAGAGTAACTTGGTTTGAAAGCGTTTGGCAAGACAAGCAACATTTTTAAATACATTTTGACTTGATATACAAGCGATGTCTTGATATAAGAGTAGTGTCATGTCACAACTGAATATAAAATAGAAGAGAGGCGCCTGGGGGGGAGTGGCTTGCGCATGGCCGAGTGAAGCGGTGCATTAGGGATCTCCTGCTGTTGCTGAACCTCCGAGAGCGATGAGAGCCTGAAACCTGGAAATCTGATCCAAGGGAGACGCTATACTACTAGGAGTGTGGGAGGACGTTCACCGGGCTCTCTACTGGCCGGCGTATGATTGTGACGGCAGACAGCTTAGACCAGTTGGCGAATCCAACAGAAGCTACACGCTGCACGCCGCACGCCCGGAGTGTCTGCACAGAAGCTGCCAGTGAAGGAGTTAGCAGCGAGGAGGAACGGAGGAGCCGGGTGAGCCGGGGAAGCCCGATTGGGAGCGGGTGCGAGTAGCCCTGTAATCTCCATAGGTGGATGCTTATGCAATATAGTTAGCATCCCCACGAGACGTCGAATCGGACACTATATTAAAACGGCGATAGGAGAGTGAGAGAGTGGACGAGGCGGTATCAGTAAAACTTGGTGGATAAAGTGAGAAGCTGAGTCATATGCTGTACGCTTAAACGGGGACAAGGCATGAACGTGGGGAGATCGAGAGACACACGCTCATCCCAGAGGACTGCATTGTCAACTCAGTCACCCAAACTTTTAGACCAATTAGAGATCCAGCGTTATTTCCTTAAAATGGATAAAGGAGGTGAACAGGGGGAGCAGAACCAGTCTGGGGGGGACTTACAACCCCGAGGGCAGACTACCATCCCACGGCTGGAGGTACGAGCAGATGTGGAAACATTACAAACATTACAAACAACTCCACAGTGTCCACAGGTGATCACCACTGCTGGTGGTATTCTCCCCCCAGTACTGAGCGGAGTCGGAGGGGGAAAGAGCGAGCTCGAGACCCTAGAGTCCCTAAAATCCCTTATCCAAGCACTACCAACAAAGGATGATATGAATATACTAATTACAAGGGTAGAAGAAGCCCATCGCAGAGAGATTGGGGAAATGGGGTTCAGGGGACCAACTGAGATAGATAAAATAAATAAAACCAGAAATGAGAGATGGAAGGAGGGAGGGGAAGGAGCAGCAGGGGCACCTGCTTGAAGGAGCGTGCGCAACTAATACCCCCTGTTAGGTAATTACTCAGGGGTTGGGGAAACAGAGTAAAATAGCAGATAGCTATATTGACGAAGGGGAAGAGGGGGAGGATTTTTTTTTTCTATCTATTCCTTCTCGAGCCCTCTCGAGCCCCGTGGTCAATAAGTTAGGGGAAGGCGGGAGGGGTTTATTTTGTACTTTTTTTTTTGTCCTCTCCCCCTCTCTCGCCTCCTCTGGTGAGGAAGGGGAAATAAACGTCTACCCACTTATAGACGTGAGGACCTACTCTCCATAAGGTTAGCAGAATACCCCGGTCAAGATGGGGGGGATAAAGATAACAACCATTAATGCCAAAGGACTTAAAAACCCGGAAAAAAGGAAAATACTTCTTAACAAACTTAAACGAGCCCGAACAGATATAGCATACATTCAGGAAACCCATCTTAGAGCTAGCCGCCTATCTTACCTACAAAACAGATTCTTCCCATGCACCTACCACGCATTTAGTCCGACATCAAAATCCAAAGGAGTATCTATATTAATCTCCAACCAGATCCCCTGGTCACTTACAGGCAAACAGATAGATGATGAGGGAAGGTATATATTCTTAAAAGGTAGAATAGGAGACGAGAAAGTAACACTAGCTACAATCTATGCACCTAACTCACATCAAGAGACCTTCCTGATTGGAGTATTGGCCAAATTAGATAACTTCTTAGAAGGAAAATTAATCCTGGGGGGCGATATCAATATGACACTTGACCCCAAACTGGATTCATCAACAGGGTTATCGTCTGTAACAGGAGGCTCCAGGAGGAAAGTCAGGCGAAAGATGAAAGAACTGCATTTAGTGGATGCCTGGAGAATATTTCATGGGGGGGAAAGAGACTATACCTTCTATTCCAATCCTCATAAAAGTTACTCCCGGATAGACTATTTTTTGATCCCTCATTACCTATTAACAGCAATTGAGGAAGTGAAAATCAGGAATATAACCTGGTCAGACCACGCCCCAGTATCATTAAATATTAGGATATCAGGCAAGGCTCTCTCCACGGGATACCGATGGCGTTTGAATGGAAGTCTATTACAGACCCCAGAAGTACGAGAGGAGGCAGAGAAACAACTAGGAGAATACTTCCGAATGAACGAAACCCCTGGGAGTGACCCAAGTGTGGTCTGGGAAGCCCACAAGGCAGTGATGAGGGGGCTGTTAATAAAACATGGAGCGAGAATAAAAAGAGCACGAGAGAGCCAGGTGGAGAAATTAATAACAGAGATCCAATTACTGGAATCACAACACAAAGTAAGTCAGAGGTTAGCTACTGGGGAAGAATTGGATTACAAGAGGAAAGAATTAGCAGACTTATTAAGATATAAAGCAAAAGCAACCATCCAAGCAGGAAAGAAGACAATATATGAACTCGGGGACAAGTGCAGTAAAGTACTAGCAGGAAAGCTAAAAGATAAAGGGAACATGGTATATATACCACAGATTAAGGGGAAGGACGGCCAGGTAAAGTCACTCCCTAAAGACATAGCACAGAGATTTAGAGAATATTATACCTCTCTCTACAATCTAAAACAAATGGATGAAACCAACGAGAAGATAGAGGATTATTTGACTTCAGCGCACCTTAAAAGAATCCCATCAATAGAAAGGGAAAACTTAGAAAGACCCTTTACAATAGAGGAACTCCAAGAAGTGACGAAAATGGTTAAACCGGGGAAAGCCCCAGCACCGGATGGGTTTTCCATCCAGTATTTATTTATTTTTATTTTTTTTTAAAGTGTATTTTGTGCGTGAACTCGAGAGAGAGGAGCCGGACTGCAGGAGTTGGGAGTAGGCAGACCCTCCCCCCGGAGGCAATCGCCATCCTTCTCCATGCCCCCGGTGGCAATGGCGGGTGTGAGGGGGGCCTCCCACTCACCCCGCCCTACTTGCTCCACTTGGGAGCCCAACTGGGGCCCAACAGGACCCCATCGGGGCAGAGGGACTCCCCCTATGAGGGAGTGAGGGGGCCTGACCCACCAAGCCAGCCCCGTAGGTCCTTCGCCTCTCTTTAGGAGACCGCATGGCCAAAGTGCGTGCGTATTAAACCAATTTTTTTTTGTGTGCGTGCAAGTGTGGTGTTTTTTTGTGGGGGGGGGTGGGCGTACTAAGCACAGGCGTACCTTGCATAGCACACCCACCGGGAGCCGGGCTGAGACCACCAAACTCAATTCACATGTAGCCGAGACCGGGATCCGAACCCTTGGCTGCAGAGGTGAACGGCTTGTCAGCGCAGTGCCAATCACGTTGAGCCACCACAGCTCCCTTTCCATCCAGTATTATCGATATTTCCTACCTATACTTGGACCACATATGATTAGGATGTTCAATGAGATCGGCCGAACAACCGCATTCCGCCTGGTTATGTTATTTACGAAATTAATTGCCTCTCGAATACAACCCCTATTGGGACAGTTGATCCACCCAGACCAGGTAGGCTTTGTCCCGACTAGGGAGGCGAGAGATAACACTATCAAAGTGCTGAATCTGGTGCATTGGTCAAGGGGAACTAAAACACCTTCTATTTTTCTTAGCACAGATGCGGAAAAAGCCTTTGATAGAGTTAGCTGGAAGTTTATGGCAGGGATGTTAAGACATATTGGACTAGGAGAACATATGTGTAGATGGATTATGGGGGTATACACCACCCCCCAAGCTCTAGTCAAGGTAAACAGGATTTTTTCAGAGCCAATTAAAATAAGGAATGGAACAAGACAGGGATGTCCATTGTCCCCGTTACTATGTCTTGACATTGGAACCTCTGCTAAACAGGATAAGACAGAACTCTGAGATCCGGGGGTTGGAGGTAGGAGACAGGGAATATAAAATCTCTGCATTTGCAGATGACATGTTGTTTACTATATCCAACCCCAGGAAATCACTACAAAATTTGATGAAAGAAATAGAGGAATATGGGAAATTAACAAACTTAAAAATCAACTATGGGAAATCTGAAGCAATGGGGGTGGAAATCCCAGGTACAATACAACAGACTCTAGAATCTAATTGTAAATTTAAATGGGTAAAGGTAGCCTTAAGGTATCTGGGGATCCATATTCCATTAAGAATAGGGAACACCTTTGAAGCAAATTTCCCCCCATTGGTAAGTACAATCAAGGGAACTCTGGAGAAATGGCAGAAGGGATTCCACTCTTGGTTCGGGAGATGCAATGCAATTAAGATGAGTATACTCCCCAAACTACTGTACCTATTCCAAGCAATACCAATTAAAATCTCCCTGGCTTTTCTAAACCGAGTAAACAGGCTGCTCTTTAATTTTATCTGGTCTAATAAAAGACCAAGGATTAGTAGGAACAGGATGTGCCTACCTAAGGGTGATGGAGGACTGGCGGTACCGGATGTAAATAAATATTACCAGGCAGTACATTTGGGAAGGGTTATAGAATGGGGTAGGAGTAAAGGAACCAAACTATGGGTAGACCTCGAACAGGAAATAAGTCAAGTCCCGTTAAAAAGAGCAATTTGGTGCTATCAAACACTTCCGGCCCAGTTAAAAAAACATCCAACTATAGGTGCGACTCTCTCTATAGGCCACAAGATATGCCAGCTGGGTAAACATACATCAAGATATTCTCCTCTATACCCAATACTGGGAAACCCAAACTTCCATCCAGGATTGGAGAAAGGAGCATACAAAAACCTCAGGGAGAGGGGCTTTAAACAGGCAGCACACTTTGTAGAACTAGAAGGATGGCCGACAGTGACTTCATTGGTATCCATAGAAGGACAATTTGGGGTTAATCATTGGCAGGCGATACAACTATGCAATTTTTTGAACTCCTTAGGTCCAACGAGTAGATTCAAAAGGGAGTTAACACAATTCGAAAGATATTGTGAGGATCAGGAACCCCCGGCAAGATTACTGTCTAAAATGTATAGATTGATAATATCCCCCCCAGAAGCTCAGGAATTACCATCAATGAAAGAATGGGCAAAAGATATGGAGAAGAATTTCACCCAAACCCAGCATCAAAAGATAACCCACTTAGCTATGAAAACATCAACTTGCACCAGGCTACAGGAATTAAACTATAAAATTTTAAATAGATGGTATTATACACCGGAGAAGCTGAGTAGGATGTTCCCGGGAACATTAGACTCCTGTTGGAGATGTAAGAAGAGTAAGGGAACTCTGTATCATATACTCTGGGCATGTCCTAAAATCAGGAAATATTGGCAGGAAGTCCAAAAGATATCTCAAAAATTTACAACCTACCAAATACAAGACGACCCAGCCTTCTGCCTGCTACATTTATCACAGATCCCAATAAAAACATACAAAAAATCGATCATCTGTCATATGATGAACGAAGCTAAGGCGGGCATAACATTAAATTGGAAAAGGACTAAAGTGCCAACGATAAGGGACTGGCTGAATGGAGTCAGAAAGGTGGGTGCGATAGAAGACCTGGTGCTATCCGCACAAGACCGAAAGGAGCAATATAATGTAACTTGGGGAACATGGAATGTATTCATATACTCAGAGGAAGGGAAGGAATTGATGGGGAAAAAGGATGGAGAACAGGAGGGACCACGCGTCCAGGTCAACGGAAGTGAAGGCAATACCGGAAGGGAGGAGGAGGATAGGGGGGATCTAGAGGAGGACGGGAGAGGGGGTAATTAACCATTTAACCATTTAACCCTACTATTGATTTATATTTGCGAGCCCCCTCCCCCCCCCGCCCCCCTTTCTTTTTTTTTTTTTTTTTTTTCTGTCTTTTTTTTTTGGGTGGGAGGGAGGGAGGAGGTTAGAGGGGTGGGTGGGGAAGTGATTAGGATTAAAATGGGGTAGGTATTCTAAATAGAACACAAGAGGTCATTTCTTAAGAATAGATACAGGAAGGGAGTACAGGCAAGATCGAGTTATAGAGTGGGATTAAAAGAGGATGGGGGAATCGGGATATTGATGGCCTAGAAGGAACCTATCCAGACATGGCAGATGAGCCCTAGATAAATAAGGAGTGAAACTTGGTCTAGGATGGGACCCTAGGTGGGTTTATGGGGTTCCCTCTTCCCTGCCCTAAATTCTCCCCTCCTATATCCCCCACCAGCAGCGGGGGAGACTATTATCATTACTATTTTTTAGTCAAATATGACAATGTTTAATTTTTTTTTTTTTTCTTTATTCTTTTCTTTCCATGCAATGAAAGATTAATTTTACCCGAAATGGAAAGTGTGAGCCATTAAGATATTGTTTGTATAGAGCTATGGATGCTTATTCATTGTATGTACAGTACTTACCCAAATAAAACATTTAAATTAAAAAAAAAAAAAGAAGAGAGGCGCCTATAAGTGTTATAATACTGTTACATTTAATGAAGGTACAACATTTAGGTACAACTCACAAGGTTGATGATGAAAACAGGCACATCCAAGTATGCAGGGATCTGGAGTAAAGCTGTCCATAAAGACCATCCTCCGCACCACCATTGACATCATCCTTACACGAGCGGTTCAAGCCTCGCTTTCAGATTGCTCTACTTCTCTTCCCGGTCACGATTACAGACAGAGCGGTGAGAGCCGACGGTCCGGAAGAATTGTCTATGTCAGGGGTGTCCAAACTTTTTTCAAAGAGGGCCAGATTTGATGAAATGAACATGCGTGAGGACCGACCATTTTGCCTGACATTCTGTCAAGAATGTGTGTGGTCAAGATTCTAAGGATGAGCTTGGGCGTATTATTTGGATATACCATATTTATCGGCGTATAACACGCACCTTAACTGTAAGGCCCCTTTCACACGTGCGGACTGTATGTCCGCTTTTTCATCCATCCATTTGCGGATGAAAAAGGGACATACATTGATCCCTATGTGATTGCGGGTGTCAGCGGATAAACATTCGCTGACACCCGTAATCACCCGCCTCCGGAAGAAGATCCTTTTTTTTTCTTCCGTCTGCGGATCGGATTGGATGAACACACGGTCCGTGTTTATTCGATCCCCCCATAAAGGAGAACGGAGAAAAGACAGGGCAGTGAACGGGGACCGTGAAAAGACAGTGTGCGGGGACCGCCCTGTCATCTGCCTGCTCAACGGGAATCTACGGAGCGATCCCCGCTGAGCTTACGGAGCACATGGAGGCGGATCATTACTGATCAACCCCGTGTGAAAGGGCCCTAAGAGGGACGTTTCAGGAAAAAAAAAGTAATTTTAAATAATTGTGAAGCAAAACAAGGGTCATTGTCCATGAATGCAGCATAATCGGTGCCCATCTACAGCCTCATCATTGCCATGAATGCAGACTTCCATTGCCATGAATACAGCGTCACAATTGCCATGAATGCAGCCTCACTATTGCCATGAATTTAGCCTCTGAATGCACGATGCTCTGGGATTCCTTGGGGGCTTCAATAGAGATATATATCCAAATTGCCAGTGGGACGGCATTAAACCAGAACGCGGGCTGCAATTGGCCCCCGGGCCGGAATTTGGACATGCCTGGTCTATGTGGACAGCTGCCTGCATACTTAGATGTGCCTCTTTTAATCATCAACCATGTGAGTTGCCAAATGTTGTACCTGCAATAAATGTATCCATATTGCTACACTTAGAGGCGCCTCTCTTCTCTTTTATACTCTGTAGCTCCTGCTGGATTTTGCTTCTAATCCCCTTGTGGAGGCTTCCATTTGTGGATTGACATTTTATGGTTACACAACTTATCACATTGCTATGATCTTTTTATATGGACTATAAACTGAAGGATTTTTGAATAAATGGTTGTGGAACTAATCATTTGAGTTTCCATTATTTCTTATGGGAAAAATTGCTTTGATATACAAGTGCTTTGGATTACAAGCATGCTTCTGGAACGAATTATGTTTGCAATTCAAGGATTTATCGTCCTTTTACTTCACATTTATGTTCCCCCTTATGTAGGTCTATCACATAAAATTCCAATAAAATAAAATAACGTTTTTAGTTGCAAAATGAAAACATTTGGAAAATTTCAAGGGGTCTGAATTAGGGCTGTTACTGATTAAAATTTTTGTGTTTGATTAATCTTTTTTTTTTTTTAAATCGATTAATCTACTAATTTCGATTAATTATAATGCACATACAGATCCAGCTACTTTTAGCTGATCTCCTTGCAGTCCCATTCCCAGTGCAGCTACCAACCACTGGAAAAATGGATAGCAGGATTAAAAAAACACACAAAGGCAGCGCTCGATGGGAATAGCATTAAAAGTTTTATAGTCTTCAAGTAGGTAACAAAATAAATATTGCACTGGAGATAAAATCGATGTAGCTACATAAAAATGGTGCGAGTAATACCAAACGGTAACAAAAGCAGTCATAAAAACATGTAGCTAAGTATGATACTGGTATAAAAATGTGTACAGCGATACCACTGCTGAATCCAGATGAGGAGGGGTTAACATCAGTCTGTCGGCATGTAGATGTCCTGTGAAGGGAACTATCACAACTCCCAGTGCATGGTTGTAGAATCCCAGGTTGATAGAGGGAAGTGATAGAGGTAAGTGTAACAGCCCTTGCGTGTGGCAGATAGTAAGGTCCCGTCAGCATGCAGATATGGAGGCACAGCAAAGGAGCCCTTCAGATGTACATGGCAAGCCTCGCCGGTGTCCATGACGTCATCGGATCTCCGACGGAACTCCCTGAAGGCCCGGAAGCCGGCAGAAACGTGAGTACCAATCAAATTAATTTTGATTGATCCAAAAAAATTTAAGATTAATCAAGGAATTAATAGTTAATTTCCACAGCCCTAGTATGAATACTTTTTCAAGGCACTGAAAGTAGGTACAGGTTAATGTGCCAAGACTCCCTCATTCTGTAATACTGGCTACTATTTATTTTATTATGCTTAAAGGAACCTGCAGAAAAGCTAATATCCAAAGGTCCTATACAATGTAAATGTTCCCATCCAAAGCTATTCAATGGCGTAGTACCAGGGAAGTATTGTCACCAAGAATGATGCTGCAGAGGTGTGATCTGCAATGATCTGAATCTGAACTATTGAACTGAATACATATAAATAAATATAACCACATCAAAAAACAAGACATAAACAAAAATAAAAAATCTACTTACATTTACAAGAAAAATGTAATAAACAAATGAAGTAACAAATGTAAAAAGTTGTACAGGAAATGAGCCACTAGGTGGCAGTATACATTCAACTGAAAACCATATTTTAGACTATGTTTCACGTTACACCTATGTTTAGAGTGTATCGCCTTGGATGCAAACGACCGGTCATGTACTTTTTTTTTCTCATTGTGTCCTTTGTCTCTTACTTCTTCTCCTTTTTATTCCCTCTTCTCCTTTCCCCTTTCTTGTTCAGCCTTCTTTGATAGTTTGATTTATCTGATACTGAGTTGTGCATATTTCATGATACTGTCTGATAATCCATGGATTTATATCGCTTTCCCAGGATGTGTGTCTCTTAAATTCCAGCCTATTGTACACACTAATGCCGCGTACACACGATCACTTTTTGCGATGAAAAAAACCGAAGTTTTCAATCATGAAAAAAAACGACGTTTTTCAAACTTCATTTTCCAAAACGACGTTGCGTACACACCATAATTTTTCTACAAAGCTCTAGCAAAGCGTGGTGACGTACACCACGTTCGACGGCACTCTGTTCCATTGAAGCTCCGTCTCATAACTTGCTTCTGAGCATGCGCGGGTTTAAAAACGTCGTTTTCAACATCGTTTTGCCCACACACCATCACTTTTTATGACACAAAAAACGACGTTTTGAAAAAGACACAAAAAATTTAAGCATGTTGGATTTTTTTTTTGGTCGTTTTTTTGAAGACAGAAAAACGACGTTTTGCCCACACACGTTCAATTTAAATGACGTTTTAAAAAACGTCGTTTTTTTTCATCGCAAAAAGTGATCGTGTGTACGCGGCATAAGTGATGGTATACCTTTTTTAAAGCATTATACCTGCTATGTACTGCAATAAGTTATATGATCTGTGGTTTGATTGTGTATCTTTATGCACAACTCTGTATTACCTCTTGCCTTTAACTCTTCATATTGAAAATAAAATATTTAAAATATCAAAAAAATGATATAAGTTTTCACATGAAGTGTGATTACATACACCATTGCCAAAACCCAAACTGCCACCCCCGCTACTTGAATTGTGGTGTGTTTCTTGCCTTGCAGCATTTGGTTATCATTTGAATTCTTTGTGGCTGCTTCACCTGCATAGCCGCCATGTATGAGATTCCTCACAGTCAATTCTACATTGAGCCTAGGTTCACATTGGAGCGATTTGTCATGCAATTTCAGAGATCAAATTGTATAACAAGTTGCAGCATATTGGAGGCAATGGCACTGTTCCAATCGGTGTGACACCGATTTTGTGGCTCCGCATCGATTATATTTCCTGGACTACTTTTGCCGATTTCAGGTGCAACTTCAATAGACACCTGGGCATGAAGCCACACAGATGTCTATCAAGTAGCAGCTGAAATTGCGCTAACCTTGCCACTTTAAAATCGTGCTATTTCAAGTGAAGTAGCGCGATTTCAAAGTATCAGCAATATGAATCAAGGCTTAAGGACTCAAGGATAAATTGCAGCTGTGCATCAAGGCTGGAGATTGGCTGGGCACACCATCATTCCCTCCGCACTTCCTGCAGTCCCATAAGAAAAGGTCTATAACTCCATACAGACTTGAGACTGGGTAAAAACATTGAAAGAGCCTGTAAATTGCTCCTAAATGACTGCAGGTGCAGTATTCTGTAAGCTTTAGTGCAAACATTTTTTTGACCAGACGTCCCCAGTTTCGGGGGACAGTCCCCGGATTGGGTACCCTTTCCCTGGAGCCAGTCTGTCCTCAGATTTTTCCCCGGATTGGAGTGGCATGGGAAGGGCATCTGGTACTCTCGCCCCGGATGCGACACTTGAGGGGGCGCAAAATCATTACTGTGCCCCCCCAATTGTGCTGTGTTGCCCCCCGCCCAGTGACTCCTGTGGTCCAGCCTGTCCCCCATGATCCCTCTGGTGCAGGTGGCCCATGTGTGTGTGAGAACAGCGGAGGGGAGGAGTGGTGCAGAGAGTACGGCGGCTATTGGAGAAGCTCTTGGCAGGGGATACTGAGGAGCGGCTGGGTGTCGGGAACAGTACATGATTCTGGGGAGCCCTCCTCCGATGGATTATTATGGAGGCCAGCAAAATCAACTGATCTACACTGGTTATATAGGAAGGGGGGAGGGTGTGAGTAGTGCTGGAATCAGGTAGTTAGTGGTCAGTATAGGAATCAGGTAGATCAGTGTAGGAATCAGATAGGTCAGTGTAGTGATAAGGTAGGTCAGTGTAGTGATCAGGTAGGTCAGTGTAGGAATCAGGTAGGTCAGTGTAGTGGTCAGTATAGGAATCAAATAGGTTAGTGCAGTGGTCAGGTAGGTCAGTGTAGGAATCAGGTAGGTCAGTGTAGTGATCAGGTAGGTCAGTGTAGTGGTCAGGTAGGTCAGTGTAGAAACCAGGTAGGTCAGTGTAGGAATCAGATAGGTTAGTGCAGTGGTCAGGTACATCAGTGTAGGAATCAAGTTGGTCAGTACTACTGTACTAGTGGAAGGGAAGACTGGAGGGAGGCCTGTTGGGGCAAAGACTGAAACAACATAGTCACATATAGTCATATACACAGTCATGTGACACATTAGGTACACGCCGTGGCGGATAAAGTTGACATTTTCAACATATTAAAGCAGTGCTTACAGGTAAGAACACATTGCTTTTTCAATCATTTATTCAACAAAAATATCAAAAGATGAAATGTTTTACTGCAGAGAAAACCCTTGGCATCAAAAGCTGGTATTACCCAATTTAGCAAAAATGACTTGTTGGCATTTTACATGACTGCCCACCAGTCTCTGACATTAACATCTTTGACCACTTGCAGCAAGATGTTTGTTAATTTCTTGCATGAACTACCCTTTTTTTAGAAAAAAAATACCTATCAAATTCCAATGGAAATGGAATCAGGGCTTTGTCTAGGCCAGTTCATAACCCTCTATTGCTTCTTTTTGAGCCATCTCTTGGTGAATTTACTATGAGTGTGCTCAACAAAGCAGCCCCAAGCCTTAAAGCGGAGTTCCACCCTTAAAACCACTTGGTTTCATCCCATCCAGCATACTGGCATCAGTATGCTGGATGGATTTTCACATACAGTTTTAGCGCTACATTTTCTTCCACTATTACCTCTGAATACTTGTCACATTCTTATGTAGCAACTTTTTACACAATTTTTTGTTTCTTCTTTGTTTATTACTTTTTTTTCTCTTGTTTGCACAACATTTCATTTATTTGCACATATATTATACATTATTCCGGTAAAAATATCAGTTGTTTGGTCATAGTAACAGTAGACATGTTTTCTCCCACTAACCAAAGACAGTATTTCAGGGGAAGAACCCGATAACAAATGTAAAAAATAATGCTTGAAATGTTAAAGCGGAGTTCCACCCTTAAAACCACTTGGTTTCATCCCATCCAGCATACTGGCGTCAGCGCCAGTATGCTGTTTTTTTTTTATTTTTATGCATGTACTTACTTTATAATAAATCATTTAATTTCGTGCGCACCGCGGTATGTCGCCGCTATAAGGCGTCACGCCTTCCGGAAACAGCCGATTAGCGTTCGGCTCTTCTCGGCGCCTGCGCACAGACCCAGAAGCTGACTGTGCAGGCGCCGTAAATAGCCAGTCCTAGTTAGGTTTTTTTTGGAGGGCGTGACACGGCTATATACGGCGCCTGCGCAGTCAGCTTCTGGGTCTGTGCGCAGGCGCCGAGAAGAGCCGAACGCTAATTGGCTGTTTCCGGAAGGCGTGCCGCCTTATAGCGGCGACAAACCGCGGAGCGCACAAAATTAAATGATTTATTATAAAGTAAGTACATGCATTAAAAAAAAACAAAAAAAACAGCATACTGGCGCTGACGCCAGTATGCTGGATGGGATGAAACCAAGTGGTTTTAAGGGTGGAACTCCGCTTTAACATTTCAAGCATCATTTTTTACATTTGTTATCGGGTTCTTCCCCTGAAATACTGTCTTTGGTTAGTGGGAGAAAACATGTCTACTGTTACTATGACCAAACAACTGATATTTTTACCGGAATAATGTATAATATATGTGCAAATAAATGAAATGTTGTGCAAACAAGAGAAAAAAAAGTAATAAACAAAGAAGAAACAAAAAATTGTGTAAAAAGTTGCTACATAAGAATGTGACAAGTATTCAGAGGTAATAGTGGAAGAAAATGTAGCGCTAAAACTCTATGTGAAAATTAGACTATACATATATAAAACATTTGGATAGGCAATCAAATCAAATCTAAAATCCAATGTGTCAAAGAACATACAATGAAAAATGAATCATAACGTGATGTCAGGATATAGACAAATCTAATCCAATAACCCTGCCAGGGTCCTAAAACAAAAATATAAATGATAAGTCCACAACAATGAAGTGGTGATCTTCAAGTATAAGAAAACTGTTGTAAGGGCACCCAGAAATAAATCTTCTCTAGACAAGTAGAAATGGGTATTCTTACCGCAACTGGTGGACCTGTACAGTATGTCAGCGACAACAGATCTAATGAGCATAAATATCCAAATCGGCATGTAGCCCAGATGGTGACTAGGACTCGAACTCTCCAATGGAAACGTAAAAGGAGTTAATCTGCGCTTAACCATCTGTGAGCGGGTTGGTGGAAAATTAAAAATTAAATTCCTGGTTTAAGTGGTTACCACATTACCCTAAGTGTGCTTACTAAAAATATATATATATATGGTGATAAGAACTTCCTGATAAAAATGAATTGAATATCAAAAACAGTCCCAAAGTGGAAAAAAAAACAGAAACAAAAATGTGACACAAAGTTCCCAATTATTGTAACAATGTTGCAAAGAGAAACAGCTTGTCTGCAGGTAATCAGCTTGCCTGCAGATACTCATTCAAATCTTCTCAGCCTACATACTCTACGATAGTATAGTGAAAAGATGTCTCCTTACCGCAACAGTAGTCAAAAACAGTTCACATCTTCTCAGCCTACATACTCTACGATAGTATAGTGAAAAGATGTCTCCTTACCGCAACAGTAGTCAAAAACAGTTCACATCTTCTCAGCCTACATACTCTACGATAGTATAGTGAAAAGATGTCTCCTTACCGCAACAGTAGTCAAAAACAGTTCACAAACAACCCACAGAAGGTCTCCTCTGGCTCCAGTCTCTGAACCTCACTCCTCGGCAGGGAAGACAGGCAGCTATCAATCAGCAAAAAACTTCCTTCCTCTCCAATGGAAACGCCAAATTGACCTTGTGACACTCCGACCGAGCTGTAGCCTGAACAGTAGGGGGAGCGATGAACCTGAGGACGAAACGCGTAAGGAAAAGGTTCATCGCTCTCCACATTGTTTAATTATTATATGATCACTTTTATTGTTTGTATGTTGGTTTTAATAAACCTACTCATTTTTTGACCTACACGATTATTAAAAGTCAGCAGCTACACTTTTTTTAGCCGCTGACTTTTAAATGGGTGGAACTCCGCTTTAATCACTACCAGAAGAAATCTCTAACTGCCTCAAAATAATGATCCAAATTTTATTTGGGTACAGTGTTGCATAACCACACAATTGTCATTCAAAATGCGACAGCATTGAAATCTGAAAATCGGCCTGGAAGGGGGTAAAAGTGGCCAGTATTGAAGTGGTTAAAGTGAGCATCCACTAATTAAACTTGGACAACTAGATAGACTCTAGTTTTTGTGAGGCCTTAACAACTTCAGCCCCGGACCAATGCTGGTCAATGAAAAATAGGTGATGAGTGCAAATTAAACACTAAAAGTATTGTGATAACAACAATCTAACAAATGATTAGTGAACCAAGCATAAGTGATCACAATGGTGAGCAAAACATAAATGGTCACAATAGTGAAACCAATCCAACACTTACAACAGCACATCAACTGGTAGGTGTCATATCCTTGAACAGCAATGAAATGATCTGGAATAGTCTTCAAGAAAAATATCGTGCTCACAGAGCGCTTACCTCCCAAAGGGAAAAAATTAGCCTCCAAGAAATCCTTGTATCACTGGAAAAAGTCGTCCTCAATATGGGGAAGAAATCCAACACAAGCCCCTATGGGATAGCCTCACAACAAAAGCCATCAGTATTGCCGTGGATGGAATGGAAAAACAAAAGCTCTCATCGTGAAATGTGTAAAAACCAAGACAATTTATTGTAGCTAAAATATGCTTACAAAGAAAAAACGAATAAATCGCCAAACGGCGGCACTTCCGGTCGGACGGGCAGGGTATCACGTCACTTCCGGTCTACCTTACGCGTTGCGTCACATCACGTGACTTCATCAGAGGTTACTGAGTGCCTATACGATACAGCCTTTTAAAGCTATAAAGCGGAAATGAGCTTGCGGCCATTTTAGATTCATACAACCGGAAATAGCATCGTGGCCATTTTGATCCCGGGAAAGAAGAAAGCCGATTGTATACATATGTATAATGACTAAGGGCCAGATCGAAACTGTATCAAATAAAGCCATTCACGATGGTGATGTATCGAATCCACTATATAAAATAAGATAATCCCATATCATAAAATATAATAAAATGAGGATGTAATAATAGACAATACACCTATAAATGAATTAAAATCTATAAAATAGATGTAATATAAAAAATGTGATCACATATGCATGGGCAGTAAGCATGAAAACTGTAGTAAACACACGGGGGGTGGCCAACCCGAAGTGGATGATACCCCTACCGTTTACATTAATTGGTATAAAATGCCAATACAGATATCACATCATATAACATGGCAGTATGCAATATATAATAAAATTAAATTAAAAGTTGCTAAGGAAGCAATTTAAGTCAAACTCAACGTTTAACCCATTAGGAACCATAGTATTAAGAGAGTGAATCCACTGGGATTCCATCTGACTGATGGACCTAACTAAATGGGCTCCCCTCCATGGCTTCTTAAATTTATCAATGCCCCAAAAGGTTAATTGTTTGGGGTCTTTATTATGTTTTTCCGCAAAATGTTGACTGACATTGTGCTTAGTGAAACCATTTTTAATATTCATCACGTGTTCTTTTATCCGCACCATCAAAACCTCTCTTCGTCCTCCCTACATATTGTAGATTGCAGCTACATTGTAGCACATACACCACACCCTCTGTATGGCAACTAATGAAGTCTTTGATTTGATGACATTCACTAGTATGTGTGCCCACAAATTGCACCCTTTTCTGTGGAGGACCCTTAGATTTTTTACAGGCATAACAATATTTGCATGGGACAAAACCCTTTGTGCTGAAAAACGTGTAGCTACTCTTAGGTGGAGGGTCAACTACATTTTTCACTAGCATATCCCTAATAGTAGGGGCTCTTTTATAAACAATGTTCGGGGTTTCCGGTAGAATAAGGTTCAGATGTCTATCCCCTTTCAACACATGCCAATGTTTTTTGATCAATTTTGCTATATCCTTGTGTTGAACATTATAATCCAGAATGATGGCAGGAGCCAACATGTCTCGCTGTTTTTTCACATTTCGATCTTGCCCTTAGTCATTATACATATGTATACAATTGGCTTTCTTCTTTCCCGGGATCAAAATGGCCACGATACTATTTCCGGTTGTATGAATCTAAAATGGCCGCAAGCTGCTCATTTCCGCTTTATAGCTTTAAAAGGCTGTATCGTATAGGCACTTAGTAACCTCTGATGAAGTCACGTGATGTGACACAACGCGTAAGGTAGACCGGAAGAGACGTGATACCCTGCCCGTCCGACCGGAAGTGCCGCTGTTTGGCGTTTTATTCGTTTTTTCTTTGTAAGCATATTTTAGCTTCAATAAATTGTCTTGGTTTTTACACATTTCACAATGAGAGCTTTTGTTTTTCCATTCCATCCACAGCAATACTGACGGCTTTTGTTGTGAGGCTATCCCATCGGGGCTTGTGTTGGATTTCTTCCCCATATTGAGGATTACTTTTTCCAGTGATACAAGGATTTCTTGGAGGCTCATTTTTTCCCTTTTGGGAGGTAAGCGCTCTGTGAGCACGAAATTTTTCTTAAAGACTATTCCAGACCATTTCATTGCTGTTCAAGGATATGACACCTACCAGTTGAAGTGCTGTTTTAAGTGTTGGACTTTATATATCCACATTTAGGGATTGGTTTCACTATTGTGACCATTTATGTTTTGCTCACCATTGTGATCACTTATGCTTGGTTCACTAATCATTTGTTAGATTGTTGTTATCACAATACTTTTAGTGTTTAATTTGCGCTCATCACCTCTTTTTCATTTATTCAATTTTGTTGCTGTTAGCACATACTCGATTTGAGCTGCATTTTATTTTTACTAGTCATTCACTCTAGTTCACTGTTGGCTAGCACTTTTGTCCACTTTATTTACTTAATGCTGGTCAATGACCGGGCCACTTTTTGCGATTCGGCACTGCGTCGCTTTAACTTACGGTACTGCGACATTATGCGGACACTTTGGACACCTTTGACACATTTTTGGAACCATTGGCATTTTTATAGCAATCGGTACTATAAAAATGCATTGATTACTATAAAAAAGGGAAGGGGTTAACACTAGGGAGCGAGGAAGGGGTTAAGTATGTTCCCTGGGTGTGTTCTACTGAATTGTATGAACATAAGATCAGGCATTTCTCCCCTGACACACAGCTCCCGTTTCTCGCTCTGTAACTGTCATGTCCCGGGGTGTATTCGAACCTGGGTCTTCCTGGTCTTAAACCATAGCCTTACCTGATGTGCCACAGAAGAGATCTAGGCCTTGGGAATATCCTTATTGTGTTCAACACACACCTCGGACTCACTAGCTCCACCTGCTGCCAGCTGTGGACAATTCTCATTCTGGACAGCCTTTAAATAGGAAGTGAGGTCATCACTCAGCGCCCGTTTATTTGGATTACTTCCTGGGTGTTTTGTCTTCAGTGATCTGCATTGTATTGAACTCCTGCCTGATATCCCGACTATTCTACAGCCTGCTGATTTTGTACTTTACCGCCAGATCGTGTATGACCTTTGCCTGCCTGACCCTTCTCCGGAATCCGATTGTGAACTATTTGCCTGATCCGTTGCCAACCGTATCTGCCTGACGACTCTTTGCCTGGATCTCCAGCATACCTGTTCCACTTCAGGACACTACCTTTTACAGGTACCTAACATAATAAACGGGCCACAATGGCAGTGGACCCTGCTGAGATTGTTAAGGCGATTACACGTCAGGGACAACTGATCGGAGCGCATGAACAGCATCTTTCTTCCCTGGACGCCAAGTTAGATGAACTTTGCACTATGCTTAAATCTTGTTTGCCTGGTTCCTCTGCAACGGTCCAGATGCCGGATCCTACTTCTGCTACGGTCCAACCCGCCTCTTCTGTACCACCAAAACTTCCCTTGCCTGACAAGTTTGGTGGTGATACTGAGGACTGCAGAGGCTTTTTAAATGTTTGCCGTTTGCATTTCCGCAACAACCCTGTGACTTTTAGCACTTCATCTGCCAAAGTGACTTTTGTAATTTCCTTGTTAAAGGGGAAGGCCCTGGCCTGGGTCTCTCCTTATTTGGAACGAAACGATCCTATACTTCAAGATGCTGAGAAATTTCTGGCTTATCTCCAGACTGTATTTGACAAGCCAGATAGAGCATCTGCAGCTGAGTACTCCCTCTTGGACATACAACAAGGCACCAGATCTGTGGCACAGTATGCTATTGAGTTCCGTACCCTTGCTGCTGAGACTCATTGGGACTCAAGGGCATTACGTGCAGCCTTCCGAAAAGGTCTCACAGATCGCATCAAGGATGAATTAGTCTATAAGGATCTCCCAGAAGACCTTGAGAAATTCATAGAGCTGTGTGTTCGTCTGGATGTTCGGTACCATGAAAGGTGCCAAGAGAGACTTAGAACCCGCAAGTTTCCTAAGCCAGTTTACCGTTTGGCCCCTAACTTCCAAGCACCACCTCAGCCAGAACCTGAAACCTCTGTTGAACCCCAGGCACCTGTGGAACCCATGGATGTGAGCCGTCTCCACCTAACTGAGTCAGAGAAACAAAGGAGGCGTTCATTGGGCCTATGCCTGTACTGTGGACTTAAAGGACATTTAGTATCTGTCTGCCCTTCCCGTCCAGTAAAAGGCAGGGTCTAACCAGTGTTGGAGGAGCTGGCTTAGACCTTACAGGTAGATCCTCCAAGACCAAGATTACTGTTCCGGCTACTATCCATTTACCTTCTAAGCTTGTTTTCTGCGAGGCTTTTGTGGATTCTGGAGCTGCTGGCATATTCTTGGACTACAATTTTGCAAGAAAGAACAACATCCCGTTTGTTCCAAAGTCTAGACCCCTGAATATTACCACCCTGAATGGACAGCCCTTGGGAGATGGCATTGTGAAATTCGAGACTACGACAATCACCCTTCAGGTAGGCCTCCTCCACAAAGAGGAAGTTGTCTTGTCTCTCATTGATTCTCCGCTTCTGCCTATCATCCTTGGTTACCCATGGTTGCAACTTCACAACCCTTCTTTTGATTGGGAAAAGGGAGAACTAACCTCCTGGGGATCGTGCTGTCGCCCTAATTGTTTGTCTCAACCCAAAAGACTTTCTGCTTGCATGTTGGCTCCTGTGACTATTCCACCTACCTTGCCTCGTGAATACCATGACTTTGCAGATGTATTTTGCAAGCAAAAGGCAGAGGTGTTACCTCCACATCGTCCTTTTGACTGTACAATTAAATTGATTCCCGGAGCACCTCTTCCCAAAGGAAAGACCTACCCCTTGTCTCTGCCTGAACAAAAGTCTATGGAGGAATACGTAAGAGACAACTTGGAAAGAGGTTTTATCCGACCCTCTTCTTCTCCAGTAGGAGCAGGTTTTTTCTTCGTTGAAAAGAAAGATGGGGGCCTTCGACCATGCATAGACTATCGGGGGTTAAATCAAATCACCGTAAAGGACTCCTACCCTTTGCCTCTCATTCTTGAACTGTTTGATGTACTTAAGGGGGCTGTCATCTTCTCCAAGCTAGACCTACGAGGGGCATATAACCTGATTCGAATTAAAGAGGGGGACGAGTGGAAGACAGCATTCAACACTCGTAATGGACACTTTGAATATTTGGTCATGCCATTTGGGTTGTGTAACGCACCTGCTGTCTTTCAACGTTTCATGAATGAAATTTTCCATGATTTCAGCAACCGCTTTGTGATCATCTACTTGGACGACATTTTAATCTTTTCCAAGACTCATCTAGAGCACATCTCGCATGTGAAACAGGTATTACAACGACTTAGAGAAAACCATCTTTATGCAAAAATCGAAAAATGCAGTTTTCATCAAAGCTGTATTCCTTTCCTTGGGTACATCATAAGTGCTGACGGTTTCCAAATGGACCCTCAAAAACTTTCCGCTGTCTTGCAATGGCCCCAACCGACCACTTTAAGAGGACTCCAAAGCTTTTTAGGGTTTGCAAATTACTACAGACGCTTCATTAAAAGTTTTGCCTCCATTGCGGCACCCCTTACTGCCATGACTAAGAAGGGTACAAATTGTAAGGTGTGGTCTTCAGAAGCAAGATCGGCTTTCCAGCGATTAAAGGACACGTTCAGTAAAGCTCCAATTCTTCAGCATCCAAATCCTGATCTCCAGTACATTGTTGAGGTTGATGCCTCTGAGGTTGGAGCAGGTGCCGTACTCTCCCAGAGACAGCCAAAGTCTGGTAGAATCCATCCAGTAGCTTTTTTCTCTAGAAAGTTTTCTCCTGCAGAGATGAATTATGATGTTGGGAATCGAGAACTACTGGCCATCAAATTGGCATTGTCTGAATGGCGACACCTTCTGGAAGGGGCTCCCAAGCCTTTTACTATCCTCACTGACCATAAAAACCTACTGTATCTTCAGACTGCTAGACGTCTGAATTCACGTCAGGCTCGATGGGCTCTGTTTTTCTCCCGTTTTAATTTTGTCCTTTCTTATGTTCCAGGGCATAGAAACAAAAAAGCCGATGCTCTTTCCAGACAGTTCGCTACCTCTGAAGAAGATCAACCAGGCGAGCAGTATATAATCCCACCTCACAAAATTGTTGCGCAGATCTCCACGGCTCTTTCCCAACAGCTACAAGAATCCCAGAATCGTGTTCCCCAGGGCTTGAAGATACCACCAGGTCGCCTGTACGTAGCCCCTAGTCTCAGAAAACCTGTACTCCTCTGGGCACATAATGGCGTGTTATCCGGTCACCCTGGTGTCACCATCACTCTTAAGACCTTGCAACGTCATGTATGGTGGCCTCATATGAAAAAGGATGTTACTGACTATGTGGCTGCCTGCCCAACTTGTGCTGCTAATAAAGTACCCCGCACATTGCCAGCTGGACTGTTACATCCACTTCCCGCACCTCGCCAGCCTTGGACCCATTTGACCATGGACTTCATTGTAGACTTACCCAAGTCCGAGGGCATGACTGCTATATGGGTCACAGTGGATCGTTTTTCCAAAATGTCTCATTTTGTGCCGCTCCCGGGATTACCTACAGCGAAAGCACTGTCCACTCTTTTCCTTTCCCATATTGTAAAACATCATGGCATACCTACCAATGTCGTCTCAGACCGCGGATCCCAGTTCGTTTCCCGATTCTGGAGAGCGTTCTGCAAGAAACTGGGAGTAACGCTCTCGCTCTCTACTTCACATCACCCGCAAACTGATGGTCAAACCGAACGCATGAACCAGACCCTAGAAACCTATCTTCGACATTATGTCAATGCCTTACACTCCAACTGGTCTGAGTACTTGCCTTTAGCTGAGTTCGCCCTAAATTCTCGTTGGCACAGTGCTCTTCATACCACACCATTCTACGCAGCCCTAGGCTATCACCCTCAGACTTTTCCTCTACTTCAGCCTTCTTCTGGTGTACCAGCAGCAGATCAGCGGGTAAAGAATATTCTACTACATTGGAAGAAGATTCGTTCATTACTACAAAAGTCAGCAGGCAAGTACAGACTTTTTTCCAACAGACGAAGACGCCATATACCTCCATATGTGGTGGGGGACAGAGTTTGGCTATCAACCAAGTATGTGAGACTGAAACAACCTTCTACCAAATTGGGCCCTCGATTCATTGGTCCTTACAGGATCATTGCTCGAGTTGGGCCAGTTTCCTATCGCTTAAAATTACCTTCCTCTCTCCGGATACATCCTGTGTTTCACGTTTCCCTCCTCAAAAAAGCTATTTTCAACCGCTACTCCAGATCACAACAGCTACCTCCTCCTGTTCTTGTTGATGGACAAAGTGAGTTTGAAGTCTCCAAGATTCTTGATTCCAGAAGACATGGCCGTGGCCTTCGGTATCTGGTTCATTGGAAGGGATATCCTGTCACAGACCGCTCCTGGGTTCCAGCCAAAGATCTACATGCCCCTTCTCTTATACGAGACTTCCATGCCTCGTTCCCCACTAAACCCCGCTAGGCCCCCGGAGGGGTCCATTGGGGAGGGGGCCCTGTCATGTCCCGGGGTGTATTCGAACCTGGGTCTTCCTGGTCTTAAACCATAGCCTTACCTGATGTGCCACAGAAGAGATCTAGGCCTTGGGAATATCCTTATTGTGTTCAACACACACCTCGGACTCACTAGCTCCACCTGCTGCCAGCTGTGGACAATTCTCATTCTGGACAGCCTTTAAATAGGAAGTGAGGTCATCACTCAGCGCCCGTTTATTTGGATTACTTCCTGGGTGTTTTGTCTTCAGTGATCTGCATTGTATTGAACTCCTGCCTGATATCCCGACTATTCTACAGCCTGCTGATTTTGTACTTTACCGCCAGATCGTGTATGACCTTTGCCTGCCTGACCCTTCTCCGGAATCCGATTGTGAACTATTTGCCTGATCCGTTGCCAACCGTATCTGCCTGACGACTCTTTGCCTGGATCTCCAGCATACCTGTTCCACTTCAGGACACTACCTTTTACAGGTACCTAACAGTAACGAGCGATCGCCGGTGCCTGGCGGCGATTGCGCCTGCCGGACACACGTGCCGGGATCAGGGACAAGCGGGGAGCACGTGTGCGCGCCCCTATGGGCTGCTGGGAGAGATGATGTATAGCTACGTAACTGCGGCGGCTGGTTGGCAAACAGTTAAGCAAAACTTAGACACGGGGGCCCCACTGGTGCCCATAATGGGTAAAAAAATGTAAGCAAGTAAAAATGGCTTCACGGATCTAGCACACAGTGATTGAGCAGAGGCAAATTAGGTGGCCACGAGTCCCCCGTGAGTGCGAGGCCTTAGACGACTGCCTAATGTGCCTAATTAAAGAGCCACCTCTGGATAGACTTTTAATCTCACCACACGTTAGAATGTGGTTCTACAATCTCCTTTAGGGCCACTAACAATTATGCAGTGCAAGTGTCTGCCTGAATACATACAGAGTAATAGGATAGTTTAAGAAGGCCCCTATATAACACAGTTTTAGTCAATCTAAAGTTAATTGCTCGAGTATTGTATGGTCAACTTGCAACGTGTATGGTGACCCTAATGCCAAAAAGCTACAGGACCCTTATGAACACAATGGGTGTTATTTCCGAAAGGCAAATCCACTTTGCACTACAAGTGCAAAGTGCACTTGAAATTGCACTGAAAGTGCACTTGGAAGTGCAGTCACTGTAGATCTGAGGGGAAGATCTGAAATGTGGGGAAGCTCTGCTGATTTTATTATCCAATCATGTCCAAGCTAAAATGCTGTTTTTTATTCTCCTTGCATGTCCCCCTCGGATCTACAGCGTCTGCACTTCCTATTGCACTTTCAATGCAATACCCCCACTACCTCCAATGCACTACCCCCAATGTTTGACATCAGAGCCAAATTATGGTCCAACATGGCACTGAAGAGCATTTTCTTTGTGTTGTATCCAATGATAACAATAACAACAATAATAATACAGTGGAACGGTTTAAGGCCTCATTCACACTACGGACCGTTCAGGTCCGCTTGTCAGTTTTGACGGCGGACCTGAACGGCAGCTCCATGCACTCCTATAAAGCGTCGGATGTCAGCGAAGATATGTCCGCTGACATCCGACCCGATCCAATCTGCTAAAAACAGACGTATGGGGGATACGTCCCCATCCGTCCATGCGGATCGGATAAGATCTGATGAAAACGGACATGCTGTTCGTTTTCATCAGATCGCTCTATAGCAATCAGCGGTGCCCGACAAGCCCCTCCCCGCTCAGTGGGCAGAGAGAAGCTTGTCATCCGTCGGCTCAGCGGAGATCTGCGGACTGATCTCCTGCTGAGCTGGCAGGAGCAGGCGGACTCCGAAGCTCTCCAGGGCTTGGACTGGGAGGGAATATTGGCACCGATGAACACAGAACAGAAATGGGAATTCTTCAAAAAGACTCTTTGGAACCTCACTGCAAAGTATATTCCCATGGGCAATAAGTTTAAAAGGCTACAGATAAAACCTATGTGGCTCACGGTTAAAGTTAAAAAAGCTATAAACAATAAGAAAATAGCTTTTAAAAAATATAAAAATGAAGGAACACTAGTGTCGTTTAAATGTTACAAAGAATATAATAGAATATGTAAAAAGGAAATCAAGGATGCAAAAATTCAAAATGAACGACAGATTGCAAAAGATAGTAGGACAAACCCCAAAAAATTCTTTAAATATATTAATAGTAAAAAGGTCAAGTCTGAGCATGTAGGCCCTTTACAAAATAATCTAGAGTGGGTGACTGAGGACATAGAGAAGGCAAATTTATTAAATGCTTTCTTCATCTCTGTGTATACAATGGAGAATGGGGGAGCTCATGTCGATATAGGGGGTGGGAGTGACACAGCCCCAAATCCACAATGGCTCAAAAGTGATATGGTCCAGAAATATTTAGACAGAATAAAGGTGGATAAAGCACCTGGACCAGATGGCATCCACCCACGGATCCTAAAAGAATTGAGCTCTGAAATTTCAAAGCCACTGTATCTAATATTTAGGGACTCATTAATGACAGGAATAGTACCACTGGATTGGCATAAAGCCAATGTGGTGCCCATATTTAAAAAGGGAACAAAGTCTTTACCTAGTAACTATAGACCTGTTAGTTTAACTTCTATAGTTGGAAAGATACTGGAACGTTTAATAAAAGACCACATGGATGAGTTCTTGCTGGAAACAAACTATTTAAGCAGCAGACAGCATGGATTCATGAAGGACAGAAGTTGTCAGACAAACCTGATTTCCTTTTATGAAGAGGTAAGTAATACCCTGGACAGAGGCGTAGCAGTGGACGTGGTATATTTGGATTTTGCAAAAGCGTTCGATACAGTTCCCCACACACGGCTCATGTGTAAGGTAAGGTCTACAGGATTAGATATATCAGTTTGTAAATGGATAGAAAACTGGCTGAAAGACAGAATTCAGAGAGTTGTGGTTAATGATACTTACTCTGAATGGTCCAAGGTTATCAGTGGTGTACCCCAAGGTTCAGTGTTGGGTCCCTTACTTTTCAATATATTTATAAATGATATTGGGTCTGAGATCAAAAGTAACATTTCTGTTTTTGCAGATGACACCAAGCTATGCAGTGGAATAATGTCCTTACAGGATGTCTCCAATTTACAAGCCGACCTCAATGCTCTGTCTAATTGGGCGACTAAGTGGCAGATGAGGTTTAATGTTGATAAATGTAAAGTTATGCACTTGGGGGCTAAGAATATTCATGCATCATACATGCTAGGGGGAGTACAACTGTGGGAACCGTAGTGGAGAAGGATCTGGGTGTTTTAGTTGATCATAAGCTCAATAATGGCATGCAATGCCAAGCTGCGGTTTCCAAAGCGAGCAAAGTCCTTTCTTGTATTAAGAGAGGTATGGACTCCAGAGATAGAGATATCATTTTGCCCCTGTACAAATCATTAGTAAGACCTCATCTGGAATATGCAGTCCAGTTTTGGGCACCAGTTCTCAAAAAGGATATCGGAGAACTGGAGAAAGTGCAGAGAAGGGCAACCAAACTGATAAGAGGCATGGAGGAGCTCAGCTATGAGGAAAGATTAGAGGAACTGAATTTATTCACTCTTGAGAAGAGGAGAATAAGGGGGGATATGATCAACATGTACAAATACATAAGAGGTCCATATAGTGAACTTGGTGTTGAGTTATTCACTTTAAGGTCAACACTGAGGACAAGGGGGCACTCTTTACGTCTGGAGGAAAAGAGATTTCACCTCCAAATACGGAAAGGTTTCTTCACAGTAAGAGCTGTGAAAATGTGTAACAGACTCCCTCCAGAGGTTGTTCTGGCCAGCTCAGTAGATTGCTTTAAGAGAGGCCTGGATTCTTTCCTAAATACACATAATATAACTGAGTACTAAGTTTTGTAGGTAAAGTTGATCCGGGGTAAATCCGATTGCCTTTCGGGGGATCAGGAAGGAATTTTTTCCCCTCCGGTAGCAAATTGGATCATCGCTCTGCTGGGGTTTTTTGCCTTCCTCTGGATCAACTGTGGGTATGGAGTTGGGTGTATGGGAGGATGTACTGTGTTTTACTTTGTTTTATTTTATTTTATTTTTTATGGTTGAACTGGATGGACTTGTGTCTTTTTTCAACCTGACTAACTATGTAACTATGTAACTATGTAACTATGAAGTCCGCCTGTGTGAATGAGGCCTAAGAGTAACTTGGTTTGAGAGCGTTTTGATTTGCGAACAACTTTTTTTTAAATTCTGACGAGCAGAATTTAAGCTAGATAGGCATACGGGGGCGCAGAAGCCGAGCAGAGATGAAAATAGGCCTGCAGTACCTCATTTGGCCTGAGATACGGGGGTGCAGGAGCCGAGAAAAAACAAACATTACCCTGCAGTACCTCTGCAGTACAGGGGGCGCAGGAAGTGTCCTCGACCTTTTCGTCCGTTGTCGTCTGTTTTTGGCACTCTCTGGCGCCCCCCACCTCTGGCTGCATTTGGTATTGCATCCCATTGAAGTCAATGCGGAACAAATTATTTTTGTTTCCATTGACTTCAATGGGAAAACTCGCTTTGATATGTAAGTACTTTGGATTACGAGTATACTCCTGGAACGGATTTTGCTCGTAATCCGAGGTTTAACTGTAATGGCAATATAATGACATGCATAGATCTCACTGTGTGCAAATGCATAACCTTTTACTAGTGTGAGATTTGTGAGGTGCGTTCCAGTATAAGCAAAATCTACAAAGGTCAGATTTAAGTAGGCAAACCTACCGTATTTATCGGCGTATAACACGAAAATAGGGGGGAAATCACGGGTGCGTGTTATACACCGATAGCGTACCTCGGAGGAGAAGGAGGGGGACAAGCGCCGCTGGAATCACTGAGCCGTCATGTCCTCTTCCGCCACCGGCATTGGACCAGTGTTCTGTCAATCACAATAGCTGGTCCAATGTTGATGGTGGATGAGGGACTGTGTATGTGACTGCCGACTGAGAGCCGAGTACTGTAAACAGAAAATAACAGCTTGTCCCCCTCCTGATTTCCTGCACTGCATTAGAGATGGTAAGGCTGCAGATAGGCATCAGGCTGCAAATGGGCACAGAGGCTGTATTGCAGCTGCAGATGGGCATCATGCTGCATTGGATGGGCACAGATCAGGCTGCAGATGGGCACAGAGGCTGCATTTAGGCTGCAGATGGGCATCGGGCTGCATTGAGGCTACAGATGGACACGAATTAGGCTGCATTGATTGGCACTGACTACTATTTTCTTCAAAGTGGTGTATTTAAAAAAAGGCGTTTTTTTCCCTGAAACTTTCCTCTAAAATTGGGGTACGTGTTATACGCCGGCACATGTTATACATCGATAAATACAGTATTTATATGTACTGTTTACCATCACCCTTTTGTAAGTCATATTTGTCAGGCAGAGTCTGTTGTGGGACCTGGTGCCACATTTTTTAACTAACGATGGTTAGATGAATCATTACCAATCATCATGTGTAACAGATCTCCCTTTATATGGCCATGCATCGTTTGTTGGACATTAAGAAACTTTAGAGAATAACTCAATCAGTGTGAATTGTTTTATAACATAAAATGGTTGTTTAATCACATATTGCTTGTCATACATTTATTAGTTCTAATGATTAAACAATTTAATGGAATGGAACAATGCCCAGTCTATTGCTAATTGTACTTTTAAAAAACTGGCACAATAGCTATGCTTACTAGAGCAATCCTTAAAAAAAAAAAAGCTTTGTGAAGTTACAGTAACATATATTTTTAATTGCATCAACATAAAGACAAATCATCATGTCACAAATTAGGAATTGAAATGTAACCTGCTCTCTTTTATTTCTGTTGTACAAATTGCACATCTCCTTTCCCTTTTTGCATGTTTCTAGAAAAATATAACCAACATGTGAAAATTCAGAGGCCTACAGAGTATTTAGTCTGGTGGTCTTAAATAACATTAAGTAGGGTAAAAGTTGCGTGTTTCATTCCAAAAAAACAAAAAAGCACAACCTGAGAGATCAAATGATAAAAACAGACAATCCAACCAATTACTGGTAGTTTGTTAATACAGTACAACAGATGTGTATACATTGCTGGTATTATCATTTGAAAGATTTTCCTATTCTACTGCCAAATTTATCCACCCACTGAGGTACATTTGATGGTCCAGCTGAAGTATGCTTTTTACAGGGACTTTCAAAAAAAAAAAAAAATGCATCTAGGTTAACCACTTAAGGACCGGACCAATATGCTGCTAAATGACCCAAGGGGTTTTTACACTTCGGCACTGCCTCGCTTTAACAGACAATTGCGCGGTCGTGCGACGTGGCTCCCAAACAAAATTTGCGTTCTTTTCTTCCCACAAATAGAGCTTTCTTTTGGTGGTATTTGATCGCCTCTGCGATTTTTTTTTTTTTTGCGCTATATACAAAAACAGAGCGACATTTTTGAAAAAAAACAACAATATTTTTTACTTTTTGTTATAAGAAAAATCAAATAAACTAAATTTTAGTCAAACATTTAGGTCAAAATTTATTTAGCCACATGTCTTTAGTAAAAAAAAATCGCAATAAAAAAAAATAGCTACCTAGCGGGAACGACACTAATGATCGCTTAGTGACACTGGCAATAGGGCGTGAAAGGGTTAACTAGGGAGGTGATCAAGGGGTTAAAACTTTATTAGGGGGGGGGGTACGGGGCTACCCTGGACCTAACACTAACTGCCTGTCACACTGCCTGTCACACTGACACTAAATGCAGTGATCAGTACATATATGATCACTGCATTGAGTGACACTGTGACAGGGGGGTGGGGGGTTGATCGCAAGGGGTTAATGTGCCTGCGTGTCCTGGTGTCAGTGTAGTGTTGTGCAGACTTACAGTGTGATCTGATCTCTCCTCAGCGGCGGTTGAAAAAAACGCTGAGAGCAGAGATCACATCACTTCCCCCTTCCTGTGTTTACACAGGAGGAGGAAGTGACACTGCAAGGAGCGCGCGCATTGGCTGGGAGCGATCCGGAGGGGGCGGACAAAAACGAACAGCCGCCCCCTCAGCACGGATCGCTCCTACAGCAAACCGCACCGCCGTATTTACCGGGGGGGGGTCCCGATCGGACCCCCGACCCACGTCAAGGCAGTCACGTACAGGTACGTTGATGTGCCATTCTGCCAACGTAAATGTACATGCTGCGGTCCTTAAGTGGTTAAAGGAACACTAAAGATAGAAAAAATAAAATAAATAACAAACATGTTATACTTACCTCCACTGTGTAGCTCGTTTTGCACAGAGTGGCCCCGAACCTGGTCTTCTGGGGTCCGGCTGTCTTGGCTCCTCCCCGCAAGAGCTTGCATGGTGGTTAGTTCTTGCGGGCGCGCTCCCGTGATACAGCCAGCGGCTGTAGCCACCGACTGTATCACTCGACCCCGTCCTGAGGCACGCTGCGTCATTGGATGTGATTGACAGCAGCGCGAGCCAATGTCTGTGCTGCTTTCAATAACCAATGAATGAGCCGGGAAGACGGCGGAGAAGCCAGCACATTCAAGGTGCGGGACTTTCGAGGGGTCAGGTAAGCAAAGGGTGGGTTCTGGGGACTCTATTTCGCAGATGTTTTTTCACCTTAATACTCTTTATTGCACCTAGCAGTTTTTTAATCGCATTAACTTTATTACACCTGGATAGACTCTTTTTGGATACCATGCAGGAGCACTTCTTTGAATAACCCAGTAATGCAATATTGATAAACTATATAATACTGGATGCTATATGCACATGCACAGGAGCACTTTGTTATGTATCAGTGGGTATACAGGATCATAAAAGTTGGAATTGCACTTCTTTGCACAGTAGCACTTTATATTAATTATCATCATTGTTCATTTTTTTATATACACATCTTTTATATATATTTATATATATAAATATATATTTATATAAATATATATATATAAATATATTTTTTATATTTAATATATGTGTTCATTTATTGCACCATTGTCACTTTCCACTGTTAGGAAAGACATTTGTTCACTATTGGAGGTTTTTATGTTTCTTTTTACACTGGTATAGTGTATGACTTTGGAAAGCGCCACAAAATAATAGATAAAAGACTTGGATGGAGAGCAACCTATTTGCTATTGTCCCTGACTAATCACTGGTCAGTGGAGAATATTTACTACTTATGCTGCGTACACATGACCGTTTTTAACGTGATTCTTGTCAAGCCTGCCTTGCCTACACACGATCACGAAAAAATAGAGCATGTTCTAAATTTTTAATGCCCATTTTTCACGTCATGAAAAATGCTCTGGAGCCCACACACGGTCGTTTTTAATGACCATATAAAAAAAAATGTTGACGTCATGAAAAACGGTCGTATGTACGCAACATTAATTTTGCCGCTATAGGGTAAAGTGAGTTAAAAGGTAGATAATCATGCTTTTGGCCTCACTCTCAAGCCTATGTATGTTCAATCAACTATATAAGATGATTTAAAGGTCTAAAAGTACTGGAAAAATTATTTTAATATTTTCACAAGATTATTTTATTTTAGGAATAGTTGTAAAGATCAAATAAATTGAAATCCGAGGTGCAAACACATTTTTACTTATTCTGACAGAACTGGAAATAATTTAAAAAAAAACATAATAAAATGTACTTTTAAAGTCAACCTGTCACTATCTTGACAAATGAAACTAACCTTTTGAAGGCACTACCAGGTTTTGATCTGTGCATTTAATTTTCCAAATCATTAGTGAAGCTCCCAAAACCTGGGGCTTGAGAAAAATATTAACTTTTACGAATCTTGATGCTGAATCACACCCCCACTGCATACTACATTGCAATGAAAGACCTCAGCAGAGAGTCCTTTCATGGGCTGTTGTCAGGGAAGTTTGGCTGAACGCTATGCGCACACCATATCTCCTGGACTAATAAGCACACATTTCGTCTAATGATATAATGCATCTTACCTATCATTCTATTTCCCGTATATCCCCAAGTAAACAGAAATCACCATAGCTTTCGTTCTCAGCTTCATCAGCATAACTGCCCCAGCGTCCGCTCTCCCGCGCCCTCCGCCGCTTACCGTAGCCGTCGGTAGCGGGGGAGGCGATCAGGTCCACTCGTTTGCTGTGTGGGGATGCGAGTGAGGCCAACATGGCACCCACCCATCCCCATAGCTCTGCTGGGCGGAAGTGACGTCAAAACGTCAGTCCCGCCCAGCGTCTTAAAGAAACTTTTTTTTGTCATTTAAAAAAATTACAGTTTAAATAATTTATTTTATTTTTGCATTTAAGCCTAAATATGAGGTCTTTTTGACCCCAGATTTCATATTTAAGAGGACCTGCCATGCCCTTTTCTATTACAATGGATGTTTACATTCCTTGTAATAGGAATAAACGTGATCATTTTTTATTTTTTTTATTTCAGTGTTAAAAATTGTAAAATAAATAAAAATAAATACAAAAACAATTTTTTTTTTTTAAAGTGCCCCGTCCCGACGAGCTCGCGCGCAGAAGCGAACGCATACACGAGTAGCGCCCACATATGAAAACGGTGTTCAAACCACACAAGTGAGGTATCGCCACGACCGTCAGAGCGAGAGCAATAATTCTAGCCCTAGACCTCCTCTGTAACTCAAAAAATGCAACCTGTAGAATTTTTTAAACGTCGCCTATCGAGATTTTTAAGGGTAAAAGTTTGACGCCATGCCACGAGCGAGCGCAATTTTCAAACGTGACATGTTGGGTATCATTTTACTCGGCATAACATTATCTTTCACAATATGTAAAGAAATTGGGCCAAATTTATACTTGTCTTATTTTTTTATTTAAAAAAGTTAATTTTTTCCATAAATAGTGCGCTTGAATAACCGCTGCGCAAATACGGTGTGACAAAAAGTATTGCAATGACTGCCATTTTATTCTCTAGGGTGTTAGAAAAAATATATATATAATGTTTGGGGGTTTTAAGTAATTTTATAGCAAAAAAAAATGTTTTAGTCTCAAACACCGAATCTGAAAAACAGGCTCGGGGCTTAAGTGGTTAATAATAGCTAAAAGAGTTTTATGGGTATGTCTGAGCAGAGACAGGGTGCATGCATGTTTTTTCTGTCCCCTGTACCTGGAAGCTAAACAAAAGAAGCCGCATGGCTTTCAAACATGCACTCCGTCTCTGACCATAACAACTCAAAAATTCCCGTATTTCCGCTGATAGGAATCCTTATTCCGCGTTGTTCCAGAGAACAACGCATACCCGGATTATATTACCATTCCTTGTGGATGGGAGGCAGGTGTACGCTACGAGTCTCGACATGTGCTGATCAGACACACAGCAGAGACAAGAGCATACATCCGCCTATAACTGATAATGTCCTTGCAGAGCAAAAATATCCCCTCAGACGATCGTCTGTGCAATGCACAGGGACCCTTTCACTGGTGAACATACTCTGCAAATACCTCTCTCCAATCCCAGGAAGTTTTCCACTACCAGACAGGAATCAACCAGTGTCAGTCTGCCCCAGTCAGCACTATGACAATACATATTAAATGCATCTTCATAAAATTTCCACAACACTGTGGACTGTATAATGACAAACCAGTGAGTCCTAGTCAGCCTTGTGTTGTACCAGGCCATCTACTCAAGTGTGTGGCAACTGTATAATGTTTTGCCTGCCTACATACAGGTGACCAAATCACATCACTGCTGTTTTCATTATATGTTATCCTAGGGGGTCTAAGTCCCCAATGTGTTCCCCCAATAGGAAAACATGTTAGAATGTGGTTTTCTACATGATGTTATCTCTTTGCTGCCTCTCTTTCCAAGAGCCCTGACTCCTCCCAATGGGACCCTTTATCTCCTCCTAAGGTTAAGAGACATAAAGGCTAAGTTGTTGCGAATTTCTGAATGAGGCTGCTTCAAAATAAATATAATAAATATGGCTCAAATTTTCCTCACTGCTCCTGTTTAGCTTTACCTAGATGTACTACAGAACTATTAAATGTCTTTGTGACACAAGCCATCCCCTATGTTGGCTATGCAGAAATCAGACAAGACTGCAGCCTGTTTAGTCTCAGGTTTGCTTTATATCATAATAATATTTTAATTTTTTGGCTGAATTAACATTTTTCTTTGCCTTGAAATAGTGTTTTAATAACTACTTAAATTTTATTGTGCATTCAGGAATTGGGAAATTATCAGATGTAGAAAAAATACAATCTGCATATAATTAGTATGGGATTGTAATATTGATGGTATTCATTAAATTTTTGTATATGTTTTGCTATGCATATATTGAACTCAGATATACCTTTTTTGTCTTGGCTTTTCAAAACAGCACCTAGAGCAGGGATCCTCAAACTACGGCCCTCCAGCTGTGGTAGAACTACACATCCCATGAGGCATTGTAACACACTGACATTCACAGACATGACTAGGCCTGATGGGAATTGTAGTTCCTGAACAACTGGAGGGCCGTAGTTTGAAGACCCATGACCTAGAGACTGCAATATTATATATAGTCAATGCTGTATACTGGCCTAGACCAACAAGACCCAGGCCTAGGGCAGCACTTTGCAGCCCCCCTGCACGGAAAGCGTCCTTGCAGGCTCGCGCTACACTGTTAGGCCGCGTACACACGTGGAGACATGTCCGCTGAAACTGGTCCGCAGACCAGTTTCAGCGGACATGTCCGATCGTGTGTACGGCCTAGCGGACAGGTTTCCAGCGGACAAAAGTTTCTAAGCATGCTTAGAAACTTGTCCGCTGGAAACCTGTCCGTCGGACATGTCCGATGGTTAGTACGCCTAACCATCGGACCGAAATCCCGCGCATGCGTCGTATTGATTCGACGCATGCTTGGAAGCATTGAACTTCCTGGTTTGCGCACGTCGCCACGTCACCGTCATGTCACCGCGTTCTGATGGTGTGTACACACATCTGACCAAAATATCCCAGGAGACATGTCCGATGAAAACGGTCCGCTGACTGATTTCATCGGACATGTCTCCTCGTGTGTACACGGCCTTAGTGTAGCGCCAGTCTTATGGGGCAGACTGGGCTGAGAGGCAAATTAGTCTAGTGCCCCCATAAAGCGGCTGCACTGCTTCCGGTATGCGGGCAGCATTCCGCAACTGTAAGGGGGGGGGGACCTGGCACCGCTTCTAATTTTGACTGTCTTATCATCCTGGACCACAAATCTTCCACTCTGTGTTATATGTTTTCTGCTGCACCATTGGCATGGTTATATCTTCTTAGTCCTCTCCATAAAATTATCAGAAATTTGTGCTTAAAGTAGAACTATAGGCAGCACTTTTTTTTTCATTTTGGATAGAGTAAGGAAGGGTTATAGCCCCTGTCAGTTTATTTTTTACCATCCCTGTCCCATTGCAGAGATTTCCCTTCACTTCCTGCCCCATAGCCAAAGTGAGAGGAAATCTATGCAAATTAAGGGAATCCACCCCCCCCCCTCCCCAGACCCTTAAAACTAGTGTCCCCACTCCAAAAAAATAGGGCGGGTCTTAAACAGCAAGGGGTGTGGCCTTGACAGGAAGGTGTGGGTCATATCTAAATTAGGGGGTTCACAAGTTTAGTCAGGTCTAGGGCAGCACAAAACCTAAATACACTACTGTATATATTAGATTGAAGAAACCCAAGATAAGCTTGCAATGATATCTTATATTCAAGGGTTCTTGTAAGGGAACAGATGTACATACAACCTGCAACCAAAATTGTTTATTAGAATAAAACTCTACATAATGATCCTACATAATGATCCATCATTTTAAATTAACCCTAAATAATAACATCTACCTGTATGTTTCTATGTCTTAACAATCATTTATGTTGTATATTAACTGTTGGATGTACTCATGTAATAGACTTTTCAGTCTGTAGTTATTTCAATAGTATCACCTCTCTTGTAGGAGATTAACTGTACCCTGTTCCTCCATACAGGACCAGGCCAGAGGTGGGCAGGAGGGGAGGCTGCCCTGGGCATAGCAGTTTAGTGTATGGATGGGGCACCAGTAAGCTTATTCTGATACAAGGCATTTTGACATGCAGATGACTGCTCACCGACATCCCCTAAGATCACACATAATGGGGGGGGGGGGGGCGCATTTTTTTTTTTTTTGTCCTGGGTGCTGAAAGACCTTGTCTCGACTCTGCCTCCATATGTGTGTAGCGCCCTGCTCCTGAAGAACAGGCACTGCTTCAAATTTAATGTGGGTCTGAGCTGTTATTTGGCCCAGACCAGACTGATTAAGGGCAAATTTAGCCTCTGTTCCAGCCATGGCTGTGCTGGGAGTGATCCACTATTGATCACGTGGGTGCGTGTTGCGAGTTCTAGCTCTGGAACCACGTTGGCCCGGGGCTGCGGCTTCATTTGGCGGGCCCAGTTGTCTGGCTGAGGCCCAAACTGCAGAGGTGATACTGTGCTGTCCGTCCTGTGGGAGGAAGCCACTTGATGAAGGAGACCAGGGGAGGATCTATCCTGGAGAGGACCATGCAATAGGCTGGAAACCTCATCTAAGGATGCACCGTACACCGATAGGTCCGAAAGTGTCGCCTGTCGGATCCAAAGATTCTAGTGAGAAAAAGCTAAAGAGATCCGGGTGCTGAATCCTATGGCAGAGGATTCCGGACCAAAACATCTCGCTAGAAAGGAAGGTCTGTGGCAGAGACTGTACTTTATTCCATGCGCCATCCCGGCTGCTAGGCCAGTGAGAGGGACCAATCCAGGTGAGCGATACCCACTCTGGCTAGAGTGGCGATGAAACCTGTTTGCCGGAAACAGGAGTGTTTCCTTTACTTTGTGACTGTGTACCTGAACCTACCTACCCTTCCACTCCTTACTCATCTTTTCTACTAAAGTTCTCCAGAAATAAACCCAAAGAGAAAGAGGTACATTGTATATGGACTTTGAAATTCTTTGGACTCTCCTTTCACCCTGGACAGCGAGAATAGATGTAACATGCCACCCAAACATAAACCAGCAGCTCCTACGGGGGTAGTGCTACATGTGTTCTGCAAAAGGAAGTGTCTTTAATGTTCATGACATCTATGAGATACTAGAACTCATTTTTAGTTCTCTTCCAAGGCTCGCAGACAAAATAATTAGCATGGTCTGCCAACATTCCATGTAATCTTCTTAAAACTGACATATGAAAATAAAATAAAATAAAACTTGCATACTGTATATGATGCAGTCTTTTAATAGCAATAACACAGCAGCCTTTGTTTTTCTGAGTTTCCTATGTAACATTGTTCTGTTACCTGGTGATCCTGTCAGTAGATCCCTTGTTCCTAAATTTCTTTAAGCGGAAGTAAAGTCACTATACTTACCACTTCTCTCATGTTCGTGAGGTGCCCCTCACCGGAATTGGCATCTTCTCCTTTAGTGTTGGTGCTCTAAAAAAGCAAACCACTGCAGATCACTATTCAGAGGCCAGTAAGCATTAATCTGAAAGAGCCCCTTGAGTTAGGCCGCGTACACAGGACCGATTTTCTCGGCAGAATCCAGCAAAAACCTCGATGGGAGACGTATTCTGCCGAGAAAACCAATCGTGTGTACACTTTTCGCCGAAAAGAGAGCAAGTTCTCTATTTCCTCGTTGTTCAATGGAAAAATTTGGCTCGACGAGCTTTTTGACTGCCGAACTAGGAACTCGACGGGGAGAACGATGAGTTTTGCTGAGTTTCTCGGTCGTGTGTACGCGGCCTAAGCAGATTGTTTATCTGGTATTGGAGGAATCAGCATGTATTAGCATGAAATGTAACACACATATGTGATGCTAGTTCAGCTGGAAAGCACAATTTACTGGTCTTTTTATTGTATCCAGCATATAGGCAATAACTGTTAAAAAAAAAAAAATTGCATGTATGGTATGATAAAATATCTATTCCAATGAATGCAGCCTATGCATCCTATTCTGTTGGGTTACTCAATAAGGATACACCACACTGCTGTGTATGTTGATTCTCAGTATCCTGAGCTTGTGGTGGTAACTAATTCGACAGAAGGGAAACAAAGTCTGTAGCAGATTTAACCCCTTTGGATTATCGAGTAACCCCTTGGAGCCCAACCTGCAGCCCGAAACATTGATTAGGTATTTAGTATTGATCTCTACTAGTCTCATGTAACATGTTCCTTGTTTCGTATTGTTTTCTGCAGCACATCCCCAGCCAAAAATGTAGCATGTCTGCTCTCTGACCCTCATCTCTTCTATTAAGTCTGCAGTTTCTGACAGTACTCTCAAGCATTATACATTGAGCATTATGTGCGCCCCTTTGGTGATGTCGGGGGCCACATTTGAGGCTCCTCTAGGTCATTAGTTGACAGTGAGTTGAGATTAGTTGAGTGTTCTAACCAGACGTATCCACCAGTCTAGCACGTATGAAATAGTAATATATGTGGCTGTGTACCGAAATATGTTGTAATTATACTTTATATTGCTCAAAAGTGTCCAGCTGTCTCTTAGATTTATTTTCATTTAGACAAAGCATGGTTTAGGTCTATCAGAGTACTATAACATCTATAGTTGGGGTCCCCAACCCCCAAGCCACGGACTGGTGTTGGTTTGGGGCCTGCTGGGAGCCATGCCCCGAGAGAGCCAGCATAACCTGCACTGCCACCCCTTCTCCTCGCACCATGAAGCGGTCACAAAGAAGAAGGGGAGGGAGGAGAGCAGGCATGGACTGGCCATAGGGACTACAGGGAGTTTCCCGGTGGGCTGATGGCTCAGTGGGCCGTTTTCAATGACAGCCTGTCAAAGTAATGGCTGCGCAGCTCGCCCTCCACTTCATGTAGTGATGTGAGAAGAATGAGGAAAATACAGAGGAGAATAAGTGAAATAAAAAAAGAGGTGAGTGAGGACTCCTTATGTTATGCTACTTATGTTTTTTTTGCACAATTGCGTATAGTTTATATACCGTTTTTGTTTGCAAACATAAAGTGGGCCGGTCTGGATAAAGTCCAGGGCCAAATTTTGGTCTCAGTCCATCCCTGGAGGAGAGCCAGGATGTAACTCCCCATGAGGTGGCAGGCTGAACCCCTCCAGGTGACAGACTGCCCTCACACCTTACACCCCCTCTCTCAGCATAGATGGGTTGAGCTCCTGCTCTATAGTATCAACTTAATGTGCATCTATGTGTTAACACATTCACTGATATGAGCAGAATATACTGTATATGGCATGTGTGCTTTCGATGTCTCTATGCTCATGTGGTAGACGTGTTTTCAAATGAGTTGTGCCAGTCCAAACTGTATTTTTAGGGCATGGTAGCCCACTTTTATTTAACAGAATGGAACAGTTCACACAGAAATCAGTTGCCCATGCAGGGGTTTCTTCAACATGAACAGTCAACTGAAAAAATGCCAAGCCACCTGACTCCTTTGTTAGCAGCACCACTGCTAACTAATCTCTCCAACTGTGTTGCCCGGCTCTCCTGGTTCTCCTGGCTCACTCAGCATTTAGTAGCAGCTCTCTTCTGCACAGGTCCACTGCTGGTCTCTGGATAGGGGTTCCTCTGACAAGATGAAAAACCACCTTTCTCCACTCAGCAATGACATTCTGGAGCCCAGCACTGTGTGAACCATGTGTCAATTTCTCCTACATTTTCACAGTGGCAGGGCCCTGCATTGTCACACATGGTATCAATATTTATTTTTCAACTGTTGTAGCTTTATTGCTGTCTTTAACACTCTAAGGCATGGGTGCCCAACCTGTGCCCTCCAGTTGTTGCGAAACTACAAGCCCCATGATGCATTGCACGGCTGACAGTTACAAGCATAACTCCCAAAGGCAGAGGCATGATGGGACTTGAAGTTTAGCAACAGCTGGAGGGCCACAGGTTGAGCACCCATGCTTTAAGGCAGTGGTTTTCAACTCTTGTCCTCAGGACCCACTAACAGGCCAGATTTTAAGTATTACCTTGGGGAGATGCAGACTAGAATACTGCAATCACTGAGCAGCAAATGATATCACCTGTGATGTATTTCAGTTATCTTGTAAACCTGGCCTGTTAGTGGGCCCTGCAGGACAGGAGCTAAGAACCAGTGATCTAAGGGATCTATTTATAAAAATTAATCAGAAGAACATACCACACTTTGGCGCATGCTACACAAATTTTAGCTGTAATACAGTAACCCCTATGATTGTCAGCTCCACCTAGAGGCCAAAATGTGTTATAGTTTTCTGAAATGCCTCAATAAGAAAATATTTATTTTTATTTATTTTAGAAAATATATTACATTTTGGCCACTAGATGGAGCTAACAATCATAGACAGGGGTGTCCAAACTTTTTTCAAAGAGGGCCAGATTTGATAAAGTGAACATGCGTGAGGGCCGACCATTTTGCCCGACATTCTTTGAACCATTAAAATTGTGTTTGTTGGATCACTAATACACTGTCCAACAAGAATTAGGCACACACACACACACACTTACACATACAGGCACACACTTACACATACAGGCACACATACAGGCACACATACAGGCAGGCACACACACATACAGGCAGGCACACACACATACAGGCAGGCACACACACATACAGGCAGGCACACACACATACAGGCAGGCACACACACATACAGGCAGGCACACACACATACAGGCAGGCACACACACATACAGGCAGGCACATACACATAGACACATACAGGCACACACACTCACACACATACAGGCACACACACACACACACAGGCACACACACACATATACAGACACACACAAACATACAGGCACACAGACACTCACATGTATGAAGCCCTTTTAAAACAAATCTGGGTTTCTAGCACAGTACCTTTCAGTTTCCTTGTTCAGTCGGGTACTGCACTCTAGGGGGAAGCAGAGAGCACAGCACAATCCCCTGCATTTACTTTTACTTTTGAGGCTGATGAAGCTTCTTACAGTGCCGATGGGGATCAGGAGATCGGGCTCATACGACAGCCCTTATCTCCCCTGATAGCGCGGCACACCTGAGAACCAGGCGGGCCGCCCAAAACCGGCCCGCGGGCCGCGATTGGCCCGCGGGCCGGACTTTGGACATGCCTGATCATAGAGATTACTTTAGCTATGAAATTAGAGAAAGAATTCACGCAACATGCACCAATGTGTTTGACATTCGTCCAACTATTGTTTTATAAATAGACCCCCAAAGCCCTGTACACACGATTGGATATCTGATGGAATCTAATCCAATGGATTTTTTCATCGGATATTCGATGAAGCTGACTGTCTTGCCTGCACACTATCAGTCAAAAATCCGACTGTGGCAAAACACGGTGACGTACAACACTACGACGAGCCGAAAAAAAATGAAGTTCAATGCTTCCAAGCATACGTCGACTTGATTGCGTGGATTTTTCTCCGATGGAGTTCCACACAGACGATCCGATTTTTCTGTCGTTTTTTTACCCATAGGAAAAATTTAAAACATGTTCTATTGTTTAACACCGATGGAAAAAAGACTGATGGGGCCCACACACGATCGGTTTGTCTGATGAAAACAGTCCATCGGTCTGTTTTCATCGGACAAACCGATTGTGTGTACTCGGCTTAAATGTTGCTGTACACACTTCAACACATGCCTTCAACACACAAGAGAACATTGTCCAGGTGTGTAATCCATCAGAGAGATAGGCTGAAGAACAGACAGTTTTGCTGGTCCAAAGCCACCTGCTTAAAGGCCCGTCCACACAATCGGACTTTCCGAAGGGAATTGTGTGATGGCAGGATGTTGTCGGATAACCTGACCGTTTGTATGCTCCATTGGACAATTGTTGTCAGATTTTCCAATCGAATACGTCACTACGTTTGTGTATGTTGGCCAACAGTTCTTTTTTTGTTTACAAACTTTTATTGTGAAAGGTAAGTGGCGGTACAAATCCAGGAAATTAAAGCATATACATAGAGAAATGTAAGACATATACAAAGTCAGTCTGTGTACAGGGCCTAAGACAACTCGTGAAGACCATAGATAGTTATACATGATAGGAGAAAACTTAGGGCCAGGAGTAACAAAAACATCATGGAGAAATAAAACAGTAACAACTGGGATATGAGACGTTTAAAGAGATTAGATAGGGTTAAAGAACTTTGAAGAGTGTTCGAACCAGCGAGACCATTTATTGTCATATATGTGGCTGGTATTTTGTAGGATATGAAATATTTTTTCCATTAAGCAAGTGTTATTAATTCTCGATTTGAGTGGATCTATAGGTATCGTAGGTGATTTCCAATGGAGAGCTATCAACCAATGTATGGCTACGCATAAAACAGTTCTTTGCCGTTTGTATACAGCCAACGTCCTTCGCACAAAATTCCACAGCTTTGTCCGAAGGAAATCCAATCATGTGTACGAGGCTTTAGAGCATGGGTCTTCAAACTACGGCCCTCCAGTTGTTCAAGAACTACAATTCCCATCATGCCTAGTCCCGTCTGTGAATGTCAGTGTGTTACAATGCCTCATGGGATGTGTAGTTCTGCAACAGCTGGAGGGCCGTAGTTTGAGGATCCCTGCTTTAGAGGGAACAACAAGTGCATGTACTTGCAGTCGTTTGTTGGAAGTATATTTAAAATTTCAGATCAGTTAACTTCTTTCCCAGTTAATATTGAGACCAAATTTGATTTCCCAAAATATTCACCTAAAAGTGTGCTTTAAACATAAGCATGCTGATAGAGAAAACAATGTAGCATGCTTGTTTTTATAGTAATAATAAAATAAAATAAATCTGAAAACCTTGGCATTACCTTTTGGATCACAGAACCCACGTAACCATGAGTTAGAGGTCAAGTATAAGAGAGACTGGCTGTGTCTGTCCATGATACTCCCAATGGAACATGATGAATATAGAAGGCCAAATACAGTTCTTACTGTATAAATGTCTCTTCTGGGAATAGTAAGGAAACTTGTATTCTTCCAACTAACATTCTTCTCTCATCCTCTAACTTATTGGAATAAATGAAATCATCATCAGCTTCATCCAACGGATACCTGTTAGATTTCAAACATTAGCGGACCATGACCATTGGGCTAAAATCAAAAGAACCCCCCAAAATGAGCCGTGCTATTTTTCATACTGTTTGTATTCTTCATAAATTCATTAAATGCATGTTTACTGTTAATAACACACATTTTCTAATCTTTTAGAAGCAGCTTTTTGGAATCTATTGCGCATTACTCCGGCCAGTAAGACTGCAGTGTTTCCAGATTTCTGCTATATGCTTTAGGGACTGAAAATATAGAAGTTTGCAGAATAAGCAGGCCAACATATTCAAAGATAATTAAGAACAACATCTGCTTACTGAAGATGTCCTTCTGAGGTCAATGGAGGGCTTTCTTTGTTTTCTGTCTAGTTAACACATAAATGTACGGAAAGTCTTATTTATTTCATCATTCTGTCTAAAAATGTGGACATAATTTATACACTGCAGTTACACATAATGAAAAAATTCCCTCTGCAGTGGAAGTCAATAAATCATATACCTTTTGGGAAGGAGTTGCTCTTTGCTGCATATATGGCTCAGTTATCTGTAGTTTATTTCTAAAATGACCTCATTCATATTATCGACTTGTGCATTTTAACTTTTTGCCGACCAGCCACCGCGGTTATACTGCGGCAGAATGGCACGGCTGGGTGAAGCAACGTTACCTTACGCCTTTTGCCCGCTAGGGGTGCGTGCGCGGCTCGCCGCCAGAGTCGATGCGAGTGCGTGCCCGGCCGGTGCGATGACTGTCGGGCACCCGCGAACGCTCGTGACAGAGTGAGAAACGGGATCTGTGTGTGTAAACGCACAGCTCCCGGTTCTTTCAGGGGAGAGGAGACTGATTGTGTGTTCATACAATGTATGAACACTGATCTCTCTCTTCCCCTAGTTAGTCCCACCACCCCTACAGTTAGAACACATTGTGGGAACACAGTTAACCCCTTGATCGCCCCCTAGTGTTAACCCCTTCCCGGCCAGTAATCAATGCATTTTTATAGCACTAATCGCTGTATAATTGTCAATGGTCCCAAAAATTGTCTAAAAAGTGTCCGATGTGTCCGCTGCAATATCGCAGTCCTGATAAAAATTGCAGATCGCCGCCATTACTAGTAAAACAATTATAATAATAAAAATTACATAAATCTATTCCCTATTTTGTAAATGCTATAACTTTTGCACAAACCAATCAATATACACTTAATGCGATTTTTTTTTTACCAAAAATATGTAGAAGAATACATATTGGCCTAAACTGAGGAAAAAATTATTATTTTTTTTTAAAAAAATGGGGATATTTATTATAGCAAAAAGTACAAAATATTGTGTTGGTTTTTTTTTCAAAATTGTCGCTCTTTTTTTGTTTATAGCGTAAAAAATAAAAACCGCAGAGATGATCAAATACCACTAAAATAAAGATCCATTTGCGTCGTTTGGGTACAGCGTCTGTCAGTTAAAGCGATGCAGTGCCATATTGCGGGGCTGAAGTGGTTATACCCCAACTCTAGTCTAAATCTATTATTTTTTTTAAATAGAGAAGAGAAGGGTTAACATCTCTGTCAGTTTATTTTTATTTTTGTAATAGCTGTGTGTGTCCTCACTGGAAAGATGTTCCCTCTTTTCCCGGTAGAACTGGAAGTCTTAAGAATTCTCTGCACCAGGGTTGCAGACAAAAATAACATTTTATTTGGTTTGAGAAGATTTAGAACTTAGAACAATACTTTTTTTGCTGTTTGTACCTTCCTTTCCCTGTGTTAACTGCTCTTGGGTATCAAAGGATTAGGAAGGGGACCAGGAACAGGAACCTCCCCAATGTGCTCACAGACAAAAAAAAACCTGACAGAAATTTTTAATCTTCCCTAAAAAATTGGGCTGAAGTTGGGTTTAACAGGAAAACTGCATACCAAATGTAGATGCCAGCTTTTTTTTTTTACATCCTGTTATGCTGAAAAAGAATATGGGGGTACTAGAAGGTGCTTTGTGCAAGACAGGAAAGGGGCTGCCTATCCTATGCACCAACTTAGAGTGGAACAAAATCCATTGTTTTATTTGTTTGACAAAACAGTTGCATTCAAGGCATGCTATGAATAATACCTGTCACAGTTGCTTGTGCTCTCAACCCAACTGTCAAGCCTTTGAATGGCCGGTGTAATAACTAATCACATGTGCAGCACCATGGCAACTGCAGATCAAACTGAGGCTAAGATTGCAGCGCCCTTGGCTGTAAGGGATAAGAGGCTTTAGCTCCGGTTATTGCAGGGGTGTATTTCAGTATTAAAACAGTGTCCAGCCCAAAAAATAAAACATTTAAAGCCAGAAGCTACATATACTGCATTTGCTGGCTTTTAATAATAGGACACTTACCTGTCCTGGAGTCCAGCAATGTTGGGCACATTTTGTAAATTGATAAAAATAAACAATTAAAATAGTTTGTTTCAATTTCTCTTTATTCATTTATACAAAATGTTTATAATTATACAAGATTCATTACAATATACATCTGTTTCTTCTTGCTATGTATAAAAAAAAAATGTAATTAGTATCTATTAGCTTCTTTATCATAGATAACTACAGCATTCACACGCACATATTCTATCTCTTTACCATACATATCCATACCCCAACATACAAATAAAAAAATAAAAAATAAAGATTTCTATAAAAAAAAATCCTCTTCTTTCTTCCTTCATTTTATAACCCCCTATACGGGATTATACCTCAGACAGGAGGCTCATATCTTATGCATTAATCTTTCTTTATTAATGCTCACAGCAGAAACAAAACTGATCAGTATTCAAGCTTTTCTAAAAATAACATGAAACAGAAAAGCTGAAACTTGAAAACTAGAAAGAAACTACGTTTCCCAGCAGTCCTTGGGTCTGCGACCCCTCCCTCTGGCCTCTGCATATAAGGACTGCTCCTCCCCTTCCTATTCCTCTTTCTTTCTGCTCACAGGAGAGATAAGTATTGCACTGCTGCTAGTTATCTGTGAGGTGTTTTACTTTTACTTGTACAAAACCTGTGTAACCTTATTATAACTTATTATTATTATATCAATCAATAGTACTACTATGTGGCCCTCTAATGTAGTCCAACTCTGCGCTTAGGATGATAACTCAAAATTCTCTGTATAGATGCTTCTGATAAACAATAATACCATATATATGGTATTATTATTATTATAACCTAGTGCTTATTACTGAACATTGTTCGTTTATACACCGCTCGTTCGCCTTGTCGCAGCCATTGGTCACACTGTGCTCGGCGCCCATTTCACCTCCCTCCCCTCTGCTCGGTGAGGAGGGGCGGGATCACGTTCCTCCCGCACGCGCGATCGGTCCACGGTGACCAATAAGCTCGCAGCCTGGTCTCCTCTCGTCCCTGCGGCGTAATCTCGCGAGATTTCGCCCAGGAGACGGTTTTCTTCCCTTCTTCCCGCGCACCGCACGGCAGTGCGGACGGAGCTGAGGAGGTGACAGGAGCGGTTGCTGGGCTACTAATAATACTTAACATCTAACAGGTGTAGTACACCTCTCTCTGGCAGGCCCCCTCCTTCCCATAGGTCAGGATCTGAGGTGGTGATTTATCATCACCTAGTTACTTAGCATTCTATAACTGCACTGCCAGAAGGCAATGTCTGAGGACCGCTCTGTCCCCTTGAAGGGACCTGAAGTGCCTCTGGAGCCATCATGCATGCTTAACGCTGCACAGATTCAGGACCTGGTAGCCAGGTCTGTGCAAGCTGCCATGGCAGCCGTGGCGTTACCCTCGGGTTCACAACAAACCCCCAGGGTTGCCCCCACCGTAATTGAAGAACCTCTAGTAAAAAGAGGGAAATCCTCCCAAAAGAGGAAGCATTTGGCTCATATCGAGGACTCCCCGGCAGGGGAAGCAAACAATGTGCACAAGGCTCTCCCTCACCCGGATTGCCACCCCACGCACCCACCGGACCCCTTTCAACCCCTGAGCCTCAGGGAGTCATGCATGAGGCGTACATCCGCCAGGCGGAACAAACCGGACTCCTACGTACTCAACTCAGACGATATTTCGTCTGACGAGTCCTCAGAAGCCGGATTCTCGGGGTCCGAGTACGATGACAATGATGGTATGGGTGCTGGGTCAATGGCGATCCCACACGACGCCAAATCCTGATATTCAGGGCAATACAATCACAGACGCTCTGGGAGAACCTCTCTTCCATCCAGATGCCATATCTCACCCGTGGTCGGGAGATTGGGCTCCCCTGCCCCACGTGTCCCAATACGTGGAACTCTGGACCCGCAGATCCCTGGATAGAGCTAACCGAAATAAATTGCGGGCGGAATGCCCACGCCCTTGCCTACCCAGTAAGGTGGCATGTACACCAGACATTGATCCCGTCTTATCTAAGTACCTGGCCAAATCAGGGAAATTCCCCAAGAAGGGGATAGATCGCTCATTCAGGAGCATCCAGGACCGGGTCCTCGACATGTTGGGCCCACTGACAAAAATCCTTAACTTGTCTGAGCAAACAGCTGCCTTTGCACAAGAGGTTGATGTGCAACAACTTCGGGGGTGGGCCCAGAGGGCCATACGCCTTTTAGGTAACGCCAACACGGCATGCTCCACGGAGCGCAGACGCTCCATCCTCATGCGCCTGGATCCACAACTGGCCCACCTGGCGGAGACCGAACCGGGACCTTCTGCTGAAGGCCTACTATTTGGGGACTCCCTTGTTAGGGACATTAACAAATTCGTGGGACTATTCAATAGTCTCGACAAAGCTCAATCGTCCCTCAAAAGGGAAGGCAACCAAAAGGTTTTTGCTAGGGCCGGCAGAGGTAGGGGCCGCTCTGCCGGCCGAGCTGGTTACTACAGACCATTTAATAGGGCTCCCGCCCAGCAACATTACGCTCAGACTCCTGCCTCCTATACCACGGTGGCACAACCCGCACCGTTCTTTCCACCACGTGGCAGACCATGGAGAGGACGTGGGAGCAGAGGTGACCCCAGATCCCGTCCATACTCCGGTAAGTCCTCTTCTGACTCCAAGTTTTTCCACCCCTGTAGGGGGAAGACTACGGTTTTTTATCCACGCCTGGTCTGCGATTACGGCAGACGCATGGGTGATAAACACAGTCACAGGGTTCCAGATAGAACTGTTGTCCTGCCCTCAACTGGGCATTATTCCCCCCCCCCCCCCCCATTCGTTTCACTGCTCAGAACATTGCACTCATAGACAACGAGTTGGGAGAACTGATTTCCAAACAAGCAGTGCTCGAGGTAGACCCTCTCTCCCTGGGGTTCATAAGCAGTCTTTTTATAGTCAAAAAGAAGGGGGGAGGTTACCGCCCCGTGATAAATCTCCGGGCCCTGAATCAAAACGTCACATACCGTCACTTCAAGATGAAGGGTATCCATTGCCTCCGAGACCTCCTCCACCCGGGGGATTGGCTGGCAAAGGTGGACTTAAAAGATGCATATCTCACAGTCCCCGTACATCCGGAGTCACAACACCTACTCCGATTCAAATGGTGGGATCGCACGTGGCAGTTTACATGCCTACCGTTCGGGCTGTCATCGGCCCCATGGTGCTTCACCAAATTACTCAAGCCCGTGGTAGCCGCGTTGCGGAGCAGGGGCGTTCGTCTGATTATTTACCTAGATGATATCCTTATCATTGCAAACTCAAAATCTCAGGCTCAGACCCACGTAGGCTGGACCGTACGTCTCCTGCAGGACCTAGGCTTCCTCATCAACATGGAGAAGTCTATTCTGGCACCATCCCAGAGCATGGAGTTTCTCGGTTTCCTGGTAGATACCAACCAGGCGGTCTTGCGTTTACCCAAGGCAAAACTTGCTCTGATCCGCAAAGAGATCAGAGCAGTACTGCGCAAGCAATCCCTATCTTTACGGGTATTAGCCAGAATAGTGGGCCTCCTGGCCGCATCCATACAGGCCGTCTTCCCGGCCCCTCTCCATTACAGAGCCCTTCAACGCCTCAAAATCCTTCACCTGAGACAAGGTCTCCGTTATGCAGACGAGATTCCACTCTCCGCAGAGGCCAGGACGGAACTGAAGTGGTGGCTCGGTCATGCCGTCGATTGGAACGGCAAGACAATCTTCAATTCCTATCCGGACGTCGTCTTAGAATCCGACGCAAGTCGGAGGGGCTGGGGCGCTCGATTCGGAGAGATTTCAACAGGAGGGATCTGGTCAGTCAGGGAATCCTTCCTACACATCAATGCCCTAGAGCTACTAGCTGCCCTCTTCGCGGTTCAGAGTTTTCTCTCGAAGAGATCAAACTGTTGCGTATTGCTACGCATGGACAACATTTCAGCGGTACAATACGTCAACCGTTTGGGGGGCACCAGGTCCAAAATTTTGGCGGATATCGCCAAGGCTTTATGGCACTTCTGCCTGGCCAGGAACATCGTCCCCATGGCGGAGTACATTCCGGGATCCTCCAATATCGTGGCGGACTGGAACTCCAGATACATTACCGATTCCAGCGAGTGGCGGCTAGACCACTCGACCTTCATCAGTATCATCCATCTCTGGGGACCACTGTCCATAGACTTGTTCGCCTCCAGACTCAACCATCAGTTGCCCCAATTCTTCAGTTGGAGGCCGGACCCAACGGCAACAGCGGTGGATGCTTTCCGCCAATCCTGGACGGGGGGGATGCATTACGCGTTTCCACCATTCCAGCTAATATGCCGGACCTTATTGCAGATCGCTACCCAGGGAGCCAAGGTGGTGTTGATTGTGCCCTGGTGGCCAACACAACCGTGGTTTCCTCTTCTGTTGGAAATGGTCATCGACCTTCCCAGGGTCTTGCCCTCGTTTCCAGTCCTCCTTTCACACCCGTCCAAAGACATACACCCGCTAATTTCAGACGGCTCTCTGACCCTCCTAGCCTGCCTGGTCTCAGGATGCCAGACGCTGACGGAGGCCTTTCACAGTCAGCTAGAGAGCTTCTCGCCCTGGCCTGGGCCCCCGGGACTCGATCGGCGTATAGGTCAGCCTGGGGAATCTGGGTGCGTTGGTGTAATCAACGACAGGCTGATCCGATACATACCCCTGTAGCACTTATAGTGAACTTCCTGGCGGAGGCTTTCGATACCGGTAGAGCGTACAGCTCCATTAACGTGTATCGATCAGCTTTTTCGGCTTACCATCACCCTGTGGATGCCTTGCCGGTGGGTAGACACCCTCTCATTTGCAAACTAATGAGAGGTATCAAGTTTAAACGACCTCCTCGTCCCAAATACCTATCAACCTGGGACGTATCCAGGGTCCTAGACATGCTATCCACGTGGGATGACAATGAGGACTTGTCTCTCAAACATCTCACGTACAAACTTACGATCCTCCTCTGTCTTATCTCGGTCAAAAGGGTTTCAGATGTTAGAGCACTGGATATTTCCAGGCGACAATTTTCGCCCCTAGGAGTTAGGTTCTCGGTCGTGCGTAGGACCAAGACCGGCATTCAGTCGGTATTCTATCCTTTCTTTTCGGATCGTCCGCGCTTATGTGTCGTCAAGTGCCTGCAGGCCTATGAAACGCGTACCGCCGAACTTCGTTCTCCATCTTCGCCCCAATTATTGGTTTCCTACGTCCAACCTCATCGCCCGGTGACTTCTGCCACTCTAGCACGCTGGGTCAGGTCGACTATGGACATGGCGGGTATAGATACCACTAAATTCGGCGCACACTCCACTAGAAGTGCAATGGCTACTAAGGTGGTCTCGGCCGGGGGATCTCTGTCAGATCTTCTACTGGCGGCGGACTGGTCCTCGGAGACCGTTTTCCGCTCCTTTTACTTCAGACCGGAAACACATGTGTCTATGGCCGCTTTGGGGTAATCTGATGTATATTGTCTTCATTTTCTGTAAGAAATGCTAGCTTTGAACTTGCATAAGATATGAGCCTCCTGTCTGAGGTATAATTCGAGATTTTCCTAGCTTGTGACGGAAAATATTGATTATATGAAGACAGGAGGCGAGTATCTTCCCTCCCTACCCTACCCTATTATGGTTCCTTCTACTCTCTTACAGGATACTGAACACGTTCGACTGCGTTCAGGAAGGTCGAAGACACGTTCCTTCTAACATGGTTTCGTTTAAAAAAGGCACGGTTGGCCGTAGAAGCTGTCGGTTGGTCCCCGTTGGGACGAATGTTACCCCGCTTACAACGGAACGTCTGGGATTCAGAAAAGGCCGGCCGGCCGAAGTCCCCGGAGTTGGGGGTCCCAGAGACTGGTGAATCATTTTCAATTCGTTTGGAAGTTCGCATGAAGAAAGAGGAATAGGAAGGGGAGGAGCAGTCCTTATATGCAGAGGCCAGAGGGAGGGGTCGCAGACCCAAGGACTGCTGGGAAACGTAGTTTCTTTCTAGTTTTCAAGTTTCAGCTTTTCTGTTTCATGTTATTTTTAGAAAAGCTTGAATACTGATCAGTTTTGTTTCTGCTGTGAGCATTAATAAAGAAAGATTAATGCATAAGATACTCGCCTCCTGTCTTCATATAATCAATATTTTCCGTCACAAGCTAGGAAAATCTCGAATTATCCATTGTTTTCCATAGATAGATATTCTATCATATTCGTTGAGGATTGAAATTCATCCCATTTTTGCCATAATCCTGGTATTTGATTCTTTATTTATCCTTCTTCTCTTATTTGACTTTCCATATATTGTATTTTGTTCATTTCACATATGCATTCTGTTATTGGAGGACTTTTAGTTTCTTTGCACTTCCACTATTATTGTTCTGGCTCCCGTTGTCATCAGGTGAAGATAATAATGAAATCTCTATACTTGGAGTCTTCTCTACTCCCAATACTTTCTTATATATCTCAAATATTTTAGTCCAGAAACTATTCACCAGATGACATCCGTATCAGATATGGTCCATAGTCCCCCTTCCTGCCCTACATCTCTAACAAATCTCTGTAATGCCGTTTATTTTTAATTTTTTTAATGCTACTGGGCTCTAATACCATCTCATTACTATTTTATAATTTCTCTCTTGATGTTTTATCGCTATAGATGTTTTATGTATTGTTGCAAATATTTTCTCCCATTCTATCTCTGATATTGATCTATCTATTTCCCATTTTTTCATTGCTGTTAACTCTCTTAAAGATCCGGAAGGGTGTAATAACTCATATATCTTAGATACTTTTTAATGTTTTTTGTTCATCTATTAATATTTTTTCAAATTTTGTTTTTGATCTATTTATTAAGGATAGGTCTATTTTTGTTTTAATATATGCCTTTAGTTGATATATTGTAGCCATTTAAATGTATGTTCAGGTCCTAAATCTTGCATTTTTGGCAGTTTACCATCCACTAGGATCTGGGCTATCCTCATTTTTTATGATATATTCCATTTTAAATATTTTGTGATTTCTAAAGCTGGTGGGAATTCTGGATTGGAGAACATTGCGTCCCATATCTTTAATGTGGCTCTTACGAAGATTGTTAATTTTTTATTTCCAGGTCTTAAATGGGGTTCTATCCAAGGAAGGGTTTTACGCTGTACTCCTATAATATCTTCATCTAGTTTAACCCATTGTTTGTCCTCTATATTGTGATACCAATCTATAATTCTAGTCAAAGAGGCTGCTTGTAGATATTTAGAGAAGTCAGGTAGTGCTAGACCGCCATTTTTCTTGGTTCTAATTAGGCTTTTAATAATAGGACACTTACCTGTCCTGGAGTCCAGAGATGTCGGCCACTTTTTGTAAATTGATAAAAATAAACAATTAAAATATGAATTTTTAAAAGCATTCTTACTTTACAACATTTCTTCACACCTGCCTAAAACTTTTGAACAGTACTGTATATTGTACATTCACATCAGTCCCTGCCCTCAAGGAGTTTACAACATAAGTTCCTTACCTCACATTTATACATACACATATTAGAGCTAATTTAGACAGAAGCCAATTAACATACTAGCATGTCTTTGGAGAGTGAGAGAAAACCATACAGGCACAGGGAGAACATGCAAACTCCATGGTTGGGATTTAAACTGATGGCCCCATTGATGCTAGACGGAAGTGCTGCCAATGTGGAGAAAAGAACTTGTACACAACATTTTTCTGATGAAGCGAACCACGACACAAGGTAGTGGTTCTCCAAAACGCATGTATGCCAGCTGCATTGTCTTTATGCATTAGGGAGAGATAAAATGACCAGTCGTTCAAAGTAAGTTGGTATGTGAAAGTGTGCAGCATTAAATAAATGGCCTGGGCAGCAGAACCCTGCCTTTACCAGTTCCTTTGGGCCTGAAAAGACCCTGAAAACTTAAAGGGGTTGTAAACCCTTGTATTTTTTCACCTAAATGCATCCTATGCATTAAGGTGAAAAAACTGCTGGCAGTGACCGGCCCCCCAGCCAACTGTTTTACTTACCTGAGCCCTGCATTTACCTCAGCAGAGACGCGCTGTCCCTCTCCACACAAGGGCCTGGCTCTTGATTGGATAGATTGATAGCAGCACAGTGATTCGCTCACGCTGCTGTCAATCAAATCTATAGACCCGAATGCTGGACTCGGGAGTGCGCCGCAAGATAACTCCCCGGGAGAGCGCTTCTCCTAGGGGGTTATCTGATATGGGGAGGAGCCACGAGAGCCACCAATGGACTCCAGAAGTCGGTGTTCGGGGCCACTCTGTGCAAAATGAGCTGCACAGTGGAGGTAAGTATGACAGGTAAGTATGGCTTACAATCACTTTAAGCTGGTCATGGTGGACAAATCAAAATGTGGCCACTTCAGTAGGGACTGCTTGAATTACAATCCCAGCGCAAAAGAAATTGATCATTAGATAAGTTGTAAGACAAGTTGTAAATATTTTGTCAATCAGTGGCTTACAGATACAGTGTCTCAAGGTGGAGAATGGCCAGATTCCTCTATTCACCCAAAGAGGTGGATGGAAGAATCTGTCCATTTTGTTTTGTTTAGCTTACTGTCTGAAAGAATTATTTATTTTTTTATCTCCTATTGATAGCTTTAGGCCTCTGCAGTATACAGGCCCTTTACTCTGACAAGTCAAGATTAAGCACCACCGGCTGCCTCCTGTCTTTCAACTGTGAAATCTCACAACCTTTGTGACTCTGTGGCATGTGAAGGTAGAATGACAGTTTTAGGACTCAACAAAAGGGAGGCAGGGATATACATTAAGTGATGAAGGCAATAGCCGTAACACGTAGGGATAGACGGACACCTGGAGTGACGTGAGGATCCGGCTAATGCCGTTTGTTTTTAAGCTGTTTTTTATTCCTTTGATGTAAGGAGATTACTTTTATTAAATTATCGTTGTTTGATGATACTACACCATGGGAGTCTCTGTTTCTTCCCTTCTGTTTCCTGAGTTGGTATAGATACTTTTGGTTCTGTGAGGTCCCGGATGACTTATTGACCCAACATACTTAACAGGAAAGATTTGGGGATACCTGGGGTTATTTGATGCAAATATTTTGTGTCAGTGAGGTGAGAGGCCTGTGAGGCTGTTTGTTCCCACGGATTGGCACCTGCACGATTATTGTGAACACTGGATGAGACACAGATTGTCGTTGACCAACACTTATTCACTATTTGCACTTTATGCACCTGTGGACTTTAATTTATATATTTATATATTTTTATCTATATATATCTTCTATTCATTTATTTAAGGCACGTGTTTTATTATTATTATCTTTTTAGTAGCGCGAGATCATTTATTATCACTTGATTGTCATTTGTGTCATGTAAACACTTTTAGGTTTTGCAGCAACTGGTTTATAGTATAATATTTGTTTATTATTATATTTGCACTTTACCTGCTCCACTTAGCGCGAGGGCATACACATATCATTTCTAGACAGGGATATACATTATTTTGACTTGAGGAGACAATGAAGCCCTATATAGCGACCTGGGCTAAGATCAAAGGTACACCCAGGTACCAAAGAGCTTATAGTAATTTCAGTTTATACACTTTGGAAAGGTTCATTGAATTGTTTCATTAAAGCGGTAGTAAACTGCACCAATTATTTTTTTAAACCCTGCAAGGTAAAGGCATGAATACTTACCTTAGAACAAAGCCCTCCAGCGCCGCGCTGTCACTGCTGACTCTTACCTTCTTCTGTGTCCCCTACTGTTCCTTTTTTCCTGTTTTCTTTTCAAACTTATTTATTTATTTAGTAACTTTTTTTTCTCTTCCTTTGTTCTGTGTCCCCTACTGTTCCTATTTCCTCTTTTCCTGTTTTCAGATTTTATTTTTTTATTTTCTTCTCCTATTCTTTTTTTTCTCCTATCTTTCTCCTATCTCACTTGTGTCGTGAGTATTTTCACATGTAGTGTTTACCCTTTGTGTGCATAGATCATCAACCAATAGTATGTCCAGCTCATGAGGTTTCTTCATAGTGGTATACTCCCCGACCAAAACCCAACAACTCTTCAATTTGCTTGATTAGCCTAATGCTGATTGGATGGGTGGAGATGCCCATATATGATTTATAGAATGTATTTCTGTTATTTTTATGCAGTGACCAAGGCTCTTCAGCCGAAACGCATCTGCTTTTTTTGTTTTCTATATGTGCCAATAAATATATATTTTACGGATTGGAGTTGCCAACTATTTTTCTATTTTACCTACTGCTGACAGGAGCTTCCATTTTCACCCAGTCTTCCTTTCAGATTTGCATCCTCCAGCTGTCTGATTGGCTGCGATAATGTTACTTCCGCACCATGGCCTGCAGCATGGAGCTCTGAGGGGACGGCACAGGTAGGTAGTCCCTTCAGAGTACATGCGCCGGTGACGTCACTGGCTGCATGAAATGTGAATATCTCCTAAACAATGCAGGTTTAGGAGATATTTACTGTACCTACAGGAAAGCCTTATGTAGCGCTACCCCTGTAGAAGCCGCTTAATATTTGTTTGGTTCTGCACTCTGGCGCTCAACCCCAAGAACTGTCTCAACCCCTCTGGCACACCTGCTTAACAATGTTAGTGTAGAACCCAGCAACAAAAAGTGAGACAATAATGAAAGAGCATATAGTATATTTACCAAGACCCTGGGTTCTGTGACTTCATCAGTTGTAGCAGTAGATAGAGACTCACACAAGATATCAATGAACAACTTGTAAACGTTTACTATGATGAAAAAATTGTGAAGGATAGCATAAAGAAATGGTGTGAATAACAGATAAATTGAACAAGTATTGATTGCCAGAGATATTTGTTCAAAGCAATAACGTCACACCGCTGTATCCAATAGCAACCTGATAAGGGTATATGTGAACAGGTGCACAGTAGAATAGATGATCAATACTTTAATACCTCTATGTTGCTAAATGGCTCCCTCTAGAGTACAGTTCAGAGTGATACACAATTTGTATAGCTGTAAAGCCTTGTGAAAGAATAGAGTATTGAAAGTTCCTCCAGTTCCAGTTTGCTTGTCTTCAGCCAGCTTAATTATACTGCAGTGTAAGGTGGGGCACGCGTTTGTAATCCAAAATAGCAAAGGAAATCTTCACTTGCAGCATTGGGAAAAAGGGAAAAAGGAAGAGAAAACCCCAGGATCCAGCGATAGAATACTAAGGTGTAATAGATCCACAGCCGTGGAACTACAGGTCTCGGCAGCAGTCTGTATAGCAGGCAATCACTTAACAGTCACTACATGGATAGGAAAATGCCTTCTCACCACTTTGGATCCCCGCTGGCTGTGGATTCCGTCTGTGTAGATGGCACCACCGCACCGTGCTGCTCCTCCCGGTATAATGGAAGGCCAGTGGCCTCAAAAGCTCTGAATTGCTGGCTGGTTCTCCTGCTCGATCAGCAGGGTTGCTCACAAGGATCCCTCTGAGTCAGGAGATCCACCCTTTACTGTAGGCTGCAGGCTCTCCCAGCTAGGGATGAGCCGAACACCCCCGCGTTCGGTTCGCACCAGAACTGTTGAACAGTCCGATTGTTCGCACGAACATTGAAGTCTATGGGACTCGAACGTTCTAATTCAAAAACGATCATTTTAAAGACCAATATTCAAGTTATTGTTGGAAAACGTCTTTCAGAACCCGGGTCTTGCCCCAGGGAACATGTATCAATGGAAAAAAGTCTTAAAAACTATCGTTTTTTCAGGAGCAGGACTCCTGAAAAAACGACCGTTTTTAAAACTTTGTTTTACATTGATAGTAATATTTTTCGATCGTTTTTGTTCGAACGATCGAACGGACGATGTTCGAGTCGAACATACGTTCGTTTCGAACGCGAAGCTCATCCCTACTCCCAGCCCTGGGCACACACACAGGCCCCTTGCTGGTTGTTGAATGGCATCCCAAGAGAGAGAAAGCAGGCCCCCTGTCCTTTTATCTGCTTACCCAGCAGGCTGTTCTCTGAGCTTGGCATTGTGGCTTTGTAGCTTGGCATTGTGGGTTTGTAGTTCCCAGCCTGATTTAACAACATGAGTACTTCCTCATTGTCCTCATATCCCACAATGCATAATTGTTTTTCTTAACCAGAAGGAAATATCCTGATAAAGTTTCATTGGCCACCAGAGGGAGCCAAACCATTTCTAAAGAAGCAATACATTTCTCAAATGATAACTTTGGTAGTAGTTCTGTGTTACACTTATTATAGGCTTACCTGTACTGTAGGTACAAGTGCCAAAAGGGGATTTACTTCCACTTTAAAAGGTTAAAAGGGCAAAAAATAATGTTCTACAGAAAAGATGGCTTACTGAGTAACTGCCAAGAATGGATTACTGCTCATTAAACTTCATTTGTGCTTCATTACTACAGGGGAACGGTGCTTGGATTTTTTAGGATAAATATGACGGTCTAATGGCTTGCATGAGGATGAAAGCTAAGTGCTTCTTCTAGTACTCCCAAGTATATATTCCTACTCTCTATGCAGCCTCTTCAGAAATGCCATCTGGTGCTTACATTAATTTCCTTATGTACCTTTTTATTATAAGAGATGGATTCCTAATGTTTACATTACATTAAAGCTTGGCTTTCTTTAGTAATTTCATATTGCAATGGTATTTGGCTGTCTATGGAATATACACATTTGCATATAGAGTTTGTGTATATAACATTATCACATAATTACACATAATGTAAAATGTTTGTGTGCTTTTTCTGCAATAAAAGTAATAAACAAGATGGTAGTTTTGCAATTAAAATATTCTTTGTAACCATTATGTATTCATTTTAGTAATTTAAAGTGATTGTAAAGGTATTTTTTTTAATACCAAATATGTCATACTTACTTGCTCTGTGCAATAGTTTAGCACAGAGCAGCCCCCAGCCTTCTCTTCCGGGGTTCCCCACTGGCACTCATGGCTTCTCCCTCTTGTGAGTGGCCCTATAACAAGCAACTTGCTATGGGGGCACTCATGCAGGTGCAATCCACAGCTGGGCTCTGTCTGTCCACTAACACACACAGTGTGGCTCGACACCGCCCCCCACCTCTTCTCACAGGCTTTGATTGGCTGCTGCCTCTATATCCAGTGAGGTGTGAGAGAGATGCTTGATTGAAATTGGGCTCAGGTAAGTATTTAGGGGGGCTGAACACATAAGTTATACTAAAGTCTATTTTTTTTTCTTCTAATCCTGTTCCTTTAAAGTGGAAGTATACTCTATACTACCACTTTCACTTACAGGTAAGCCTATAATAAGGCTTACCTGTAAGTATAAATGGATAGGTTGGGTAAATACCGCGCTGCTAAGATGGCGTATGTAAGCTGCTAAACACGGCTAATAGAAAACAATAAGCAAGAAAGTACAGTGGATAAAAATTGTGTAGCGCTAAATATAGACATATATAAAATAAAATAAAATAAGTCCATATGTTGTATAAAGTATCGGTGAATCGTGAATAAAATCAATAAACACCGGGTAGAAAGAAAGTGTCCACACCAAAAACACTGTAATAAGTGTCCAATGATAATCGAAAAAAGAAGGTGCTCTGTGTAGGCAAATAATGTCCTTAAATGGTATATTGCTTGGTGACAATAGGAGAGAAGACCTTCACCCACTGAAAGAATGGAGGCTTACCGGATTGAATGGACTCTACAAGCATTATAGACTTGAGAGTCATATGAGCTTTGGAACATCCAACACTGGTCAGGGCCTCATCAAGGTGCAGGAAACAGAGATGAACATCTACGCCGTGGTATGGGAGTAAACTTTTGCTGTTCAAGGCTTGACACTCCGTGAATGTATATGAGGAAACGTTTTGGAGGAAAAGAAGGAGCAATATAGTGTAATAACGTCAAGGTAAATAAAAAATTTAATAAGTATTGCACTTACATAAATTCAGGATAAAAAAGCGCTTGTAATCATAGCGTGGCGACGGTAGAGTCTTCCCTGACGCGTTTCGTGTGCAAACACGTTATCAAAGGGTGTTAGTCCACCATAGCCACTCGAAGTATATATATACAGTGTGTGGTCCCCTGATGAGAATCACACTCACTTCCCGTGCAGCGTCAATTACAGGCCAACTTCCGGGTTACAGCCAAAATGGCGCCCGGGCTTGAGTTCCAAGCCTCGATATGGGTAATCTAAAATGACGCCGGAAACTGGAAGTGCTGTCGGTGAACAAGACGTTCACCCGTCTAATCTTGCTAGATTTTTATATTTTTATATTTGTATTGTGAGGGCAAATATAAAAAGGACCGATTATGAATGGTAGATGTCGTATTAACCGGAGAGCCACAATGAAAACAGCCATACAAATGTGGCTCGACCGGATGATTCCCACAATAACAATGGCGTCGCAGTGTGTTCTGCATCACGTGTAGGACGCCCACAGCGGGGTGGGTGTAGGACATCACTGTAAAACGTCATGACGCGGCGGCGTACATAGTACAGCCGCGCGCATGACAGAGAACGAGCCTCACGTGCGTTCCACGGGTCGGAAGATGCGCTCCATCATGACGCAGCAACGTGCATGACGGAGGGCGGGCCCAGCCTGCGATCCACCTATCGCAAGATGCGCATAGCACGTCATGGCCAGCGTGCGTTCCACAGGTCACATGGTGCGCTCCATCGTGTGCGCATCATACAGGCTTACCTGTAAGTATAAAGAATATCTCCTAAACCTGTACGGTTTAGGAGATATTGCCCCCGCAATGCGCCGCTGATTGCAGCAGCGCATGCGCAGCGGGGATCCTCGGCTAAAGGGCCGGCGGCTGCCGGACCTTGCCGAATTTAAGTCTCCTGCGCGCATGGGAGTGACAACATCGGCGCCAATCATGGCGCTGGAGTGGCGATACCCGGAAGATGACATCTCGCTCGGTGTGGACCAGGTAAGTTCTCTTCACCTCGTTCCGAGGTAAGTATTTCATAATGAGCTAGTATGCAGTGTATACTAGCTCATTATAGCTTTTGCCTTTCAGGTGAAAAATAAAATAAAAAATTAATCGCTGGTATACAACTGCTTTAAGTTAGTTAACCTTTCCTTCATTTTCGTTTTTAAATGCTTATTTTTGGTGTCTGTTTTTGCCACTTCCTGTTCTTGTCCTAGAAGGTTGCCAGGTCAGGCGAGCCATTCTGTATAAGGTTTACTAAGCATGCGCTCCCCCACCACTGGGACTACATCCCTGCGGGGTTACGCTGTCTGTGTTCACAGGCACAGGAGGCACCGGAGCTGCGGGCGTGTCTAAGATGCTGTAGCTCCACCTCTCATGCCATTTTATTGAAATGAGAATCAGGATCTCATCAGTACAGCCCCGCCTTTACCCAGCCCCTTTTTTTAGACTCAATAAAAGGTCGGAACAACGATTTAAGATTAGCAAAAACAAATTTAATTATTTATTCTTTTAATAACATAGTAAATATTTTTTTTTTAAATATGGGCGTGCTGGGAGGCTGGAATGGGCCTGGATGCTGGGAGGTGTCTGTGTACCAAAGGCTGTAAAACACTTTGAGAACAAGGCTCATTCACGTTCATAGGTGTGTGCAGCCTGTGCATTAGCGTGTGCACCTGAAAGCTCAAAAACACAGTACCGATCTCTCACTGTGTTCATTCAGAAAGGGAAGGGGCTGGTAAATGACATTACCCCTTCTCCCACTCATCCTGAAATATCATCTATGTGTGCCCACTGCAGTAACTAATGGGAGAGGAGGGAAGCCAACCATACTGTGGGAGGGGGCACCGGGCAGCAGGGGGAATCTGCATGATTAGGGTGTGCTTTGGCACACCTGGCACACCCTGTGCGCACGCCTATGTTCACGTTCATGCAGTCAGTGAAAAAGCAGCACTGCACAAGCGCAATGCCGTTAAGCATAAAGGGAATTGTAGTTGCCATTAACATATGACATAGCGGCGTGGAGCCGCGCTCCAACAACCGGAAGCTAAGGCTATCGAACGAGACTGTAAAGGAGGAAGTGCTGAAAATAGGTATTAATAAAACAGGTAAAACATTTTGGGCTGAAATAAAATAAAGATTCCCGATCTATGCAGCATATATATCACATACAGTGCAGAAAATAAGTATTTGAACACCCTGCTATTTTGCAAGTTCTCCCACTTGGAAATCATGGAGGGGTCTGAAATTGTCATCGTAGGTGCATGTCCACTGTGAGAGACATAATCAAAAAAAAAAATTCCAGAAATCACAATTTATGAATTTTTAACTATTTATTTGTATGATACAGCTGCAAAGAAGTATTTGAACACCTGTCTATCAGCTAGAATTCTGACCCTCAAAGACCTGTTAGTCTGCCTTTAAAATGTCCACCTCCACTCCATTTATTATCCTAAATTAGATGCATCTGTTTGAGGTCATTAGCTGCATAAAGACACCTGTCCACCCCATACAATCAGTAAGAATCCAACTACTAACATGGCCAAGACCAAAGAGCTGTCCAAAGACACTAGAGACAAAATTGTACACCTCCACAGGGCTGGAAAGGGCTACGGGGAAATTGCCAAGCAGCTTGGTGAAAAAAGGTCCACTGTTGGAGCAATCATTAGAAAATGGAAGAAGCTAAACATGACTGTCAATCTCACTCGGACTGGGGCTCCATGCAAAATCTCACCTTGTGGGGTCTCAATGATCCTAAGAAAGGTGAGAAATCAGCCCAGGACTACACAGGAGGAGCTGGTCAATTACCTGAAAAGAGCTGGGACCACCGTTTCCAAGGTTACTGTTGGTAATACACTAAGGGCCAGATTCAGGTAGTCCAGAGCATCTTTGCTCTGGAGTAACGCTTCTCATTTGCGTTGCGCTGCCGAAATTTTAGGAGCAAGTGCTGTCATTCACGAAGCACTTGCTCCTAAAGTTGCGGCAGCGCATCACAAATGAGCCGGCGGAATTCAAATTTAGCGGGTACGGGGCGTGTAGTATGCTAACTACGCGCGATCCCGCCGCCAACGTACTGCGCATGCGTCGAGTGTCAAAACATCCCCGTGCGCATGCTCCAAAATCTGTGAATGAACGTCAATGACGTCACATTCCCATTCATGACCGTTTTACGCAAGCGACGTTTTTTTTTTTTTTCCCGACGCGATGACGACGCCTATACCTAACATAGGATACTCCAACCCCATGTAGGTATATCTATGCGCCGCGTATCCCGTCCGGAAACGTCGTATCGTCATTGCGTCGCGCCGGATTTCGATCGTGAATTGCCGATTTCCGCTCATTAACATATTTTTTGAGCGTAAATCGGCGGGAACGCCCCCGGCGCCATTTTTAAGTTGAAGTAACGATGCGATGGCGAAACTCAGTTACGCTGCTCGCATCGGAACTTCAACCCGGCGTTTCTTGTTTTCTGGTTACAGAAAACAGAAACGCCGGCTCATAGTCACAGTTAGGCTGGCGGATCACTCGATCCGCCAGCGTAACTGTTCCTGAATCTGGCCCTAAGACGTCATGGTTTGAAATCATGCATGGCACGGAAGGTTCCCCTGCTTAAACCAGCACATGTCAAGGCCCGTCTTAAGTTTGCCAATGACCATTTGGATGATCCAGAGGAGTCATGGGAGAAAGTCATGTGGTCAGATGAGACCAAAATAGAACTTTTTGGTCATAATTCCACTAACCGTGTTTGGAGGAAGAAGAATGATGAGTACCATCCCAAGAATACCATCCCTACTGTGAAGCATGGGGTTGGTAGCATCATGCTTTGGGGGTGTTTTTCTGTACATGGGACAGGGCGACTGCACTGTATTAAGGAGAGGATGACCGGGGCCATGTATTGCGAGATTTTGGGCAACAACCTCCTTCCCTCAGTTAGAGCTTTGAAGATGGGTCGAGGCTGGGTCTTCCAACATGACAATGACCCAAAGCACACAGCCAGGATAACCAAGGAGTGGCTCTGTAAGAAGCATATCAAGGTTCTGGCGTGGCCTAGCCAGTCTCCAGACCTAAACCCAATAGAGAATCTTTGGAGGGAGCTCAAACTCCGTGTTTCTCAGCGACAGCCCAGAAACCTGACTGATCTAGAGAAGATCTGTGTGGAGGAGTGGGCCAAAATCCCTCCTCCAGTGTGTGCAAACCTGGTGAAAAACTACAAGAAACGTTTGACCTCTGTAATTGCAAACAAAGGCTACTGTACCAAATATTAACATTGATTTTCTCAGGTGTTCAAATACTTCTTTGCAGCTGTATCATACAAATAAATAGTTAAAAAAAATCATAAATTGTGATTTCTGGATTTTTTTTTTTGATTATGTCTCTCACAGTGGACATGCACCTACGATGACAATTTCAGACCCCTCCATGATTTCCAAGTGGGAGAACTTGCAAAATAGCAGGGTGTTCAAATACTTATTTTCCGCACTGTATATGCAAAAATATAGTTACCTTTACAACCCCTAAGGCAGAAAATGCATTAGGGTAAAGAAACTTCTGCCTTTACAACCACTTAATAAATGATTTAAAGGGAAAGTGTATTATATTTCCATTGAGTGCAATTTCAAAGTTATGATTATAGTATTTACATTTTTTGTGACTCACATTTCGGGTGCTAACGAGCTAATTTTAACCCCCGCTAGCAGTCGAAGAAAGGGTTAAAAGCGCCTGTGTTGCAGCACTGCCCATTGATTTCAATGTACAGTGCATTTTTGGAGTGATGTATACTCCTAAACCGCCCAAAAGATGCTATTTGCAGGACTTTTTTACCCGTCCCGCAAGTGCACAGCCCCAGTGTGAAAGCACCTGGGCTTTCACACTGGGGAGGCATGAGAGGCACTTTACAGGTGTTACAGTGCTAAAAATGCCTGAAAAGCGCCTCAGTGTAAAGGGGGGGTCTAAAAGTTGCATTGTCAGACGTTGCAAAAAAGCAAAAGCCCTGTCCGCACTACAAAGCAGGATGTAAAACCTATGGCCCGGATTCAGAAAGAACTTACGCCGCGTACGCCCTTTACGTAGTACTACGTGAATAGGGCTGTGCGTAGGTTACGTTGACGTTGTAGGCGTATCTTGGGCAGCTATTTCGACATAACTGTGAGCATGCGCACTGGGATGCGTCCAAAAGCCGACGCATGCGCAGTTCATTTTTTGAAGCTGTGGCCATCATTTGCATGGGGTCACGCTTCATTAAAATGTATCACGCCCACTTCCAGCCCACTTTCACTTACGCTGCCTTACGCCGACGAATATATACCCTACGCCGGCGCAACGTTGGGAGCATTTGCTTTGTGAATTCCAATGTTTCCCTCTCTGCGTTGTGCCGGCGTAGCGTAAAGAAGATACGCTACGGCGGCATAAAGATGCGCAGATGTATGTGAATCCGGGCCAATGTGTCTAATGAGCAGTTATGGCTGCCCCATGTTCACATATTATTACAAACATTATCTAGAATGAAGGTTTTTAAAATGTTAACATACAGTAAATGCTGAAAAGATTATTAATATTATATTACTAGATAATCTAGTTAAGATAAAGAAAACATTAGCTAGACTATGTTGTTCCTATTAAACAATACAATTTAAATTTACCGACACATTTGCAAGTGATGGATTTATTGCATATTTCCTAACTTTTGTTGGCACATAGGGGTAACATTTGCTTACATATGCTAGTAACATTATCAAAATACTTATAATGTAGCAAACAAGCACCTGGCAAACAGCTTGAAAATGTTTCATATACACAGTGGTGTAGCGTGGGCGGGGTCAAAGGGGCAGTTGCCCTGGATGCAAAATTCTTAGGGGAGCTATACCACCTAACATTTCCTGATTATGTGGAATCGTATCGGATCTACAAAGTCACCTGGCAGGGGTGTGCATGGAAGGCCAAAGGGGCAGTTGTCTTGGACACAAAATTCTAACGGGCGCAATACCTCCCAACCTTTCCACATTCTGTGGTACCGTCTTAGCTCTACAAAGTCACCTGGCAGGGGTGTGCGTGGCAAGGCCAACAGGGAAGTTGCCTTGGACCCAAATTTTAAGGGGCGCAATATCTCCCAACCTATCTGGATTCTGTGGAGTCGTCTCGGGTCTACAAAGTCACCTGGCAGGGGTGTGCATGACAAGGCTAAAGGGGGAGTTGTCCTGGACACAAAATTCTTAGGGGCGCAATACCTTCCAACCATCCTGGATTCTGGGGAACCCTCTCAGCTCTACCAAGTAACCTGGCCGGGGAGTGCATGGCAGAGCCAAAGGGACGGCTTCCCTGGAAGCAAAATTCTTAGGGTTTCAATACCTCATAGCCATCCCAGGTTCTGCAGAACAGTCTAACGCCTGGCAGGGGAGTGCTAGCACCAGGCACCCAGGGGCAACTGCACTGCATTTCCTGCAGGGGGCCTCAGGTCACTAGTGCCGTAATTTCCCCCTCTGCAGCAGCAGTCATTTCTCCCCATTAGCTGGCTGTTATAACAATGGATGTCAGAGCCGAAGGAAGCTAGGCTTCTCCTCGGCTCTGACATGTATCATGAAAAATAGGAGGAGAAGGAACCAGCTGATGAAACAGCCAGCTAATTTCTTCATAGCAAAAAAAGGGGGGAAAAGGAGGAAAACGGCTACAGTATGTTAAAAATCCCTCCAATCTACATCGATCATTCAGAGGGGCAATTTTTTACAAAAGTAAAGTTACTCTTTATGGTATATACAAAATAGTTTCTACCACCAAAAGGTGAATAAAACTGATCCCAAAGTTAATAAAAAACACAGACACCTGTCTTGATTTATTAGATTTACTAAAGACAATGGCCCAGATTCAGAGAGAATTAGATTATCGTAGCGTTTCAGAAATACACTACGCCGCCGTTTTTTACCTGGCTCTACGTGGAATCCCGGTAGATTTTGTCCAGTAAACGACGGCGGCGTAGTGTATTTCTCCCGTCGCAATCCATCTACGCGAGTAGGGGGCGTGAAGCATTTAAAATAGGTGCGTTCCCGCGGCGATCGAACTGCACATGCTCCGTTCGCAAATTATCCTCCGTGCATTGCGCGAAATCACGTCGTTACGTCATTCGTTGTTTGAGTAGCGTCGTTTATGGACATTTCTATTCCCGAACGACTTACGTTAAAAAAAAAAAAAAGAAATAAAATTTGACGCGGGAACGACGGCCATACTTAACATGGGCTACGCACCGTTAGACCAGCAAAAAGCTGGTCTAACAGTACATAAAAAAAAATAGACGTAAGCGATTGCGAAGACCGCTCGTATCTTCGTGGATCGCCGTAAAAACTAATTTGCATATCCCGACGCATCAAAACGACGCGAACTCCTCCCAGCGGCCGCAAAAATATCGCAGCGTAGATCCGAAGGCTTACGAAGACGTAAGACTCTCGGATCGAAGCCCGAAGCCGCCGTATCATGGTTTGAGGATTCAAACTAGTGATACGGCGCGCGAAATTTGAAATTACTCCTGTCTAACACCAGTTAGACAGGCGTAATTGCTCTATGAATCTGGGCCATTCACTTCTTTCGGCAGTCTAGGAGGATCCTGCTGTACAACTTTTTCCCGAAACTCAGGGTCACCACCACCATGTCATTCACCATCTGCTCCACCAGGAGCGGTACCAGCGAGCCGACCGGCAGCTCCTGCCCGAACTCGGCCTCCATGCTCATTCCGACTTTCCGGATGCCAGCTCAAGACCTCCCAGCTGAATTTGCTATTGTCACACAACTGTGTGGGCGCAAGGTGCAGTGCTCTGCGCCCGAGCCCATCCTTTTTTAAGCCAATTAGGGCCTCATGCTCTAATTATGTGCTTAATAAAAAAAAACATTGGAATCCATGTTTCCGGCGCCCTCCATGTAGATTAGGGGCTGGGTGCATGGATTATGGGCGGCTCATCACTGCTTTATCCCAAAAGGGGAAAAAAACTGTTTGCTGTAACTGTTTATAAAGTGTTATGCTGCGTACAAACGATCATTTTTCGGGTTGTAAAAAATTACGTTTTTTTTTTAATGTCATTCAAAACTATTGTGTGTGGGCTTCAGAGCATTTTTCGGGTTCTGAAAAACGGGCAAAAAAAATTTGAACATGCTCTATTTTTTCACAACGCTTTTAACATAGTTTTTCGGGTTTTAAAAAATGGTTGTGCTTTAACGACGTGAATAAATCTGCGCATGCTCAGGAGCAAGTTATGAGACAGATGCGCTCGTTCTGGTAAAACTAGCGTTCGTAATGGAGTAAGCACATTCATCACGCAGTAACAGACTGAAAAGTGCAAATCGTCTTTTACTAACACAAAATCAGCTAAAGCAGCCCAAAGGGTGGCGCCATCCGAATGGAACTTCCCTTTATAGTGCTGTCGTACGTGTTGTACCTCACCGTGCTTTGCTAGAGCATTTTTTTTCCACGATCGTGTGTAGGCAAGATCGTTTTAGACCGGGTTCACACCTATGCGAATTGAGTGCGGCTTAAACCGCATCCAATACGCAGAACATTTCTAAATACATTGTTTTCAATGAGGCTGGTTCACATATGTGCGATGCATTCGCACTGCGCATTGCAGTAAAAACGTATGCAGATTTTATGCCTTGCGGTGCACCTCTGGTGCGAATTCAGGCCCATTATCTTCTATGGGTACGCAACTGATTCGCAGATGTGTTCAGTTCTCTTCAGGAATTTCTCTCATTCAGCTCAATACACTTCTCCCCCACTCTCCTCTCACCTGTAACTTCTCCTAGGTCTCCAAATTCGCAGCTAAAACGTTGCTAATCTGCTGAACACTTCCCTTATCTATCTGCAGAGATAGGAGAGCTAAAATTCGCACCGCACTCGTGTGAACCCAGCCTAAATGTTTAAGTTGTAAAAAACTGTTTTTTTCTAGAGCCTGAAAAACTTTGTTTTTTACAACCCGAAAAATGATCGTGTGTATGCGGCATCAGCTGTAGTTTGGATTTAATTTGTTAGTGTATCCAAATCTACTAGTACAGCTAACACTCCCCTACCCCCAGACTGACAATTTTTCTGTCCAAAATGCCACCTGTGCTCATTCTTCCAGAGTGGGGGCACTTTAACACAGGAGGCGTGTCGCTGGCCAGATCACCAGGTGAAAACAGAGGGGAAAAAAGCCTAAAGCTCCATACAAACTATCAGTTTTTCTGCAGGTTTTTCTCTTCAGGTTTACCAAAACCATGTAGTGCAAGGGCCTGCCTGATTGCATACAAATTGAAACTCTTATGCCGCGTACACACGGTCGTTTTTTGAGATGATGAAAAAAACTACGTTTTTTAAAACGTCATTTAAATTGATCGTGTGTGGGCAAAACGTTGTTTTTTGTCTTAAAAAAAACGACCAAAAAAAAATTCCAACATGCTTGAATTTTTAGTGTCGTTTTTCAAAACGTTGTTTTTTGTTTCACAAAAAGTCACCGTGTGTAGCAAAAACGTCGTTCAAACCAACGTTTTTCAACCCGCGCATGCCCAGAAGCTAGTTATGAAGCGAGCTTCAATGGAAAAGAGTGGTGAACGTAACCTCGCTTTTTGTGAAAAAACGATGGTGTGTATGCAAAATTGTCTTTAAAAAGTGACGTTTCAAAAACGTCGTTTTTTACTTCACAGAAAACTTCGTTTTTTTCATCGCAAAAAACGACCGTGTGTACGCGGCATTAGGCTGGGTTCACACCTGTGCGGTGAGAATTTCAGCTCTTTTTATCTCTGCAGATAGATAAGAGAAGTGTTCAGCAGATTAGCTCCGTTTTTGCTGCGAATTTGGAGACCTGGGGGAAGTTCTGAGTGAGAGGAGAGTGGGGGAGAAATGTATTGAGCTGAATGAGAGAAATTCCTGAAGAGAACTGAACACATCTGCGAATCAGCTGCGTACCCATAGAAGATAATGGGACTGAATTTGCACCTGAGCCGCACCGCAAGGCCTCCACAACGCATACGGATTTCCGGCAATGCGCAGTGCGAATGCATCGCACATATGTGAACCAGCCTCATTGAAAACAATGTATTTAGAAATGTTCTGCATTTTGGATGCGGTTGAAACCGCAACCAATTCGCATAGGTGTGAACCCAGCCTTAAAGTTTTACCTCATATTAGATGGTTTTGGTAAACCTGAAGAGAAAACCCTGCAGGAAAACTGATAGTGTGTATGGGGCTTAAATAAAAGAAAAGGAATGCAGCCATAAATATAATACATTTTTTGTTTGGCCTTTAAATTGTATAATCAATGGATGCTCCATCTTGAAAGACATGTAACACAAAAGACATCATTATTTTTATAATTTTATATTATATGTCCTCAGATGACTATTTAATGGCATGGAACACATTCCCTAATATACAGTACAAGCTCTCAAGCATGTCCTTCAATTGGTAGACATCTAGCAGCAGAAAATCAAGAGACTGCAAAAAGCCAAATAAACAAAGCCAAGGTAGAAGCACAGTCAATTCTAAATCAGCATGTATTGATATTGTAAATATAGATTACAAATAGGCCAGTATTGGAGACAATCTGTGCAAAGCAAATCTCTGCACTACTGCTGCATTTTGCAAGCACCCTGCCATGATTCTGACAGAGCTAAATGTATTATTTATGTTCGCCTTTCACCCAGTCCAATAGGCTGTGGAGTTCACTGCAATCTACTGGGAAGCAATATGTAGGTAATTTATTCCTGTACAAATACAGTTTTCACAAATTAAAGTTTTTAGAAAATGATGCTTCTGTAGACTAATTGCTCTCCAGTTAGCACTAATGAGGTAAAGTAAATAATCAAAGCAGTTCATTAGCATCCCTGCTAATAATTTTAAAAGGGTTTGTTGTGGATAGGAAAGTAAGCAGAGCACAATTTTAACTTTATTTAATACAAATATGAGTTTTAATAACCACTTCGGGGATCAGATTCTTTTTTAAATATATATTTGTTTCAGAGATGTGCTAGTTTTGCACCTTTGTAGCCTTTCTGTAAATAATATGCATTTTGCAGGTAGGAGGACACATAAGGGGGTTATTTACGAACGGCAAATCCACTTTTCACTACAAGCGCACTTGAGAGTGCAGTCACTGTAAATCTGAGGGGGACTTGCAAGCAGTGGCGTATCTAGGGTATGGCAGCCATGGGAAGTGCCATGGGCGCCACATGAAGGGGCGCTGTTGAGTGGTTGGGCAGCAAGGCACTTCCCAGGGTCTGAGGGTCTCTTCTTCCCTCCTCCTGAGCATAGGCAGGATCTCCTTTTCAGCACCGTTGCTAATAGACAATGGCAGCGCTATCCCTGCTGCGTTCAGCCACAGCCTTCCATGTTCTCCCAGGCTCTCCCATTCTATCTGGATGGATTGGCAGCGCACAAAGGAGAATCATCAGTTCCTCCCTCTCCTCTGTGAAAGCTGAGGCCTTAAAGGGGTTGTAAAGTTAAAAAAATAATTCCCTAAATAGCTTCCTTTACCTTAGAGCAGTCCTCCTTCACTTACCTCATCCTTCCATTTTGCTTTTAAATGTCCTTATTTCTTCTGAGAAAATCCTCACTTCCTGTTCTTCTGTCCATAACTCCACACAGTAATGCAAGGCTTTCTCCCTGGTGTGGAGTGTCATGCTCGCCCCCTCCTTTGAACTACAGGAGAGTCAGGATGTTCACTACTTTGAAGATAGAGAAAGAAGCTGTTTGTTAGTGTGCGTCCTGACTCTCCTATAGTCCAAGGGAGGGGTGAGCACGACACACCACACCAGAGAGAAAGCCTTGCATTACTGTGTGGAGTTACAGACAGAAGAACAGGAAGTGAGGATTTCTCAGAAGAAATAAGGACATTTAAAAGCAAAATGGAAGAATGAGGTAAGTGAAGGAGGACTGCACTAAGGTAAAGGAAGCTATTTAGGGAATTTTTTTTTTACCTTTACAACCCCTTTAAGTGATGAAGAGTTCAACACTTCCGGTATCGGTTTTAAATTTACCTGGCTGGTATCATCAAAGAAAGCAGCCAATATGCCTTGGAGGGCAGAGGAGGGATCAGGGGTCTAATAAACCCCAGATTCTCCATAAAGAGGATATGTCACAAGTATCACAAGGGATGATAAATATCAATAGTTTTGTTAGCTGTTTTTTTTAAGGTTATCTGAAAGATAAGTTTCAAACGTTTCGACAGGGGCGAAGTTTCAGTGCTTGCCATAGGCGCAATTTTCACTAGATACACCTCTGCTTGCAAGGAACATAAAAAACAGCATTTTTGCTTGCACATGATTGGATGATAAAATCAGCAGATCTTCCCCTCATTTCAGAGTTTCCCCTCAGATCTACAACAATCTACAGCATGGGTCTTCAAACTATGGCCCTCCAGTTGTTCAGGAACTACAATTCCCATGATGCCTAGTCATGTCTGTGAATGTCAGAGTTTTACAATGCCTCATGGGATGTGTAGTTTCGCAACAGCTGGAGGGCCATAGTTTGAGGATCCCTGATCTACAGTGACTGCACTTCCAAGTGCACTTGTAGTGCAAAGTGGATTTGCCTTTTGTTAATAACCCCCACAGGGTTGTGAACTTTAAAGTATTTATATATACAAAAAGAGGAGCTGCAGTCTCCCCCCCTAAAAATAAACAATAAAAGTCAGCAGCTACAAATACTGTAGCTGCTGACTTTTAATATAAAGACACTTACCTGTCCAGGAATACAGCGGTGTCCCTTGTCAAGCCGATTCACCTTGACTATGGGAAACCAGCAGTGAAGTCTTGCAACTTTACAGTTAGCTTACCACTGCGCATTCGCAAGCCACGTTGCAGTTTGTAAATGGTCTTCCGGGAACTGTGATGTGTCCCAGAAAACTGCGAGATGGGGGCGACTTCTACTTGGATTTGCAATCTGGCAATCTACCATGTGTGTACGGCCTATCGGACCTTTTTCCAGCGGACAAAAGTTTCTAAACATGCTTAGAAACCTGTCCGCTGGAAACCTGTCCGTCGGACATGTTCGATGGTTAGTACACAAAATCAGCGGACAAAAATCCCCCGCATGCTCAGAATGAAGTCGACGCATGCTTGGAAGCATTGAACTTCGTTTTTTCATCAAGTCGGTGTCTTCTACGTCACCGCGTTCTGGTCCGAGGGGATTTTTGTCCGATGGTGTGTACGCACATCAGACCAACAGACAACTCCAGGCTTGTCCGATGAAAACGGTCCGTCGGACATGTTTCCTCGGACATGTCTCATCGCATGTACGCGGCCTAAGACCCCTTTTCACACCGGGGAGCTTTTCAGGCATTTTAGCGCTAAAAATAGCGCCTGAAAAGCACCTCTCAAGCCACCCCAGTGTGAAAGCCTGAGTACTTTCACACTGGGGTGGTGTGCTTGCATGATGGGAAAAGTCCTGCAAGCAGCATCTTTGGGGCAGTGAGGGAGCAGTGTATACAGCGCTTCCCAAACACCCTGCCCGTTGAAATGAATAGGCAGCGCTTCCAAAGCGGAGGAGGGCTGCACTGGCCGGTCGGGGGGTTGGATTTGGAACGGAAAAGCCTATGGTGCATGTGCCCCTGGAGTGGCAGTCCAGGGGTGTCTGAGAATCACTGTGAGTGAGGGTCACTTTGATTTAAAGACACCACGGTCACTGCACCAGCTACACGCTTTTTTAGCATCTGCCTCCTGGGCCGGGCCTTTTGGCCAGGGCCGGAGGAATTTTTTATTCCTGGCCGGAGGGCCTGGTCATTGTTAAACACAATGACCACTTCTTTCACTCTACTCTCCACTATCCCTTTTCCCCACTTTATTTAATTTATTGCCTATGTTTGTCACGTTTTTGTCTTTTTTTGTTTGTGCACGTTTTGTTCACTGTGTGATTAGTAGGGTGCCGGTCCTCGGGCCAGCCCTGAACGTCTTGGGAGTGGGTGTACATGGCCTTCTGGCTTAGTTCGCCCGCTCTCATGGGGTCTCCCTTTGGGGGAGTCCCACCTAGTACTTGGAGGGTTCTGTTTCGGCAGTCCCTCCAAGGAAGTTGGGTCTGTGTCGGCTTCGGTTGCTCGGACCACAGTACCTCAGTCCCCGTCTGGAGCCTAACGCCCTGGGGGATCAGGGTTTGGGTCCCTTCTGCACAGGAGGACCACTTGATGTTGCACCCGTCTGCACGTTTTTGTGAACACTCTTTATGTGTGTGCACATTTTTTCTGCTCCGGTAGGAGTTTTTTGGGTGTGTTAAAAAAAAAAAAAAATGAGGTGAGCTGGGAAGAGTCGGCCCAGTGACGTGTAGTACTGCACACTGAACCGACAAAGAGCATGTGTGAGTGGGCTGCATAAATACCCTCCGGGCTCCTCCCATAAACTCACGCCACCACACTGGCCTTCTTATATATATATATATATAATACACTTTTTGAAATGTGCTTGGTTAAAATGCATGGTTTTCCCGTTATGATGTTGGGCTGGTATAATAATGCTATGTGGCTGGTATGACATTTTCTCCAGGGCTTGTATTTATTTCCAGTCCTGTCCTGCAAACAAAGGGATCAGCTCGCTATCCTATTTATGCATTAAAAAATAATGACATTGTGGGTTATTTACGAAAGTCAAATACACTTTGCACTACTACAAAGTGCACTTGAAATTGCCCTGAAAGTGTACTTGGAAGTGCAGTCGCTGTAGATCCGAGGGGGACATGCAAGGAAAATAAAAAACAAAATTTTAGCTTGCACATGATTGGATGATAAAATCAGCAGAGCTTCCCCTCATTTCAGATCTACCCCTCAGATTTACAGCGACTGCACTTCCAAGTGCACTTTCAGTCCAATTTCAAGTGCACTTTGCACTTGTAGTGCAAAGTGGATTTGCTTTTCGTAAATAACTCCCTTTGTGTCGCACTACACTCAGTGTTACTCATTATTAGGTTTTGCAAATGTACCCTGACTGTAAACTTATAAGCAGAACATGCAACTAGAATATAAAACCCCAATCACTGAGAGCTGAGAGGGAAACCACTTTACCTTTCCTGTCTAATCATGCACTTATCAACTGCTACTCCTAGAGATTAGGCACTGCCCCTTTTAGCAGCATGACTGAGCTTATAAAAGTCTCCTGTGTTGCTGTAGATTAGTGAAGAACTGCCAACAAGTTAAATCTCTCAGTACAAGATGTTGTTACCTTAGCCCTTTCTTGATATTATCTGGATGTTTTAGCTCTTCTAAACTTAAAGGTATATGTGCACTATTACTGTTCTGGTGCTTCAGTCCTCTATTGTAAGCACACATCTGATGTTTCTAATTTTGCGTACGGATTTTCTGTCTGAAAAACCTTGGATTTGTTGTGCTTGCCCCCTCCCTTGGACTACAGGAGAGTCAGGACGCCCACTAACACACAGCTCCTTTCTCTATCTGCAACTTAGAGTGCGTCCTGACTCTCCGGTAGTCAGAGGGAGGGGGCGAGCACGACACTCCTCACCAGGGTGTCAGGCTGCTGAGATGATTTTGCATGGTTGCAAAGTTCTCAACAGGTGTCAGGTTGCTGGGCCGAGATTGCGTGGTGGCAAAGTTTTTTTTTTTTCTTTTGCGTTTTTTTTTGTGTTTTTATATATATTTTTTATTTTAATTTTGCGTCTTGTAAAGGTCATGTGTTGCAAAGGGTCTTGACAAGGGTGTCAGGCTGCTAAGATGATTTGCATTGTTTGCAAGGTCTCAATCAATAAGAATTAGGTTACTGAGAAAGGATATAAACACCTGGTTTGTACCTTTAAGCGAGCAGTATAAGGTAGAAGAACAAGTCTGTTTTGATTCGTGGTTCCGTAGGGGCCACGAACGAACGATATGGGAGACAACGAATGGTAGACAATTGATAGGACATAAAGAATGTAATAACAAATTTTACTTGCGACAGTGGGCCATGCGAGTGAGTTTGCGGCGGACTGTGGCTGGAGTGAAACATGTAGGAAAGGTGTAGTGTGATGCCATGCATGGGGCAAAACAACAAGGTTTGGTGTAGAAAATAGAACACGAGAAGTGCGTACGAATATTTTATAAGCTCCACTGTGGGAACCGAATATATGATGCGGGTGACACCATGAGTGGCCACGAATTTTGACATGACAAACAAGCTAACGAATCCTACCTGGGACAGCGAACATGCAACTGGGTTTGCTTGGACTGGAGTGGATGTGCAACACATCCGAAGGGTGTGGCGTGGTGTGGTGTAGTGTCATGCATGACGCACAGGCAATAACTTTGGTAAATAAATGAGAGAGAAGAACCGTGTACAAACAATTTGTAAGTTCCGCTGCGGAAACAAAAACGCACGGCATGGGGGAAACATAGAATGGCAATGGTGGAAAGTATGCAGTGTATCTGATACAAAACGGTTATAAAGAGAAATGACTGATACAAAACGGTTGTAAAATGCATGAAACAAATCCGATACGAATCGGAAGTAAGGAGTATTGAACAAATCTGCTGTGAATTGGTTGTAGAGTGTATGTTACTCCTTGCTGTGAAACCGAACACCTACCAGCCACCCATCCCCCCAGGCTAATCAAGTGCAGACAAGGCAGCAGGTGAGTTAAATTACCACCTCAATCTGCCAAAGAACCCATACAAAGAATATATGCTAATCTCCAAATGAATGAGACAGCAAGCATGGACACTGAATATACAGGGAGTGCAGAATTATTAGGCAAATTAGTATTTTGACCAGATTATCCTCTTTATGCATGTTGTCTTACTCCAAGCTGTATAGGCTCGAAAGCCTACTACCAATTAAGCATATTAGGTGATGTGCATCTCTGTAATGAGAAGGGGTGTGGTCTAATGACATCAACACCCTATATCAGGTGTGCATAATTATTAGTCAACTTCCTTTCCTTTGGCAAAATGGTTCAAAAGAAGGACTTGACAGGCTCAGAAAAGTAAAAAATAGTGAGATATCTTGCAGAGGGATGCAGCACTCTTAAAATTGCAAAGCTTCTGAAGCGTGATCATCGAACAATCAAGCGTTTCAGTCAAAATAGTCAACAGGGTCGCAAGAAGCGTGTGGAAAAACCAAGGCGCAAAATAACTGCCCATGAACTGAGAAAAGTCAAGCGTGCAGCTGCCAAGATGCCACTTGCCACCCGTTTGGCCATATTTCAGAGCTGCAACATCACTGGAGTGCCCAAGAGCACAAGGTGCAATACTCAGAGACATGGCCAAGGTAAGAAAGGCTGAAAGACGACCACCACTGAACAAGACACACAAGCTGAAACGTCAAGACTGGGCCAAGAAATATCTCAAGAATGATTTTTCTAAGGTTTTATGGACTGATGAAATGAGAGTGAGTCTTGATGAGCCAGATGGATGGGCCCGTGGCTGGATTGGTAAAGGGCAGAGAGCTCCAGTCCGACTCAGACGCCAGCAAGGTGGAGGTGGAGTACTGGTTTGGGCTGGTATTATCAAAGATGAGCTTGTGGGGCCTTTTCGGGTTGAGGATGGAGTCAAGCTCAACTCCCAGTCCTACTGCCAGTTTCTGGAAGACACCTTTTTCAAGCAGTGGTACAGGAAGAAGTCTGCATCCTTCAAGAAAAACATGATTTTCATGCAGGACAATGCTCCATCACACGCGTCCAAGTACTCCACAGCGTGGCTGGCAAGAAAGGGTATAAAAGAAGAAAAACTAATGACATGGCCTCCTTGTTCACCTGATCTGAACCCCATTGAGAACCTGTGGTCCATCATCAAATGTGAGATTTACAAGTAGGGAAAACAGTACACCTCTCTGAACAGTGTCTGGGAGGCTGTGGTTGCTGCTGCACGCAATGTTGATGGTGAACAGATCAAAACACTGACAAAATCCATGCATGGCAGGCTTTTGAGTGTCCTTGCAAAGAAAGGTGGCTATATTGGTCACTGATTTGTTTTTGTTTTGTTTTTGAATGTCAGAAATGTATATTTGTGAATGTTGAGATGTTATATTGGTTTCACTGGTAAAAATTAATAATTGAAATGGGTATATATTTTTTTTTGTTAAGTTGCCTAATAATTATGCACAGTAAAAGTAGTGACCTGCACACACAGATATCCCCCTAAAATAGCTAAAACTAAAAACAAACTAAAAACTACTTCCAAAAATATTCTGCTTTGATATTAATGAGTTTTTTGGGTTCATTGAGAACATGGTTGTTGTTCAATAATAAAATGAATCCTCAAAAATACAACTTGCCTAATAATTCTGCACTACCTGTACAAATAAATAGTTTGTTTGGCAGGAGGAAGTTACAAATGTACCAAGCTTGTACTAACTAAGATGTTAGAACATGAGCAACAATAACTCAGAGGCAGGTTTTTACAAAAGAAATGCAGGATAGGAAGCATAACGAATTGCAAGATTGCACATGATACAAAAGGTTTAAATACAACCTGCGACAGTAAGCGGGAACTGCCGTTGAAGACCATGAACGGAGAAGCCGCAATGCACTTGCGATGTCGAATGCGATTGAATGCGCAGACTCACAGACATGACACTCACTTGAGACCATTGCAAACGCAACATCGTCTCAGCAACCCCTCACTTGTTGAGACCCGTGCAACCACACAAGTCCATCTCAAAACAACCTCATAATTATCGAGACCTTTGCAACCGTGCAATATCATCTCAGCAAACCAGACTGAGACCCTTGCTACCACGCAATGCCATCTCAAAACAAACCTCATAATCATCGAGACCTTTGTAACTACGCAACATCTATAGAAACAAAAATGTAGCGCTAATAATAAATAGTAACAAATATGGAAATCACATTTGTGTGAGGTGAGTACATCGGAGCCACTAGCACTGGATATGAAGTGGCCCAAAAAGAGTGCTCAAAAGTGTGAAAAGTTCCAAAGTCTATATGTAGACGGGTGGGTGGTCATCCAATGCAGGGAAGACAAGCAAATTGCTATAGGTCACAATCTCATCATGATCTGTAGAAAATGTAAATGCGCTTACCAGAAAGGTTGGACTCAAATACCATACAGTAGTGAGTCAGACAGGCACTGTGGTATTTTAGAACTGGAACCACTGGAAACCGGAAGGCAGGATCGTAGTAGATGACTGGAACTGAAGCTGGAAATCCACGTCAGAAATCGGATCTAACTTGAAGGGTGCGGAACGTCAGGTAATAAATTCCAGGTGGGATCCTTGAGCCACTAATCAAAGGTTGGAGACCCAGATTGTGGCTGGGGCTCAGCAGGGCCGCAAAGTGGATGATATGTAGAAAGAGGAAGAACACGGAGCTCCAATAGTGCAGATGAGTAAAACCAATCAAGGTTTATTGATAAAAGTCATACAAACAAAAATATGACATGCATTAAAAAGTGATCACAAATTGGCAATATGGGGTACTAGATAGCGAATACCCGACGCGTTTCGGCTGAATAAGCCTTCAACATGCCCAACATGTTGTTCCACACCATTCAAGTTAGATCCGGTTTCTGACGTGGATTTCCAGCTTCAGTTCCAGTCATCTACTACGATCCTGCCTTCCGGTTTCCAGTGGTTCCGGTTTCCAAATACCACAGTGCCTGTCTGACTCACTACTGTATAGTATTTGAGTCCAACCTTTCTGGTAAGCGCATTTACATTTTCTACAGATCATGATGAGATTGTGACCTATAGCAATTTGCTTGTCTTCCCTGCATTGGATGACCACCCACCCGTCTACATATAGACTTTGGAACTTTGCACACTTTTGAGCACTCCTTTTGGGCCACTCCATATCCAGTGCTAGTGGCTCTCATGTACTCGCCTCACACAAATGTGATTTCCATATTTGTTACTATTTATTATTAGCGCTACATTTTTGTTTCTATATTATGTTGACTTTGTTTGTTTGTATGTGGCAGCTTTTTTTCCATTTATATTAACGCAGTTTTTTCTTTATTTACAACTACGCAACATCGCCTCAGCAAACCAGACTGACACCCTTGCAACCACGCAATGCCTTCTCAAAACAAACCTTCATACTCGAGGCCCCTGCAACCACACAATATCATCCCAGCAACCTGACACTCACTGACACCCTTGCAACCACATAATATTGTCTGCAGTAGTATAAAACACTTTGCAGCGCGCACCACGTGCAAACCCGAATACAAACTAAACTTGCAAACACACCTCAGTGACAAACAATCAGCCACACAAACACACAGTGGCACGTAGTTGGCCATTCATCTTTAGTAGCACGCGGGCCACTCATATTTTCCCTGTATTTTTCCCTGCAGTTAGTTCAGGTTCCCATCCAGCACCAGCGAGTGCACATTGGTCTGCGAGTGCACGTTGGTCTGCGAGTGCACGTTGGTCTGCGAGTGCACGTTGGTCTGCGAGGGCACGTTGGTCTGCGAGGGCACGTTGGTCAGCGAGTGCACGTTGGTCAGCGAGTGCACGTATATCGTCTTGTTGAGCACCTGTGTATTGTCTTGATTTTCTCACACCAATGCAAGATCCAGTCCAAGTTCTCAAACTAGACCAAGCATCAGTAGCAGACTTAGCTATGTGAGACAACTTTCCCACCTGATAGAACAGCATTTCAATCTTCATCCCGGCAGTGTCAGCCGAGCCACCACAGGCTTTTGCGTGCATTTTTCGTCCGCCACTGGTTCTCCAAACCTTGGCCCCCAGAAATTCTCTTAAATTTCTGCTTCACCCAGTCTTCATCACGCCTCGTGCTGTACCCCATTGTGGCAGCTGCCCAGGTTTGGGGCCACACTTGAACTGGACAGACAGTGTTCTTCACCACAGACAATCAGGCCACAGCCGACTTCATCAATTAAGGTAGATCAAGCCTCTCCCCATCACGTCCTTCCTGCGCAGGCTCGCGCAGCTGTCACTCCGTCACCAGTTTAATATCTTCTGTAGACATATTCCAGGCAAATGCAAAATCGCAGCTGATGCTGTGTCCCATTCCAACCTTACTTTGTTTTTCCAGCAAGAGCTTGGAGCCGACCCAATAACCATCCCTGTCCCACCCTGGTCATTGCTGACGATGGACTGAAATAGCATCTCACCAACTCCACCCAGCTTATTAACCACTCCTTGGCACGCAACACACTGAAGGCCTATCGCACTGCTTGGAACACTAACCGCTAATTTTTGGCCACTTGCCTCGGAGCAGCAATAGGCAACGTTAGACACATCCTACCCTTCATATCGTATTGCCACACGCAGCTGACCCTTTCTCACAATACTATCACACCATATCTAGATGGCGTCCAGCATTTCCTGTCCCTGCAGGACCCCAGTAAACTGTCAGTATTCTCGAGCCAATGCAGTCAAGTCCCTCCTACAGGGCATACAGAAGCACCAACCTGTAGTCAGTGGCAAGCGCCTACCTTTCAAGAGGGCTCTCTTTAGGGACATGTCTGAAATCCTTACTCGTTCCCCATTTAGGGCCTTGCCCAGCATAGTCACCCAAGCAGCCATCTACCAGGCCTTCTACGGTTCCCTACGACCTAGTGAATTTACAGTCAGTGGCTCCGGCAGTCAGACACTGCTCCGACTCTACCCGACTCGCTTTCGAACCCCTACATTCTCAGTCTGCAAACTCAACAAACCAGCCCCGGGGGGTTGACATCAACCTGTTTCAGACTAACAATGTCTGACGCCCAGTGACGGTGCTCGACCGACTTCTGCTCCATCTACCCAGCCAATCTGATGGTAGCTTGTTGCTACCCTTTCTAAACCAGCTCCCTGAGTGGCAGCCAGTTTGTCAAGCATGTCAGAATCCTAAGCAACTTGGGCTTCAAACCCCAGTCAGTTCTCTGGACATTCTTTCCGAATTAGAGCAGCCTCAACTGCCTCCCAACAGGGAGTACCAGACCACGTAATCAAGATACCAGGCTGATGGGAAGTCTCCTTGTTTTGCCACATACATCCCAAATCCTCAGGAAGAAATGGCACAAGCCTTTACCAAGCTGGCTCAATAAATACAATAAATCAATATAAGCTATTTCCCTATCTGAGTCTTTTACCCCCTTTTCTTGGCATACTGACCAGACCACCAAGGCACACTTCAGGTCTATTTATGTTGTAAGTCTTGTCGCGTGTTTATGTGATCCACATCACTCTCAGTCAGAGGGCCACGACCATAAATAATAAGGCCAGTATGGTGGCCTGAGTTTATGGGAGGAGCCCGGAGGGTATTTAAGCAGCCCACTCACACATGCTCTTTGTTGGTTCAGTGTGCAGTACTACACCTCACTGGGCCGACTCTTACCAGCTCACCTAATGTCTGTGAGTCTGTGCATTCAATCGCATTCGACACCCTCCCGCCCTTCCCTTTTTCAGGGCACTTCTCAGCATATCCTTCTTCAATTAACTACCCATTACTTACTTTAGGTATGCCCCCTTTTCTTGGCATACTGACCAGACCACCAAGGCACACTTCAGGTCTATTTATGTTGTAAGTCTTGTCACGTGTTTATGTGATCCACATCACTCTCAGTCAGAGGGCCACGACCATAAATATATATATATATATATATATATATATATGTATACAGAAGACAGATATGAAAACACATAGGACTTTATCTATCTATCTATCTATCTATCTATCTATCTATCTATATATATATATATATATATATATATATATATATAAAGCAAATTCCAGTTAAAAGTGATAAAAGTGGTCAATTATCAAGGGGGGCCCCAGGAACTCTGGGAAAGTGGGGGTGGGGGGCTCTCTGTTGACCAGAGACCACCTTCCGCAGAAAGAATACACTAAGGTAAGGGGGTGGGTTAATGATCTAAAGGGGAAACCTTTACATCGGTGCTCCCTTACATTATTGTATTTACCCCCCGTCGTAATCAGTGACCCCCCTCAGACTGGCCTGGCGGCGCTGTCACTGATCTCCTCTCAGGTGCACCGTGCAGGGCTCAGTCAGTTGGCTCCAGCTTGGTGGCTCTGGTTTTATCATATAGTCTCCTCTCCACATTCCTGAATGCAGCCTCACTGTGCCTGTAAATGCAGCCTCACTGTGCCTGTGACTGCAGCCTCACTGTGCCTGTGACTGCAGCCTCACTATGCCTGTGACTGCAGCCTCACTGTACCTGTGACTGCAGCCTCACTGTACCTGTGACTGCAGCCTCACTGTACCTGTGACTGCAGCCTCACTGTACCTGTGACTGCAGCCTCACTGTGCCTGAGAATGCAGCCCCACTATGCCTGTGAATACAGCCTCACTGTACCTCTGAATGCAGCCTCATTGTGCCTGTGAATGCAGCCTCATTGTGCCTGTGAATGCGGCCTCATTGTGCCTGTGAATGCGGCCTCATTGTGCTTGTGAATGCTGCATCACTGTGCCTGTGAATGCTGCCTCACTGTTTGTCAAATGCCCCCCAGCCCCCCCAAAACTTACCTGACCCCCAAGTCAATCCAGCAATGTTGCAGGAGTGTCTCGGCTGCCCAGGACTCCCCTCCTCATTGGCTGAGACAGCAGCATGGCGCCATTGGCGTCTACGTTTATTGGGGAACCTCTGACATTATAGTGGGACCTTTAATGTGATGGTGGGACCTCTTACATGATGGGGGAGTCTGATGTGGTGGAGGAACCTCTGATGTGGTGGAGGAACAACTGATTTGATGGGGTAACCTCTGATTTGATGGCGTAATCTCTGATGTGAAGGGGGCTCTGATGTGAATGAAGTACTTAAGAGGTTATGGGGGTACCTCTGACAAGAATGAAGGATCTCTGATGCGATGGGAGACCTCTGACGCGATGGGGGGTATGGCGGATGTGAAAGGGGTGCCTTTGAAGTGATTTGGGAACCTCTGACATGACTGTGGGACCTTTGATATGATGGGGGACCTGATATGATAGGTGGACCTCTAATGTGGTGGAGGGACATCTGGTTTGATGGGGGTAACCTCTGATTTAATGGGGTAATCTTTGATGTGAAGGGGGCTCTGATGTGAATAAAGTACCTATGGGGTTATGGGGGCATCTCTGACATGAAGTGTGGGGGGACTTTGATGTGATTGGGGAACATCTAGCATGATTGGGGGCCTTTAATGTGATGGGGGACTAGGGGGACCTCTGATGTGGTGAAGGGACATCTGGTTTGATGGGGTAACCTCTGATTTGATGGGGTAATCTTTGATGTGAAGGGGGCTCTCATGTGAATGAAGTACTTATGGGGTTGTGGGGGTATCTCTGACTTGAAGGGGACTTTGATGTGATTAGAGAACATCTGACATGATTGTGGGACCTTTAATGTGATGGGGGACTAGGGGGACCTCTGATGTGGTGGAGGGACATCGGGTTTGATGCAGTAACCTCTGATTTGATGGGGTAATCTCTGATGTGAAGGGGGCTCTGATGTGAATGAAGTACTTATGGGGTTATCTCTGACTTAAAGGGGGACTTTGATGTGATTAGAGAACCTCTGACATGATTGTGGGACCTTTGATGTGGTGGGAGAGTCTGATAGGATAGGGGGACCTCTGATTCGATGTAGGCACCTCTGACATGAAGAGGGTCTTTTGATGTGAGGTTTATCTCATGTGTACATGGACCCAGACTCAGGTAACCTATTGATAAATCTATATAAAGGGTTCGGTGGGTGAAAACAGGTTGGGAAGCTTAGCTGTGATCTCCATGGGTCTTTTACACCCCCTGTCAGTGATGATGACTACATCAGTCCCGGTATGTAGATCTCAGTGACCTGCCTCCAGCTCAGTGACCGGTGGCCCCGGATTCCATTCACCAACACAATGCCATCATTGTGTTGATCCCGGCTGTGTGGGCACTGGACTGTTCCTGGCAGACATCTAGCCTGGGCTCCCTCCATCCCCCGTGTACATAGCACATCGCTGTCTCCAGCATACAAGGCGGAACTACGTGGCTCCAATACAAGTGTGTCGGACAGTCCGTGCATACAGCGGGATGTGCCTGGGAGGGAGCCGTCCACTGTCACCACCCGCCTCTGCCCCTCCGCCTGTCACCACCCGGCTCTGCCTCCTCCATCCAGGAGCATGGCCACATCGCACTGATCTACATCGCACTCATCTACCATGATACTGAGGAGGATCAGCAAGAAGAACACTCTGCTGCTCCTACTTTTCTGGGTCTGCTGCTGGATCTTTGTCACCACTTTCCTCTTCGTACACCGGACTGTCTTCTCTGATCGCTGCACCGACCAAGAGAGCACCAAGATCCTGGCAGGGCTGGTAGGTACCGATGTCTGCCCGTGTGTGGCATCGCTAGCAGATCTCTCTTTCCTCAGATCTCCCATACACTTCTTGTAGTCTGATTGTTTCTACCTCCAGAATCTTCAGATACTGGATCATGGGGGGTACTTTCTTATGTAGTATATAGTCTACTCTACTTGTACATCTGCCATCATGATCACCTTATTAGTTCGCTGTATATGGAATCAAGTTCAGGCTAGAAATCCTATTTGTCAGATAGAAATCCTATTTTGATACATTGTTATAGTAGAAGAGTTCCAGTATTTACAAACTGATCTGCTCATTGAACATAATGAGGAGATAAATATTATACTTCTGTGTGCTGTGATTACAAATTAGACTAGATCTAATCTAGGAATGACAACTCCATAGAAAGAGATTGTAGAATGTCCCCCACTGTTCTTGTACTACATGTTTAACATCCAAATCAGCCTTTCTCAACCCTCTGGTCTCAGGGAACCCCTGGCAAAAATGACTATACAATAAAACCTTGGTTTGTGAGCATAATTCGTTCCAGAAACATGCTTGTAATCCAAAGCACTTGTATATCAAAGCATTTTTTTTTACATGGTATAAACGAGAAGAGAGGCGCCTCTAAGTGTAGCAATAAGTTGCTAAATGTTGTACCTTCATTAAATGTAACCATATTTCTACACTTAGTGGCTCCTCTCTTCTTTTTTATACTCACTGACATGATGCTACTCTTATATCAAGACATCGCTTGTATATCAAGGCAAAATGTATTAAAACATTTTGCTTGTCTTGCAAAACGCTCTTAAACCAAGTTTTTACTCTATACTCATGATACATTAGTGTGATGGTAATGTTCCTTACACTTGGGGTCTTTGGGAAGAATTACCCCCTTACCGATAGCTAAAAGAGATCAATGGTATAGTGGGAAGTGGAACATATCTGAGATAAAGAACTTGCTCACCGCTCAAGGAAGCCCTAGGAACCGGAACCCTAGTGCTCCATGGAACCCTAATTAAGATCCTGATCTAAGTTATTACATTGTATATTGAAGCAAGTTCAGGTTAGATTGCATTCTTTTTTGATACAGAAGAGTTCCAGTGATTATTTGAACTGGTCATTGTGCAGAATCTAGAAAGAACTATTTTACTTCTCTGTGACTGAGAACAAGACAAGATGAGAACCACAAGTGACAAACTACAACTTTATATTAATGTAGATTGTAGATAGGGCCAGTGATACCACTAGGTAAACTAGTCAGCCGCCTAGGGTGCCCTGCTGCCTAGGGTGCGTGCCCGGCCACTGGTGTTTCTACTCTCTTCTATCTGCAGCAAGCAACTAAGTCTCAGCATCAGCAGACAGCCGCTGCTTCATTCGCACACAGTGTCAGAGGCACAGCGGCAGCGGAGGACTGTCATTGATGGGCACTGGTGAGGCTACATTTGATGGGTGCTGGTGAAGCTAAATTTGATGAGCGTTGGTGAGGCTGCATTTGATGGGTGCTGGTGAGGCTGCATTTGATGGGTGCTGGTAAGGCTGCATTTGATGGGTGCTGGTGAGGCTTCATTTGATGGGCGCTGGTAAAGGCTTCATTTGATGGGTGCTGGTGAGGCTGTATTGATGGGGGCTGGTGAGGCTGCATTGATGGGCGCTGGTGAGGCTGCATTGATGGGCACTTGTGAGGCTGCATTTGATGGGCACTGGTAGGCTGCATTTGATGGGCACTGGTGAGGCTGCATTGATAGGTGCTGGTGAGGCTGCATTGGACGGGCTCTGGTAGGTTAAATTGATGGGTGCTGGTGAGGCTACATTTGATGGGTGCTGGTGGGCTGCATTTGATGGGCGCTTCATTAAAAAGGTGGGGTTTACATGGGCACACGAAAGGGGGTGGGGTCAGGGGTGGACCAGGGGGGCGGCACAATTAGGTTTCGCATAGGGTGTCAAATTTTTTTTATACCAGCCCTGATTGTAGAAGACCCTCTGCTACACTTGAAGAACATCCTGATTATGACATTGTATTTGCAACAAGTCTTAGATGGTATGATATGAATCATATTTAGTTCATGGTTCTTTAGAGGAGTTTTAGTGTATATAGTACTGAGCTGGTCATTGTACATTATGTGGAGAGAATGATTTTACTTCTGTGTGCTGAGAACTAGACAAGATCTGAACCACAAATTACAAATTGACATTAATGTAGGTTGTAGAAGATCCTCTACTATACTTGTAGGACATTTATATTATTACATTGTATTTGCAACAAGTTCTGGTTAGATTGTATAATAGGAATAATAGTTAGTTTATGGTTCTTTAGAAGAGTTACAGTGTATATACAGTGGGAACATAATTATTTGATCCCCTGCTGATTTTGTAAGTTTGCCCACTTACAAGGAAAGGAAGGGTCTATAATGTTTAACATATGTGTAGCTTAAATGATAGAGACAGAATATCAACCACAAATCTAGAAAAAAATACATGATACAAATGTTAGAAATTGAGTTGCAGTTCAGTGAGTAAAATACATATTTGATCCCCAAGCAGAACATGACTTGGTGCTTGGTGGAGAAACCCTTGTTGGCAAGCACATAGGTAAGACAATTCTTATAGTTGGTTACCAGCTTTGCACACACCTCGGTAAGGATTTATGTCCACTCTTCTTTAAAGATCCTCTCTAAATCCTTAAAGTTTCCTGGCTGTCCCTTGGCAACTGGAAGTTTTAGCTCCCTCAATACATTTTCTAAAGGATTAAAGGGGTGTTCCAGCCTTGTTTTATGTTTATTAAAAGTCAGCAGCTACAAAAAGTGTAGCTGCTGGCTTTTAATAAACAATCACTTACCTGCTCCAGCGTTCCAGCGACGCACCGGCCGGGGCTCCGCTCCTCTCCCCCCCTCCCCGGCCGGCGTCCTCATCGTAACTGTGGGCACCTGGCCGTGACAGCCTTCGGCTTCACGGCCGGGCACCCACTGCGCATGCGCGAGCGGCACTGCGCATGCGCGTTCGGCGTGGCCCGCCGCTGATTGGACAGGCGATCGCATGGGACCTGTCATGTGTCCCAGGCGATCGCCTACAGGGAGGGGCTGCTGTAGGCGATTAAGCTTAATCGCCTAACCAGCCCCTCGGCGGAAGGAGGAAGTGGGACAGGAAGTCCCACTCCTCCTGAAGCCCCCATTCCCCCCCCCCCCATAAAATTACATGCCAAATGTGGCATGTAAGGGGGTGAGGAGTGGGATAAGCGGAAGTTCCATTTTTGGGTGGAACTCTGCTTTAAGGTCTGGAGACTGGCTAGGCCACTCCATGACCGTAATGTGCTTCTTCTTGAGCCACTTCTTTGTTGCCTTTGGTGGTATGTTTTGGGTCATTATCATGCTGGAAGAACCATCCATGACCCATTTTTAGTAGGGTTGTCCCAATACCACTTTTTTAGGACCAAGTACAAGTACCAATACTTATGTCCCCCACAGATGAAGCCATGTCCCCCACAGACGCAGCCATGTCCCCCACAGATGCAGCCATGCCCCCCACAGATGCAGCCATGTCCCCCACATATTCAACCATGTCTCCCCATACCTAGATGCAGATGTCGCCATCGCCGCCGCCTAGTTAATCATCGTGCGGGTAACATTACAGCTTTCATTTGAATAGCTGTGTGTTCCGCGCCGCGTATAGACACTCCCCCTTGCTCGGGATTGGACGGGTGATCTGTCTATCAAAGTGCCCGTCCAATCCCGAGCAAGGGGGAGTGTCTATACGCGGCGCAGCGGGGAACATGCATCGGCATCAGGGGGCATTTGCGGGAGTAGAAGTCCCGATACTGGTATCGGGACAACCCTAAATTTTAATAGTGTAAATTTTGGTCTCACCTGACCACGGCACTTTCTCCCAATCCTTCTCTGAATCATTTAGATGTTCATTGGCAAACTTCAGATGGGCCTGTACATGTGCCTTCTTGAGGAGGGAGACCTTGGGGGCGCTGCAGGATTTCAGTCAATGGCTGCGTACTATGGTACCAATGGTTTGTTTGGTGACTGCAGTCCCAACTGCCTACACATCATTCACAAGCTCCTCCCATGTAGTTTGAGCTGATCCTTCACTAATCTCATGATCATCCTTACTACCCCCATGAGGCAAAACCTTGCATGGAGCTACAGACCAAGTGTGATTGATGGTTATTTTGTATTTCTTTTATTTGCAAATAATCGCTCCAATAGTTGTCTCCTTCTCACCAAGCTTCTTGCTGATGGTCTTGTAGCCCATCCCAGCCTTGTGCAGGTCTACATTCGTGTCTCTGACTTCCTTTGACAGCTCTTTGGTCTTGTCTATTATTTTTAGGTTTAAATAGAAGAAATAAATTGACAGTACTAACCGGTGTACCATGTGAGCACATACCAGTAAGTAGCCAGTCTGTGAGATTTGTAGCCAGTCTGTGGGAGGCAGAATTATTATTGGTTGGTAGGGGGTCAATTACTTATTTTACTCACTGAACTTCAACTCAATTTATAAAATCTGCAAGGGATCAAATAATTAATTTCCCCACTGTAGTACTGAGCTGGTCATCGCACATAATGTGGAGAGAAATAATTCACTTCTTTGTGCTGTGACTGAGAACTAGATAAGATCTGAACCACAAATAATCTACAACGTTACATTAATGTAGATTGTAGGAGATCCTCTACTAGATTTGTAGAACATCTAGTTTAAGACATTGTACTTGCAACAAGTTCTGGTTAGATGGTATAATATGAGGAATAGTTCATGGTTCTTTAGAGTTATAGTGTATATAAAACTGAGCTGGTCATTGTCCATAATGTAGAGAGAATGATTTGACTTATTTTTGCTGTGACTGAGAACTAGACAAGATCTGAGGCAGAAGAGGCAATCTGCAACGTTATAGTAATTTAGATTGCCAAAAACATAGCTAGTTGTACTGTATTTGGCATCATAGCACCAAATTCATGTTAGATAATATTTGAAGCAGGGCTGGACTGGGACAAAAATGTGGCCCTGGACTTCATCCAGACCGGCCCAGGGATCAACAACAGGGTACAGTGCACACCAGGGCACAGCACATCAGGGCACAGCACATCAGGTTACGGGGCTCATCAGGGCACAACACGTACAGGGCACATCACATCAGGGCCCATCACAGCACATCAGGGCACACCACATTGAGGCACAGCACATCGGGGCATGGGGCACATCAGGACACGGGACACATCACGGCACATAGCACATCGGGGCATGGGCACATAAGGGCACGGGGCACATCAGGCACATAGCACATCGGGGCATGGGCACATCAGGGCACATAGCACATCAGGGCATGGGCACATCAGGACACAGGGCAATTCAGGACACAGGGCACATCAGTACACGGGGCACATAGCACATCGGGGCACGGGGCACATCAGGGCACGGGGCACATCAGGGCACGGGGCACATCAGGGCACAGGGCACATCAGGACACGGGGCACATAGCACATCAGGGCTCATAGCACATTAGATCACAGGGCACATTATGGTGCACATCGTTTACTAGCCAGCATGCAGAGTAGCGCAGGAAGCATGTGTAATATGTTCTCTTTCCTGTCACGGCACTCACTCGGCTCCCTGGTGGTCCCTCCTCTCCTCTCGTCTATCCCAGATGATGTTACAAGCAAATGGGGATAGACAAGAAGAGAGGAGGGGCCGGTGGGGAGCAGTGTGAGTGCTGTGACAGGAGAGAGAACATATTACACATGCTTCCTGCGCTACTCTGCATGCTCGCTAAATCTCGATCTCCCCGTCAGGCGCCAGCTGTCAGTAATTGACAGGTAGATCCCTGCAGACCTCCGACCAGCCCACTGAGCCATCGGCCCACCGGGAACCTCCTGGTAGTCCCAATGGCCAGTCCATCCCTGATTTAAAGCAATTCTTACACTGACCATCAATGAAAGAATTCCTCCTACTGACCACCACATTAATGCACCATGGGTTGTACATATAGCAATTATTGCCAGGGGTTCCCTGAGAACTGTTGGGGCTTCCTCCATGTTAAAAAAGTTCAGATTAGATTGTATAAATCATCTTTTCATATATGTCTCCTTTAGAAGTGTATATAGCATTGAATAGGTCATTGAACATAATCTGAATAGAAATATTTTAGCTTTGTGTTCTGACTGTAAGCTGGCGAAAATCTGAACCAGAGATGACGAACTACAATTTTATATTAATGCATATCATAGAAGATCCATAGTGTACTTGTACAGCATCTAGATTATTACATTGTGTATTCCACCAAGTGTAGGTGGTATGAATCATATTTTTTATACAGGGTTCTTTTCAAGTGTTTACAGCACTGAACTGGTCACAGTACATAACCTGCAGAGAAATATTTTTCTTCTGTGTGCTGTGACTGAGAAGCAGACAAAAAGATCTGTATCAGAAAAGACAATATACAACGTTAATTAACACAGATTGTAGGAGATGAGAGTGTATTTGTAAAATATCAGGCATCATGTTAACATCGTCATCGAGATTTTTACATTGTATGTTGCACCAAGTTCCAGTATATAATATTGAACCGGTCATTGTACATGATTTGGATGGAAATATTTACTTTGGCGTAGTGGGACTGCAAAATAGAGAAGAATATCTGTGTTAGAAATAAAAAGCTACAACTATATATAGTTTATATATCTATAACTATAATAAAGATTGTAGAAGATCATTTAGTGTAAATGAAGAACATTTGGCTTTATGTTTAACATCTGGATTATTACATTGCAGTGCACCAAATTTAGATTAGATTATATAAATCAGTCATTCTCATGCGGGTTCTTTGGATCCTTAGGGTTCCCCTAGGGTTTTTTCAGGGTTCTTCGAGCAATGAACGATGTCTGCCTTTCAGATATGTAACCAATGCAGGGGCGGACTGACCATTAAGTCACTCGGGCACTGCCCGAGGGCCCCATGCCACTAGGGGGCCCCACCAGGGTTGCCAGGCTCAGTAAAATCAGGGACAGTATAAAAAAATCTATGTTTTTTTTTTTACATCTGTCCCCGATATGTCCAAAACCTACATCCTTTTGATGTGAAAATCCCAAGATTTTAGCTGACCTTCCTCTGCACTGCCTCCTGGCGTGGTGGCCATCTGTAAGCCCAGGGGCCCCATAATCTTCTATTGCCCAGGGGCCCCATGAGTTGTCAGTCTGCCCCTGAACCAATGACAATTGTATTTTTTAGCAATCTGTAAGGAGGGCATTCTTCCCATTGACCACCAATGTAAGAGGCATTCCTCCCACTGACCTCCAAGGGATCAAGCATTCCTCCCACTGACTACTAATTCATGTGGCATTCCCCCCACTGACCACCAAAGTAAGAAGCATTTCTCTCACGGACCACTAATATATGAGACTTTCCTCCCACTGACCACTAATATATGAGATATTCCTCACACTGACCACTAATACATGAGACATTCCTCCCACTGACCACTAATATATGAAACATTCCTCCCACTGACCACTAATATTTGAGACATTACTCCCACTGACCACTAATATATGAGACATTCCTCCCACTGACCACTAATATATGAGACATTCCTCCCACTGACCACTAATATATGAGACATTCCTCCCACTGACCACTAATATATGAGACATTCCTCCCACTGACCACTAATATATGAGACATTCCTCCCACTGACCACTAATATATGAGACATTCCTCCCACTGACCACTAATATATGAGACATTCCTCCCACTGACCACTAATATATGAGACATTCCTCCCACTGACCACTAATATATGAGACATTCCTGCCACTGACCACTAATATGTGAGACATTCCTCCCACTGACCACTAATATATGAGACATTCCTCCCACTGACCACTAATATATGAGACATTCCTCCCACTGACCACTTATATATGAGACATTCCTCCCACTGACCACTTATATATGAGACATTCCTCCCACTGACCACTAATATATGAGACATTCCTCCCACTGACCACTAATATATGAGACATTCCTCCCACTGACCACTAATATATGAGACATTCCTCCCACTGACCACTAATATATGAGACATTCCTCCCACTGACCACTAATATATGAGACATTCCTCCCACTGACCACTAATATATGAGACATTCCTCCCACTGACCACCAATGTATTAAGCATTCATCCCACTGACCACTAATATATGAAGCATTCCTCCCACTGACCACCAATGTATGAAGCATTCCTCACACTGACCACATATATATGAAGCATTCTTTCCATTTATCACCACACCAATGCACCACGGGATGTACATATAATTCTCAAGGGTTCCCTGAGAACTATTGGGGGTTCCATCATGTTAAAAAGGTTGAGCTTAGATTGTATGGATCATCTTTTGATAAGATTAGATTGTATGAATCATCTTTTGATACATGGTTCCTATACAAGTGTTCCATTGTGTATAGTATTGAACTGGCATAATCTGCATAGACATGTTTTACCTCTGTATGCTTTTATCATTAATTAGGCAAGAAAATAAGAACCAGAAATGCAAATGTTAAACTTTATAGTACTGTAGATTGTAGAAAACCATGTACTTGTGGAACGTCTGCTATCAGGTCCAAGAGATGTAGAATGTTACATTGTATATTGCACCAAGTTCAAGTTAGATTGTATAGATTATATTTAGATATATGGCTCCTTAGAAAGTTCCAGTATTTATAGTACTGAACTCGTCATTGTACGTTGTGTAGAAATATTTTACCTCTCTGTGTGCCTTAACTGTGAACTAGACAAGATCTGAACCAGAGATGACAATCTAGAACTTTATGGTAATGTAGATTGTGAAGGATCAGCTGGTGTACTTGATGAACATCTGGCATCACATTTAACATCAGGTTTATTACTTTGTATATTGCACCAAGCTCAGGTTAGATTGTATATGTCATGATATATAGCTCTTTTGGAAGAGTTCCAGTGAAGTCTGTATCAGAAATTACATTTTAGAACAGTGGTCTCCAAACTGTGGCCCAGATGCCAGATGCAGCCCTTTGTTTGCTTTTTTTCCCAGCCTTTGGGGCACTGTTTAATCCACTTATAACAACAATGGGGCATACATCCCCCTTCACTGACAACAGTGTGAAAGTGCACTATTCCTTCCACTGACACCAATGATGGGGCACAATTCCTTCCACTGACATCAACAATTGAGGCACAATTTCTTCCACTGACACCAACAATTGGGGCACAATTCCTTCCACTGACACAAACAATGGGGCATTGTTTTTCCCCGCAGAAGTCGGGACCTTTTCTACTCCCAATGGCCACAGTCTGGCACCCCTAAACTCTAAAGGACAGTAAACTGGCCTCTTGTTTAGAAGGTTTGGAGACACCTGATCGTGATCAATGCCCTCAACGCAGCCTTGATCAGGCTGTATTGAGGACATTAATCAGGCTGTATTGAGGACATTGATCAGGCTGCATTGAGGGTATTGATCAGGCTGCATTGAGGGTATTGATCAGGCTGCATTGAGGGTATTGATCAGGCTGCATTGAGGCAGGGATGGACTGAGACCAAAATTTGGCCCTGGACTTTATCCAGACCGGCCCACTTTATGTTTGCAAACAAGAACAAAAACAGTATATAAACTATATGCAATTGTGCAAAAAACATAAGTAGCATAACATAAGGAGTCCTCACTCACCTCTTTTATTATCATTGAGGACATTGATCAGGCTGCATTGAGGACATTGATCAGGCTGCATTGAGGGCATTGATCAGGCTGCATTGAGGGCATTGATCAGGCTGCATTGAGGGCATTGATCAGGCTGCATTGAGGGCATTGATCAGGCTGCATTGAGGGCATTGATCAGGCTGCATTGAGGGCATTGATCAGGCTGCATTGAGGGCATTGATCAGGCTGCATTGAGGGCATTGATCAGGCTGCATTGAGGATAATGTTTAGGCTGCATTGATGGCATTGATCAGGCTGCATTGAGGGCATTGATCAGGCTGCATTGAGGACATTGATCAGGCTGCATTGAGGACATTGATCAGGCTGCAGATGGGCATTAATCAGTGTTATACGGCGATAAATACGGTATTTGCCATTTTAATGGGGTTTAAAGAGCAGTAAGATAGGAAAGGAGGTACCATGGCTTTCATGGTTTCTTCTGGGAGCCCTTGGGCTTCTCTGTTAACCTCCAATTATAAGGCTTTCATAAATGGGAAAATACCTGGTTTTGATGGTTTGGCTCATCTGCTTTCTGAATGACACATGCAATTTTTTTCCTACCTTTGGCTAATAAAACCATGCCACTCTTGCACTAAATAAATGTCCATTATCATTGCTATGCAGAAAATTAGATGATTACCGAGCAATCCGATACATTTTCAACTATGCTGGGAAATGTTTGCACTATTTCTTCTGAAAGTGATTGTTCTTGTCATAACCTCTTTAGGGTCTAATTACCAAATATCATTCTTGTCAGTTGCATCACCTGCAATCACTGAATTGTATAGCCACATGATAAGTATATGAGATCCATACACCGATCACTAAAACAAGTCCAATGACACAGCCCAAGACATCATGAAAACACTTACGATACATGCTGCCTACAATGAAGGGTGGCCCTTCTCAAAGGGTTTTTCTATACACAATAATTAAATCCATCACCTCTGTGGACTTGCACATTTATGACATCGCTGGATGAGTTTTCTCTTATTATTTTCATACCATTACATGATTAATCTGATGACACGGGAGTCACACATCTCCCATGTATGCTAACACTATGATATATTTATAACAGAAGGCATCTGCTGGATCTTCTAAATCATCTTTGCTGGATTGTGAATAATTTATCATAATAAATACATGTACCTATTTATCATTGTTATCATACCCGTGGTATGCTGTGGTTATTATAGTGTCAATAACATGATTGAAGAGCTATGTGAGTGAAAATGTACCAAGAGGAGGTCTCACAAAACAAGCCCAGGATTGCCCTAATTATCTGAGATTCTGGATGTCAAAATGTGTCAAGGATCCTTTGCTAAACAAACATTGTTTGGAACATTTAATGGAAAATTGACGTTTACTGGGAACTGAATAAGACATGGATGAGGCACTATATAAATAATTCGCAAAATTCACATCATATTAATTTTAAATTTGTAGGAAACATGTTCAACTTTTACTTAGGAGAAAATCGCTGTTATAGCCTGACAACACTAGATGGCACTGAATAGTTTTAATTGTATTAAACGTTGGTTGTGGATACTACATATGTTTTGCATGTCGAACACGTGTATTACAAAGTATTTCATTAATACATTAATAGAAAAACATAAAAGTCTGCTGTTATTAATTAAGGCCAGAAAAACAAACTAAGTAAGAAACTCACAACAACTGATCATCGTTCAGGTCCCTAGAGCTAAACTTGCAGCCCTAGGGCTACATGTGGCCCATTGGTACCTTTGCTTGTGTGGCTCATGCACCCCAGACGTCTGTGGTTGGAGCATTGCTTTATAAAGAAGTAAGAAGTAACAGCAAGACAGGGGTGGACTGACAACTCTTGGGCCCCCCGGGCAATAGAAGTTTATGGGGCCCCCGAGCTTACAGATGGCCAACACACCAGGAGGCAGTGCATAGGCAGGGCAGCTAAAATCTCAGGATTTTCACATCAAAAGCATGTCGGTTTTGGACATATCAGGGACAGATGTAAAGAAAACACCGATTTTTACATACTGTCCTTGGTTTTATTGAGCCTGGCAACCCTGATGGGGCCCCCTAGTGGCATGGGGCCCTCGGGCAGTGCCCCAGAGTCCCAATGGTCAGTCCGCCCCTGCAGCAAGATCTCTGCCAACCTCATGTAACACATTCTTATGCCGCGTACAGATGATCGGACATTCCGACAACAAAACCGTGGATTTTTTCCGACGGATGTTGGCTCAAACTTGTCTTGCATACACACGGTCACACAAATGTTGTCGGGAATTCCGAACGTCAAGAATTCAGTGACATACAACTTGTACGTTGGGCCGAGAAAAATTAAGTTCAATTGGCAGTGAGGCTCTTCTGCTTGATTCCGAGCATGTGTGGAATTTCGTGCATGGCAATTGTGAACAAAACTTGTTGTCGGAAAATTTGAGAACCAGCTCTCAATTTTTGTTGTTGGAAATTCGGACAGCAAATGTCCGATAGAGCCTACACGCATTAGGATTTTCCGACAACAAGCTCCCATCGAATATTTGTTGTCTGAAATTCTGATCGCGTGAATGCGGCATACGTCTCTCACTGTCTTCTGAAGTGTGTCTCAAGCTAATAACCCGGCTTTCTCAACCCCATTGACTTGGAGGAACCTATAAAAAAAAAACTTTTAGGTCCTGGTGAACCCCCACCAATAAGTACCAAATCTACAGCTCAAAGGATATTAGCAGGGTGGCCAGCATGAAGAATGTTTTTTGTATTGGAATATATTGAGAAGAGTACTCAAAACATTGGTCAGTGGGAAGAATACTCCTTACATTAGTGGTCAGTGGGAAGAATACTCTTTACATTGGTGGCTAGTGGGAAGAATACTCCTTATGTTGGTGGTCAGTGGCAAGAATAATCCTTACACTGGTGGTCAGTGGGAAGAATACTCCTTACACTGGTGGTCAATGGGGAGAATACTCCTTTCACTGGTGGTCAGTGGGAAGAATACTCCTTACACTGGTGGTCAGTGGGGAGAATACTCCTTACACTGGTGGTCAGTGGGGAGAAAACTCCTTACACTGGTGGTCAGTGGGCAGAATACTCCTTACACTGGTGGTCAGTGGGGAGAATACTCCTTACACTGGTGGTCAGTGGGGAGAATACTCCTTACACTGGTGGTCAGTGGGGAGAATACTCCTTACACTGTTGGTCAGTGGGGAGAATACTCCTTACACTGGTGGTCAGAGAAAAGAAAGCTTCTTACATTGGTGGATGGTGGAAAGAATATTCCTTACATTGGTGGCCAGTGGAAAGAATACTCCTTATATTAGTGGTCGGTGGAAAGAATACTCCTTACATTGGTTGTCATTGGGAAGAATATTCCTTACATTGGTGGTTAGTGGGAAGAATACTCCTTAAATTGGTGGTCAGTGGGAATAAAACTCCTTACATTGGTAGTCAGTGGGGAGAATACCCCTTACATTGGTGGTTAGTGGAAAGAATGCTCAACTTGCAAAGGTACAAATACAGCTTGCTCGATTTTTCCAAAGTATTAGCTAAACTGTAGAAATGGGGTTGTGAGTTTTTGTGGCATTGGATGGCAGACTTACTTCCGCTTTTATTAGCATTTGATGAGTACTGAATTTGATAATGCCAATGTGCTTGTACTTATTATAACAACATGGATGGACTGCTATACTAGGATCCACCTGAACAATTGCTATAAAGCCCCTTTCACACGTGGCGGATCAGAAATAATCCGCCCGTGAACCTCCGCTTGCTCAGCGGGGATCGCTCCGTTGATCCCCGCTGAGCGGGCGGATGACAGGGCGGTCCCTGCACTTTTCTGTCCGCTCTCTTTCTCCGCTCTCCCCTATGGGGGGATCGGATGAACATGGGCCGTCTGTCCGTGTTCACCCGATCCGCCAGACGGATGGAAAAGTAGGTTTTTCCTCCGTCACACTTTGGCAGATCAAAGCGGGTCGGTAGTCAGCGGGCATGTCACCGCTGACATCCGTGGCTCCATAGATGAGCACGGAGCGCCCGTTCAGGTCCGCCTGGCAGGCGGAACTGAATGGTCCACCCGTGTGAAAGAGCCCTAAGGATCATTTGATTGCTGGGGACAATCAGGGAGTACAGATGGGGTGATTGTGCACATTGCTACACAAATGTGTCTCGATCAAAGCACCATTCTTCTAAATATTGGAACATCCCTTTAAGAAAGTAATTTGCTAAGAACAGAACATTGTTTTGAGCTGCACGAGTCTTATTAAACTGAACTTGAATTATAATCTGCATACCTCATTGTCTGAACTTTAAACAGACGGTATCTGCGGGCCCGTAGGCTGGATGCAATAAAATCCAATGTCACTTCTCTATAAATTTCACTGAGGGCTAGATCAGTTCAAAAGAGAACAGTAGTCAGAATAGAAATCACTACTAAATGTACAAACCTGCATAAAGTGGAGCTTCAGGTTAAAAATGTATATTTTTGAGTGGGACATTTTGTTCATTGCAAAAAAGACATGATATGCCTCCTCTGCAATAAAGGATTCATATATCATCCTCATCACAAGCTCTTTAGGGTCCAGTCACACCATAGGCATTAAACTGTGCTGAGCCAATGCAGTTCCAACGCATTGACAAGGCAGTTTGCCCTTAGTTCTATGAGTGTAGGCAAACAAAAGTAGGGCATGAGCTACTTTTTTCAGTGCAGCACTTTGAAATGCATCACAATCACAATCCATGTAAAAACAAACAAAAAAACAGTACGATGCCTCTATTATGATGCATGCATACTTCATATTCCCATCGCACACTTTCCTGGATCTGCTCTTGGGTTTGGGTGCTTGTAGCAACAACCAGCTGGATACTGGTACACGTTACAGAAGAAATATTTGCCAGCACACCATGGAATGATGTAAATAGCATCCAAACGGATGTTTTATTGCATGATCACAACACAAAGAGAGTGCAACGTTTTGGAGTCGTGCAGGGCCCCTTCGTCAGGCAAATGTTTCTTCTATTATGATGCATGGGCACTGCTCGCTTCACAGCACACACCAGTGTAATACCGGGTGTCGCCATGAATTCACATTATCCTGGCCTGACCAGTCAAGATGGCTGAAGGTTCTTCCAGAAGAAGCTGGCAAGATGATTTTGGCACCACTGATGAAGCTCAAGGACATTGCATCTCTGGAACAGAGGCGAGTATAGTTATTCTGTAAACTGGACCTATAGTAAACTCACATCCAATATCTACAATGCAATCTTTTTGGCCTTGAGGCTTTGATCACTAAATGACAGGGTGAAGTCCGTGACTTGGATTTGGAGGACTGGGAGGCCATCTGGGAGTATCGGTTTCTACAACTGATCTCTGTTAGGGATCGATTAATCCAATTCAAACTGGTCCATCGTTGTGCTACAGCTTGATCTAACATTGCCGAGAAATTATAATTATTCCGTTAAGGCCCAAGCGGGCAGTAGCCTAACTCAACTGTAATTACCGTTATAATTGTTTTTACAATACAGCTATTTGGATCAGACACTTGGTCACCTTTCGAGAGTGCATAGATATTTCTGTACTGATATACTATTTGTATCTTAAGAAATGTGTTAAACTTTTGAATAAAAACAAACTGGTCCATCATGTTTATTTGTCATCTCAAATACTTCTCCAAGATTTACCCAGGTACCCCTGCACACTGCTTGAAATGTGTGGAAAGAGATGTCGATTTTTTTCCATATGTTTTGGTCTTGCCCCAAAATACACTCCTTCTGGTTACTAGTTTCAAAGTCACCCTCACAATAATCCACATCCCATTGAACATATCGGTCTGTCTGCTGGGCCTGATGGCCTCTTTAGCCTCCAATCATTCTATTCAAATGGAGGCTACACATCCGGTGGACGGCGATCATCTCTCCGTGTCCCCGATGGGACGGGAGAGCCTGGAGAAGCACCGGATGGCGGCGGGAGGGGTCCCCTCCCGCCGCCTGTAAGAACGATCAAGCAGTGGAACCGCCGCTATGATTGTTCTTACGGTGCGCAGGATCGCCACCGCAAGAAAATGATATCTGAATGATGCCTCTAGGTGCAGGCATCATTCAGATATCCCCTCGCAAAGTGCAGGACGTCATATGACGTCCACCCGGGATAACAGATCCCCGTTTTGGACGTCATATGACAGCTTGTGGGTATTGAGTGGTTAAACCGAGGTATGCCCAGAGGCTCTGTTTTGTTACTTATATCTTTGCAATAATATCAGTAAAAAAAAAAAAAAACTTTAAGAAAATGGATCTATAGTCTGTAGGATATAAATTGCTAGCAGAAATACTTTTATAGCAGGAGAGACTCTGTCGTTCATAAGTGGGGCAGCTGTCTCTTCCTAGTTCTTTAATTCCCTCTTGAATTTGTATGGTCAATATAATAACAATTTATAGGGCCCCATTGCCGTAGATATATCTAAGCTCACAATGCCCGACATTGCTTATGAGGACTTTAGGATATTATACAATAAGGGATGTATTAAAAAAAAAATAAAGTACACAAAGCTATTCATCCTGTGAAACTGCATGTACACTTGTTTTGTGCGAATAGGGGCCAAAACGAATTTTATCAAGCTATTTTATAATGTTTTTCATTCATACAGAGTGTAGTAAATCAGGAAAATACCACATTATGAACACAAAATAGAGTAGATGATATGAGTAAAAAAAAGTATTTATTTCACCAGCTCCATCTAATGGCTATAAAGCAGTATTTTCCTGGTTCATTCTATTCTGAATAAGGAATAACATTCAATCTGGAGGAAAACATTTGTTTTTGCCCTATTTGCACAGGATGAATGTATATGCAGTTTCACAGGACAGCTCCATGATTTATTTTTTTATAAATACACCTCTAAATGTTTGCATTCCATATATGAAACTTTTTGCTTATAATGGCATTATTGGGGGGCAGAGAGTAGATGAAAGACATTAAAGCGGATCTCCACCCTAAAGTGAAGTTCTGCTGATCGGAACCCTTCCCCCCTCTGGTGTCACATTTGACACCTTTCAGGGGGGAGGGGGGTGCAGATACCTGTCTAAAGACAGATATTTGCACCCACTTCCGGCCCGCAGTCTCTGGCAAAAGACGGGTTTTTCCCATTGTGTGCTGGGAACTCTCGGCTCCCAGCACACAGCGGGAGCCAATCGGCGGGCGCAGCGCGACTCGCGCATGCGCTGTAGGGAACCGGGCAGTGAACCTGGAGCGCTTCACTTCCTGGTTCCCTCACTGTGGATAGAGGGGGGAGCAGCAGAGAGACGAGCGAACGCTCGTCCTCTGCTGCGGACGCCGTTGGACTCCACGACAGGTAAGTGTCCTAATATTAAAAGTCAGCAGCTGCAGTATTTGTAGTTGCTGGCTTTTAATATTTTTTTTTAAGGGGCCATCCGCTTTAATATATCAGAGATATATGGGAACTATTTTTGTCAACTTCTTCTATCCTTTAACAAAAAGCAGGACATCTATATAGATAGCTGTTTACAAAAGCAGAGCTATGAGTGACTTTTGTTGATGCCTGGAGTTCTCAGTCAGGAAATAAAGTCAGCATTATGTTTCATGGTGCTCAGCATGTCGCCGCACCTTTTTCCCTTTTAAGCACATCTGAGTGTTGTATCGTGATCGCCTTGAGCGTTGTTTACATCTTGTTGGTGGTTTATGGTGTGTGATATGGGGGTTTAAGGTTATTAATGCAATGCAATCCTTTAGAAACCGGCAGCTCATAAACACGGAACAGTTCCATCTCCTTTCTGCTCGGCCTCCAGCAGTAATATCTTTAATGAAGCTTTTTTTGTTTTTTTCAAATTCCAAAGGCCCAATTTCATTGTCATAGCGGCCAGGGGCCAAACCTATTACCATCCATAACTGTAGTTTATTTTAAGTATGACATCACAGCAAAATGTAAGAGCAATTTATTGCTTGGTTCCTGTTTCTCATTTAAAAAAAAAAAAAAAATGTGGTGCAGTGGCTATGACAAATTGGTTATACATTAGAATCTGTCAAATATAGGAAGTCTTTGTCTAAGAGACTTGTTGTCATGTACACAGATAATATTCCATGAGTCGAATTACCATAGAAAGACGGAAAGGCGGAAAAATGTGAGAAATATTTTACATTTATATGTATAAATGCTGCTTAGGTGTTTTTGGTGCCATGCTTTTATGTTATGAATTAATAATATGCGCTAATTTACAACTAATGTTGTGATATCATACAGTGATATGTGATGGATGATAATAAAGTGAAAAAAAACCTCATTCACATTCATATGTGGCCAATGCAGCCAATAAGTGAAAATACTAATAATAATTAAGTTCAGCTGAGTTCACTCCGTGAGTATCAACAGGTTAACTTGCTACTTGCTACATACACGTATCCAAACTGGGTATCACAAAAATAAAAAATGAAAAATAAAAATGCTAGAGATAATACCAGTCCAGCACCTAATGGTGGTACCGTCCACGAGTCACAATGGCTAGAGGATCAATGGAGATACAAAAACAGTCCAGCAACTAAGGATAGTAACGTCCATAGGTCACATTCACCACAACATATGGCTCCAAATAAACATGTGCACTCACGTACTGATGTTACTCATGCGATCCTCGGTACATGTAAAAAAGAAAGAGAAAACCATACCATAGCACAGCACTGTTTGTAACAGTTTAAAAATGAGGCTTGTGTATGATTGCACTCACGTATCCCCGTTCCAAACGAAATCCGCTCAGTATTGCTGAGATACGTATAGAAAACCTCCACTGGTCTCTGTACGTTAGGCTCCTCCCCCTACGCGTTGCATCACTGTCACTTAACTTACTATGGGAAGCTTCCCATGAGGAAGTTCCCATGAGTAAGTCACGTGGATAGATGGCATGGCACAGTGGTGACAATTGATGGCACAGTGGCTGCGTTTGATGGCATGGCACAGTGGTGCGAATTGATGGCATAGTGACTGCATTTCATGGCATTGCACAGTGGTAACAATTGATGGCTCAGTGGCTGCGTTTGATGGCATGGCACAGTGGTGACAATTGATGGCATAGTGGCTGTGTTTGATGGCATGGCACAGTGGTGACAATTGATGCCACAGTGGCTGCATTTGATGGGCACAGTGAGGCTGCAATTTTTTTCTTTTTTTTTTCGTTTGCACCCCCCCCAAAAATTTGGAGCACCAGCCGCCACTGGAGGCCACATCATGACTTTCTCTCCTTTTTATCCCCATAGCAGCCATTGATGCAGAGGTATTCTTTGCCATGAAGATGATTTTATTATGAAAAGCATAGTTTTTCCTTCTGTACCAGGGAAGGAATTGGTCGGTTAGGAACTCCACATACTTTGCAGAGGTCATCTTTAAACCATCGGGGACACCAAAGGGGCTGACCAGCTCTCTACCCATGATTCTGGCCCAAAACATGACTCCACCACCGCCTTGCTGCCTTGTTGGAACAGGGTGGCTATCCACCAACCATCCAGTACTCCATTCATCTGGACCATCTAGGGTTACACGGCACTCGTAAGTGAACAGGACTGTTTGAAAAGTAGGCTACATGTATTTTTCTGCTGGGTGCAGCCATTTCTGCTTGTGAGCATTGGTTAGTGGTGCCTAAATGGAAGGTTTATGCACAGTTGCAAGACTCTGGAGGACACTACACCTTGATGTCTGTGACTCCAGAGGCACTTAGCAGCTGCTCTCTTGATCCGATGCATGGATCTGGCAGAAATCTTCCTCAATGTGCCTTTATCTGCACGAAACCCGTCTGCGCTCTGAATCAGCCACAAATCTCTTAATAGTGCGATGATCATGCTTCAGTTTTCATGAAATATCTAATGTTTTCATACCTCATCCAAGACATTGAACTATTTCACTCTTTTCGGCAGCAGAGAGATCCTTTTTCTTCCCCATATTGTTTAAAAATGGTGCTCTGCTTAATAATGTGGAACACCCTCCTTTAGTAGTTTTTCCTTTAATTGGGCTCACCTGGCAATCTAATTATCACAGGTGTCCGAGATTGTTTTCAGTGATCAAAAGAGCCCTGAGACACAATGCCATCCATGAGTTAAACTGAAAAACACAATATTTAACCTTTGTGACACGGAAACATAATTTGCATAATAATTTGGAACAGGGTGTAGTGTAAATACAATTGATATCCAAGCCTAATTTTCCTTTAAAGCCTAAGTTTATAAAAAAGAAATAAGCACAAGGGACTTTACTTATTATCAATATGATGTGTCACTTCTGAGACTGGCTCCTGCATTCGTTTCTCCTCTTACCCCCCTCTATCCCCACCGTTGTATTCTTCCAGTGCAGCAGCAGTGGCGGCTGGTGCTTAAAATTTTTGGGGGAATGCAAACAAACGGAAAAAAAAAACCCATCAATTGCAGCCTCGCTGTGCCCATCAATTGCCGCCACTGTGCCCATTTTTTTAAATGTTGCTCGTCTTTCAAAACGCTTGTTAACCACGTTACTCATAAAACAAGGTTCCACTGTATGTGTATATATACAGTACAGACCAAAAGTTTGGACACACCTTCTCATTCCAAGAGTTTTCTTTTTTTTTCACGACTATGAAATTTGTAGATTCACACTGAAGGCATCAAAACTATGAATTAACACATGTGGAATTATATACATAACAAAAAAAGTGTGAAACAACTGAAAATATGTCATATTCTAGGTTCTTCAAAGTAGCCACCTTTTGCTTTGATTACTGCTTTGCACACTCTTGGCATTCTCTTGATGAGCTTCAAGAGGTAGTCACCTGAAATGGTCTTCCAACAGTCTTGAAGGAGTTCCCAGAGATGCTTAGCACTTGTTGGCCCTTTTACCTTCTACCGTCCAGCTCACCCCAAACCATCTCGATTAGGTTCAGGTCCGGTGACTGTGGAGGCCAGGTCATCTGGCGCAGCACCCCATCACTCTCCTTCTTGGTCAAATAGCCCTTACACAGACTGGAGGTGTGTTTGGGGTCATTGTCCTGTTGAAAAATATATGATGGTCCAACTAAACGCAAACCAGATGGAATAACATGCCGCTGCAAGATGCTGTGGTAGCCATGCTGGTTCAGTATGCCTTCGATTTTGAATAAATCCCCAACAGTGTCACCAGCAAAGCACCCCCACACCATCACACCTCCTCCTCCATGCTTCACGGTGGGAACCAGGCATGTAGAGTCCATCCATTCACCTTTTCTGCGTCGCACAAAGACACAGTGGTTGGAACCAAAGATCTCAAATTTGGACTTATCAGACCAAAGCACAGATTTCCACTGGTCTAATGTCCATTCCTTGTGTTCTTTAGCCCAAACAAGTCTCTTCTGCTTGTTGCCTTTCTTCAGCAGTGGTTTCCTAGCAGATATTCTACCATGAAGGCCTGATTCACACAGTCTCCTCTTAACAGTTGTTCTAGAGATGTGTCTGCTGCAAAAGGTGGCTACTTTGAAGAAGCTAGAATATGACATATTTTCACTTGTTCCACACTTTTTTGTTATGTATATAATTCCACGTGTGTTAATTCAGTGTGACGCTACAATTTCCATAGTCATGAAAATAAAGAGAACTCTTGGAATGAGAAGGTGTGTCCAAACTTTTGGTCTGTACTATATATATTATATACAGTATTAATATACAGTGTGTGTGTGTGTGTGTGTGTGTATATATATATATATATATATTATAATATGTTATTAAGTGTATTATCCGTATAACAAATCCTGATCTCTAGTAAAGCTTTTTTTTAATTGAGAAATAAAAACAGCTTAACAGACTGCACACTAATTACATGATCTGTTGTCCTACAAAACTGCTTCAGTTACCGAAATAAGGGTATGTCTTCTAATAATTCGAGAAAAAAAAAATGCCTATTTATATGGAACCATTTTTTCTAAATCTTAAAAAAAAAAATGTACATTTAGAAAATAGAAAAAATGTGTAGTTTGATTTCATTTTAAATTATAATGTCATTTTTTGCCAGCACATAGAAATTGGATCAGTGTAGGTAAACATTAGTCACAGCTAATGATCGTTGGAAACTTAGCAAAGGTTAGAAAATCTAACTTTATTCTCTTCAGTCTTTGAGGTATTGTACTGACGGGAAAATGTATAGCCTGGAGTTATTATACCAAAGCTCATATAATGGATATCGGTTCAACAAGGTCAACGTGTCACTGACTTCAGGTGCCAGACATGGCTTTGTACTTTTGTGTGAAATTGCTGGTCTGGGTAACACAAATAACACCTTGTCATTTTTTTTTTAGTTGCACAAAGCATTTTAAAAATTACCTTCGCTCAGTCGTGCCCTACTTTAGACACAAAGGATATGAATGATGAAAAAATCTTAATAGCATGTTGCTTTAAATACAAAGGCAAGGTGGTGATCAAGTGCAGCTACTTAAACATGTATTCTAAACTTGTGCAGAGGGTAATGGTGTACACAGACATATTGTAACAGGTGGGAAATATACTGTATGTGTGTGTATATATATATATATCTATATATATATATATATACACACATACACACACAGGGCAGGACTTAGGGTGGTGGGGGCCCCTGGGCTTGAGTGTTGAAGGGGCCCCCTGGAGTGAGGGGGGGATCATTGTTGTTGAGCGGGGGGGCGCATTCATTAAAGTTGTTGAGCGGGGGGGGGGGGGCGAAAATTGAAGTTGTTGAGCGGGGGTGCGCATTAAAGTTGTTGAGCGGGGGGGGGGGGGGGGGGGAATTGAAGTTGTTGAGCGGGGGGGTGACTCTCATCTGTGCACGGAATAAAAATTCTGGGCCCTTTAATAAAAAAAAAAAACCTCTTGGCCCTTTAATAAAAAAAATAAAAAAAAATAAACATTTATAAAAAATATAAAGAAAATGTAAATATTTTTATTAAAAAAAGGGGGTTGCCTTGGAGACCTCTGGGGCCTTTAATAATAATAAATTATATATATATATATATATATATATATATATATATATATATATATATATATAGAGCTGCACGATTAATCGTCAAGAATCGTTATCGTGATCTTTTTCCGTTGCGATTCTTGATACAGGGTTTCACGATCTTTCACATGAAAATAATTTTCTCTCTGCACTTTGGTATGCAAAGAATTTCCTCAGCCAAAAGTCAGTCTGGGCAATCTGCCAAGTTTTGGAAACATTCTTTATCAGTGGAAAGTTAAGTCTAAACATTGTATCTCTTCAAAGGAATAAACTTCTTCTGTATGTAAATTAGGAATTTTTAACCACTTAAACACAAAACCTTTTTCTGACAGCTCTTTTCAAGTTAAAATCATTATTTTTTTTGCTAGAAAATTACTTAGAACCCCCAAAGATTATATAATTTTTTAGTAATGACCTTGGCCTAGAGAATAAAATGGCGGTTGTTGCAATATTTTATGTTGCACTGTATTTGCGCAGCAGTCTTTTTAAAATTACTTTAATGAATTAAAAAAAAAAAAAAAATAGGCAGTAAAGTTAGCCCATTTTTATTTTTTTATATATATATAAAAAACATTTTTTTTTAATAAATAAATAAATAAATAAATAAAGTGGGGGTTGCTATCCGGGGCCCTGGGGGCCCAGGGCCCCTGGGGACCTCCAGACCCCTAAAAAAAATAAAAAAAAAAATAAACATTTATAAAAAAATACATAAAAAAGGGAGGTTGCCATCCGGGGGGTCTGGGGACCTCTGGGCCTTTTTACTAAAAAAATAAACATTTATAAAAAAAAAAGGTGGGTTGCCACATGGGGCCCTGGGGACCCCTGAGCCCTTTAATACAAAAAAAAAAAAAAAAATATATATATATATATATATATATATATATATATATAATGTAAATTGTTTTATAAAAAAGGGGGGTTGCCATCCAGGGGCCCTGGAGACCTCTGGGCCCTTTAATAATAATAAATAAATTATATATATATATATATATATATATATATATATATATATATATATATATATATATATATATATATATGTATATATATATGTATATAAAAAAACATATTTTTTTATAAAAAAAGAAATAAAAAAAGGAAGGGTTGCTTTTTTTTAGAGGGGCCCCCTATTGGGCGGGGCCCATGGGCTTTAGCCCAGTCAAGCCCAATGGTAAGTCCGGCCCTGCACACACACACAGTGGATATAAAAAGTCTACACACCCCTGTTGAAATGTCAGTTTTCTGTGATGTAAAAAAAATGAGACAAAGTAAATAATTTCAGAATTTTTTCCACCTTTAATGTGACCTATAAACTGTACAACACAATTGAAAAACAAACTGAAGTCTTTTAGGAGGAGGAAGTGCACACCCTCTTATAATTGGGAATGTAGCTGTGTTCAGAATTAAGCAATCACATTGAAACTTATGTTAATTAGGAGTCAGTACACACCTGTCATGATTTAGGCTCCATTCAGACCTAGGCGTCATGCAATAGGCGTTTTGTCCCCGCGATTTGCGGCGACAAAACGCCTATTGTTTTTTTGCTGGAGGGCAGAATTTTACACTGTCGGCTATGGCCGAACGCCGAATACGCCTGAAAAAAGGGTCTGGGACTTGTTTCAGGCTTCAGGGGTACAGCGTTTCGGCGTAGAGATGTGAACCATCTCCATAGCCGACAAAGTAAATTCGCCCCTCCAGCGTATCACAGGCTGCTGCAGCGTCGGGCGTAGGGCGACAAAATGCCTAGGTCTGAATGGAGCCTTAAAGTGCCTCTGATTAACCCCAAATAAAGTTCAGCTGTTCTAGTAGGTCTTTCCTGACATTTTCTTAGTCACATCCTACAGCGACGCCTTTGAAAACGACATCACGAAACGCGCATCAGGCATAACTTGCACATTACGTCATTTCCGGGTCGGCGTCAGGTGGAACGCAGCTGGAGCGCACGCTGTAACCACCGATAGACACGCTGTACATACCCGGGGAGCTAATTAGTGCCTGTGCACTTATAGCTCGTTTTTATCATTTTTATTCTATTATATCATTTTTGTTTTTTATATACTTCTGGCTGTAATTGTTGTTTACTAGCCACTCCACCGTGTGGAGAGTGGTATGTGTTTCTTTTTACTGCTGGCTATAATAAATTAGAATTTATTTTCAATACTACTACACCATTGGAGCAATTCTTTTTTCCTGAGGGACTATTGGAATCTGCGGGCTTGTATATACACTGGAGTGGATTACAGGAGATCCTCTAAGGCAGGGGTGTCAAACTCAAATGCATCGGGGGCCACATCAGCAGTTTGGTTGCCCTCAAAGGGCCGGTTGTATATGCACTCCAGTTTTCTTGCGCTGCATAGGGAGCACAAGGTTCAGGAGTGCGCTGCTTGCTCCTCTCTGGTGTCACTGGTGTCCCCTCTCCTCTCTGGTGTCACTGGTGTCCCCCCTTCTCTCCTCTCTGGTGTCACTGGGGTCCCCATCCTCTCCGGTGTCACCCTCCTCTCCTCTCTGGTGTCACTGTGGTCCCCCTTCTCTCCTCAGTGACACCAGAGAGGAGTGGAGGGGAGGGGGACCCCAGTGACACCAGAGAGGAGAAGAGGGGGACCCCAGTGACACCAGAGAGGAGAGAAGGGTGACACCAGAGAGGAGAGAAGGGGGACCCCGGTGACACCAGAGAGGAGAGAAGGGGGACCCCAGTGACACCGGAGAGGAGAGAAGGGGGACCCCAGTGACACCAGAGAGGAGAGAAGGGGGACCCCAGTGACACCAGAGATGAGAGAAGGGGGACCCCAGTGACACCATAGAGGAAAGAAGGGGGACCCCAGTGACACTGGTCCCCTTCCTCTCCTCTCTGGTGTCCCCCTCCTCCGCTCAGTACAGACAGCCATGCTCCCCGGGTGATGGTGTCTCTCCTACTCGCAGGTGCAGATCTCAGATACTTTCTCCTCATGTCCCTCGTTCCCAAAACACCATGTGACCCCCACCAGGTAACAGCCCCACCTCATTCCCAAAACACCATGTGACTCCCACCAGGTAACAGCCCCCCTTATTCGCAAAACACCATGCGACCCCCACCAGGTAACAGCCCCCCCTCATTCCCAAAACACCATGCGACCCCCACCAGGTAACAGCTCCCCCCTCATTCCAAAAACACCATGTGACCCCCACCAGGTAACAGCCCCCCTCTCATTCCCAAAACACCATGTGACCCCCCCAGATAACAGCCCCCCCTGTCATCTCTGTCCTCTGGCTCACCTGGTGCCCGAACTGGTTGCAGGGGAAGCCGAGGACCTGGATCCAGTCCCGGAAGTCGCTCTGCAGCTGGTTGAGTTGCCGGTAATCCCTCTCGGTTGTCCCTCAGAGTGACGCCACATTTTAAATGAGAAGGATCTTCCCCGGTACCTTACTGCGCCCACACCTGGGGACGGACCCGCCTCTATCAATCTAATTTACCAATAGTGAGGTACGGGAGGGAGGAGATGGCGGCGGTGAAACATCACTTCCTGACGAGACAGCCGCCACTGGGTGTACAAAGATGGCCGCCTCTCCGGAGCTAAGCCGTGGACTTTCCTATGGCCGAAGCTTCGGAGAGATTTGCGGATTGCGTGGTGTGACGGCCCACGCAGCCGATGACAATACGTTGCACCCGCCGCGCGGGCCACATGGCAAGGCCTGGCGGGCCGGATTCGGCCCGCGGGTCTTGTGTTTACCACCCCTGCTCTAAGGACATCACCGGAGCTGTGGTTGGGAAACTTAAACTACATGCCTGTGACCCCTGGTGGGGACCTACGTCTGGTGAGTGGGGACCCATGAGGGGAGCACCGGGATCACCGCGTATTGTGTATAAGAGCACATCTCCCACCGCAAGCAGCCCTATTTAAAGCGTGGGTTCACCCAAAAATCAACTTTCTGACATTAGTTCCAGCATACTGCTAACATCTGCAGTATGCTGTTTTTTTTTTGTACTTATCATTTTATGACCTGTTGTTATCTGGCACCGAGCGGGGATTGCTTCTCGGTATAGGCGTTCCTAAGCCAAGAGGAGTTGATTGACGGGCTGCTAAAGCACATCACGCCATCCGAATATACCCGAACTGACACTCGGGTGTTTACAGCGCCTGCGCAGTCAGCTCTACATGGCAGGCGCTGGCGCCGTATAGCGCCGTAAACACCCGAGTGTCACTTCGGGTATTTTCGTAAGGCGTGACGTGCCTTAGCAGCCCGTCAGTCAACTCCTCTTGGCTTAGGAACGCCTACTCCCCACAGGATTCCCCGCTCGGAGCCGGATAACAACGCCTCATAAAACGATAAGTACAAAAAAAATACAGATGTTAGCAGTATGCTGGATCTAATGTCAGAAAGTTGATTTTTGGGTAAACCTCCGCTTTAAGTCCCGTGGCCTGGATCCACTAGAATACTTGCATCTGACAGATGACTGTCCGTCAGACAGATTTTAAAGCAGGTTTTAAAACTTTGGTCCGACGGACAACGGTCCGATGGGCCGTACACACCATCGAACTGGTCCGATGAAACTGGTCTGCAGACCTGTTTCATCGGACCGTTCTGATCGTGTGTACGCGCCCTTAGAGACTTTTGCACTTGTTCCTCTTTATTTCAACTGTTGTGCATTCTCGTCAATATTGTTTTGGACTATTCACTATGGGGCAGATTCACATAGATGTAATCTTCCGCTGCGTAATCGAAATACGCTACGCTGCCGTCTATCACCAGACTCTACGCCGAATTCAGGTAGTTTTTTTGCGCGTACGCTATTGTATCGTATTTTTTTTCCGCCGCGCAATCGAAATACGTGAGTAGGGGGCGTGAAGCATTTAAATTAAGCGCGTCCCCGCGACGATCGAACTGCGCATGCTCTGTTCAGGAATTTCCCGCCGTGCATTGCGCGAAATCACGTCGTGACGTCATTCGTTGTTTGAGTAGCGGCGTTTACGAACATTCCTATTCCCGGACGACTTACGTTAAAAATAATAAAAGAAATCGAAAAACGTTGAAATTCGACGCGGGAACGACGGCCATACTTAACATGGGCTGTCTAATATTAGACCAGCAAAAAGCTGGTATAGTGAAACGGAAAAAAAAGATGACTAAAGGTGCCGTAAGAGATTGCGTTTGAAGAGCGAAATTTTGTGGATTCCAGGCAAAAGCTCATTAGCATACCATGAAGGTGAAAAACAACAGGAAGTCCGCCCAGTGGCCGCAATTTTCAGGCAGCGTAGATCTGAAGGCGTACTAACACGTAATAAAGTCGAAATTTAGCACGCAGGTGTCTTTTCATGGTTTGAGGATTTCGACTAGCGTAAAAACGCTCGTAAATCGAAATTACTCCTGTCTAACAACATTTACACAGGCGTAATCGCTTTGTGAATCTAGGCCTATAAGTCCAGGCTGAGGCTGGGTGTTCTTCAACATTTATTATATATATATATATATATATATATATATTATTTTATATATTTTTATACTATTGGTCACTTATTTTGGAGACTTGGCCTTATATTACACGCACACAGACTGAGCCTGAAAATATTTTTGTACAGGTTTATTTGATTGCACATTGATCAATTAGTGCTACTCATTGATTGCTATGTATATTGATTGCACTGATATTGGTTATTATTGACCTCACTGGTCGCACTTTATTTGCACCTATTTCTTCATTTATATCTTTACACTACTGGTCACCAGTTAGTCACTTTATATCTATTCATACGTGACTTAGGGGTGTAAATCATAGGCAGCGCCATTACCCCTGTCCTCATATTCATACTAACATTTACTCACCCCTTTTTAGGGGTTAGCTTTAGGGGGGCAGCAGCCTTTACATAGATCCAAAGCGCAGGTTTATACACACATTTTTTATCCTACAGCAAATGCCATGGTCAGCATAGAGCTTCCAACGCATCAGAAGGATCTCATGGATAAAGGTATTTCATTGTTAAAATATATCAGTCAGGAGAAGGGTACAAAAGAATTTCCAAGGCATTAGATATACCATGCAACACAGTGGAGACAGTCATCATCAAGTGGAGAAACTATGGCACAACAGTGACATTACAAAGGACGTCCCTCTATAATTGATGAAAAGACAAGAAGAAAACTGGTCAGGGAGGCTGCCAAGAGGCCTAAAGCAGCATTAATGGAGCTACAGGAATACCCAGCAAGTACTGGCTGTGTGGTTCATGTGACAACAATCTCCCGTATTCTTCATATGTCTGGGCTATGGGGTAGAGTGACAAGACAGAAGCATTTTCTTGTGAATAAAAACATCCAAGCCTGGCTAAATTTGGAAAAACACATCTAAAGTCTCCCAAAAGCATGTGGGAAAATGTGTTATGGTCTAATAAAACCAAGTTTGGCGCAAAAACAACACTGCACATCACCAAAAGAACACCATACCCACCGTGAAGCATGGTGGTGGTAGCATCATACTTTGGGGCTGTTTTTCTTCAGCTGAAACAGGGGCCTAAGTCAAGGCAGAGGGAATTATGAACAGTTCCAAATACCAGTCAATATTGACACAAAATTGTTCAGGCTTTTGCTAGAAAGCTGAACATGAAGAGGAACTTCTTCTTTCAGCATGACAACGACCCAAAGCATACACCCAAATCAACATAGGAATGACTTTACCAGAAGAAGATTCACATTTTGGAATGGCCCAGCCAGAGCTCAGTCCTGAATCCCATTGAAAATCTGTGGGGTGATCTGAAGAGGGCTGTGAGCAGGAGATGCACTTGCAATCTGACAGATTTGGAGTGTTTTTGCAAAAAAGAGTGGGCAAATATTGCCAAGTCAAGATGTTCCATGCTGGTAGACTCGTACCTAAAAAGTGCTGTAATAAAATCAAAAGGTGTTTCAACAAAGTATTTGTTTAAGCGTGTGCACATTTATGTAACCATATATATATATTTTTTTTACTTCCCTCCACCTAAAAGATTTCAGTTTGTTGTTTAACTGAGTTGTACAGTTTATAGGTTACATTAAAGGTGGAAAACGTTCTGAAATGATTTATCTTTGTCTATTTTTTTTTACATTACAGAAGCCTATACATATGTATATGTATGCCCACTGCATGAATGGATATCAAATATACAGTATAATGAATGTGAAATGTGATCTCTAGTTATGGTGTGATTGGATATCTATATTGTTTCAGACTAGCACCTTCACCACCCCTCATGACAAAGTGGATGCAAGACTGCGAGGTTTAGGGAACATGTCAAGAAACCAAGGACACCCTGCCAATTATGCAATAACAGTGGAATGTTGTTGATATAATATCTATGCTATAGGATTTAGTGTTTATTCCAATTATCATATCAACATACACCCATTGTTCTTGCTTTGTTAGAGTGAGCAAGAAAGGAGGTGAAATTTAGTTGCATTTTTGTGGTTTTGGATTTTTGTAAAGTACACCAGGTTTTATGGATTTTAACTTCTTAAGGACCGCCTCCTGCACATTTACGTCAGCAGAATGGCACGGCTGGGCACATCAACGTATATATACGTTGGTTCTAGTACCCAGTCGTGGGTGACCCGGTCCGAAGATCCGGGACCGCGGGACTCGCGGACCCGATCGCCGCTGGAATGCGGCGATCGGTCCCCGGAGCTGAAGAACGGGGATAGCCGTGTGTAAACACGGCTTCCCCGTGCTTCACTGTGGCGGCAGCATCGATCGCGTCATCCCTGTTATAGGGGGACACGATCGATGACGTCACACCTACAGCCACACCCCCCTACAGTTGTAAACACACACAGGGAACACATAACCCCTACAGCGCCCCCTTGTGGTTAACTCCCAAACTGCAACTGTCATTTTCACAGTAAACAATGCAATTTAAATGCATTTTTTGCAGTGAAAATGACAATTGTCCCAAAAATGTGTCAAAATTGTCCGAAGTGTCCGCCTTAATGTCGCAGTCATGAAAAAAATCGCTGATCGCCGCCATTAGTAGTAAAAAATAACTTTTTTATAAAAATGCAATAAAACTATCCCCTATTTGTAAACAATATAAATTTTGCGAAAACCAACCGATAAACGCTTATTGCGATTTTTTTTACCAAAAATGGATAGAAGAATACGTATCGGACTAAACTGAGGGAAAAAAAATTATATATATTTTTGGGGGATATTTATTATAGCAAAAAGTAAAAAATATTGCATTTTTTTCAAAATTGTCGCTCTATTTTTGTTTATAGCCCAAAAAATAAAAACCGCATAGGTGATCAAATACCACACAAAAAAAACTCTATTTGTGGGTAAAAAAGGACGCCAATTTTGTTTGGGTGCCACGTCGCATGTTCGCGCAATTGTCAGTTAAAACAACGCAGTGCCGAATCGCAAAAAGGGGCAAGGTCCTTTACCTGCATTTTGGTCCGGGTCTTAAGTGGTTAAAGTACTTTCCATTAATTCATTTTTTTTAAAAGTGTAAACAAAAGTGTGAATTTGGTATTCTGTAATATCCCGTTATTATCTGTTATTTATTTTCCTTAAAGAACGTGGTCAAATTTACCACAAAAGAAAAAAAATCTTTCCTGATCCTAAAGATACCGTATTTGCCAGCGTATAAGATGACCTTTTATACTTAAAAATTTGGCTCAAAAATCAGGGGTCGTCTTTTAACCACTTGCCGACCGCGCTATAGCGAAAATACTGCTACAGCGCGGTCGAGTAGTTTTGACACGACGTCCCTGGGACGTCGTCCTTCACTTTCGCGATTGCGCGTCCCCTGGGACGCGCTCGCGAAAGTGTCCGTGATCGCCGGGTCTAGAAGACCCGGCGCATCATGGATCACGGTAAATTGCCGCTGATAGCGGCCGTTTACCACGTGATCGCGCCGTCATTTGACGGCGCGATCACGTGGTAAACGGCCGCTATCAGCGGCAATTTACCGTGATCCGTGATCCATAAATATCACTTGTAAACAAACCGGCGTCATTTGATGACGCCGGTTCCTCCCTCTCCTCCCTCTGCTCTCTGTACCGTTCGGTACAGTGTGCGAGGAGAGGGGGGGGGAGCGGGGTGTCAGCAGCTGAGCTGTGGCTGGATCTGTGACAAATGCAGTCACAGATCCAGCCATCCCTCAAAACATCCCAGCTCTGCAATCCCCAGTACACAGCAATCCCCCCAGTACCCAGCATTACCCCAGTACCCAGCATTACCCCAGTACCCTGCATTACTCCAGTACCCCACAATACCCCAGTACCCCACAATACCCCAGTACCCTGCATTACCCCAGTACCCTGCATTACCCCAGTACCCCACAATACCCCAGTACCCTGCATTACCCCAGTACCCCACAATACCCCAGTACCCCACAATACCCCAGTACCCTGCATTACCCCAGTACCCCACAATACCCCAGTACCCTGCATTACCCCAGTACCCCACAATACCCCAGTACCCCACAATACCCCAGTACCCCAGTACTCTGCAATGCCCCAGTACCCCAATACGCTGCAATACCCCAGTACCCCAATACTGTGCAATACCCCAGTACCCCAATACTCTGCAATACCCCAGTACCCCAATACCCCAATACTCTGCAGTACCCCAATACTCTGCAGTACCCCAACACTCTTCAGTACCCCAGTACCCCAATACTCTGCAATACCCCAGTACCCCAATACTCTGCAATACCCCAGTACCCCAATACTCTGCAGTACTCCAGTACCCCAATACTCTGCAGTACTCCAGTACCCCAATACTCTGCAGTACTCCAGTGCCCCAATACTCCAGTACCCCAATACCTCAGTACCCCAATACTGCAATACCCTGTGCGATACCCTGAAATACCCAAATACTCTGCAATACCCAAATACTATCGCCTATGGGGATTTTTAGGTAGCGAAGTTTGGCGCCATTCCATGAGCGTGCGCAATTTTGAAGTGTGACATGTTAGGTATCTATTTACTCGGCGTAATGTCATCTTTCACATTATGAAAAAAAATTGGGCTAACTTTACTGTTTTTTTTTTTTTTTTTAGCACAAAACTGTTTTTTTAAAAAAACACGTGTTCAAAAAATTTCTACGAAAATACCGTGCGAGATAAAAAGTTGCAACGGCCGCCATTGTATTCTCTAGGGTCTTTGCTAAAAAAGCATATATAATGTTTGGGGTTCTATGTAATTTTCTAGCAAATAAATGATGATTTTTCCATGTAGGAGAGAAATGTCAGAATTGGTCTGGGTGTTCCAGAACGCCTGATGGCGTTCCCTGCATATTGGGCCTCTGTATGTGGCCACGCTGTGTAAAAGTCTCACACATGTGGTATTGCCATAATCGGGAGGAATAGCAGAATGTGTTTTGGGGTGTAATTTGTGGTATGCATATGCTGTGTGTGAGAAATAACCTGCTAATATGACAGAAACAAGTTTTTTTTTTTACAGAATTTTCAGTCGTTTTTCTTTTATAGCGCAAAAAATAAAAAACCCAGAGGTGATCAAATACCACCAAAAGAAAGCTCTATTTGTGTGAAAAAAAGGACACAAATTTCAAATGGGTAGAATGTTGTATGACTGAGTAATTGTCATTCAAATTGTGAGAGCACCGAAAGCTGAAAATTGGTCTGGTTAGGAAGGGGGTTTAAGTGCCCAGTGGTCAAGTGGTTAAGCAGGATGCAGACTGCGGACGTCCATTTTTTAAAAGCCGCACCTCCTCCTCGTGCTGTTCCGTATCACGGACGTCTTCTCGTCTTCATCCTCGGACGAGAGGACGTCTGTGGTAGGCAGAATACTGAACACAGGCTCTGCTGGGAAACTGACTGTTCCGCCTATCACGGAACAGCACGAAGAGGCGCAGCTTTTAAAAAATTGGACGCCTGCAGTCTGACTCACTAAAGTAGTGAAGATTGGCGATGTGAGGTGAGACAATGGCACGGTGAGGTGAGGCAATGGCACGGTGAGGAAATGCCACTGCGAGGCAATGGCACAGTGCGGTGAGGCAATGGCACAGTGCGTGAGGCAATGGCACAGTGCGGTGGGGCAATGGCACAGTGTAGTGAGGCAATGGCACAGTGTGGTGAGGCAATGGCACAGTGTAGTGAGGCAATGGCACAGTGTGGTGAGGCAATGGCACAGTGAGGTGAGGCAATGGCACAGTGAGGGGTCGTCTTATACAGCGAGTATATCACAAAACCAACATTTTAGCTGGAAAATTAGGGGGTCGCCTTATACGCCCAGTCGCCTTATACGCCAGCAAATACGGTAGTTGGTTACTCCCTGGTTAAACATTGTACAATGTTGACAATATAATATAATGTCTTAAAAATATGCTGTTTACATTGTATGCATTTACAAACATATAAGTGATAAATCTCTTCTAAGGAAAGAGCAAGTATTCTAATATGTCCTAAATAAAAACAATGGGCCAGATTTACAGAGCGATTACGCCGGCGTTACAAGAGATGCGCGGCGTAAGTCTAAATTTGCGCATGCGTTTCGATGCGCCGCATCCCCAAAACGAGATACGCAAGAAATCTACTTTTTTTGACCCGCATAATTTCGATAGACAGGCGCATCAGTCCGCGCAAAACTGCGCTAGACACACCATTGATTTGCTATTCAAATATGCAAATGAGGGACTTACGGGGATCCACAAAAGAACGTTGGTGCAGCGCAGGCTACGCGCTGTGCGCAACAGCTGCACGTCCTGTCTAAAATTAGACCATATAAAAGGTGGTATAAAATTAGACAATCCGTCTACATGTCAGCTAAAGCAACACTGTTAGTGAGGAGCTGAGCAGTCACACTTGCTGCCCAACAAACTGTATGCCAACATGCCAGTGGCATCCATGCTCATATCTATACTACTGACTTTATATGAGCAAAGAAGGAGGAGGGCACGGAGGAGGGCACGGAGGAGGGCACAGAGGAGGGCACGGGAGAGGACTTTTTTTTTCAAAAAATTATTCTTTGCTTTTATAAACATTTTGACCAAAAAAAATACATACATATATACATCAATACATAAGATACATACAAATTACAAACACGGTCTCACTATCTTTCAATAGCCCTTTAAAACCTTGATGGATATAATAATCTAATCTGATACAAGCCCCTCACTCTTCACTTGATATATCACACACGCATAGACATCTTTGGCATGAGAGATTCTGAGGTGTCTCGCATCTTCAGATTCACCCCTCATGCCATCCTGGAATTAACCACAAACCTGCAGGAGGACATCACCAGCCCAACACATGACACCACCCATGATACCCATGACAGCTACATATACAATCCTAGCCCCATCCCCACAGATTTCGAACAGAACATGTATGGGGACAGCTGGCTGGTTGGTGAGTGACATGGATGGCAGGCATGACTGTCCCCCCCATGATGCTGAAATCACAAGGGGCACATGCACTACTAACATCCTCCTGTCTTATCCCTTCAGGGTGACTCTGCATATGCACTGGGACCCCATCTCATTACTCCTATATGGAACCCCCCATGGTACCCTGTTGTATTCTCCAAACTTTGTATGCCAGATCATTGGTGCATGTTGCATGCTGCACAACTTCGCAGTGAGAAAGGGCCTGGAGATTGACATAAGTGATGACCTGACCCCTGAACCAGACAACCCCCCCCCCTAACCGAGGCTACCCCGTTTTCTGAGGGAAGAGCAGCCAGGAGCCAGCTCACATTAGGCATCTTTGCACGTTAAACACACACATTAATCATGGCACAATGAGAATGCATGCATGCAACACCACTGTGGTCCCTAGCACATACACATCACATCCTCATCACATTGGATTGGCACAAGCCCACCATGCAGGACTTGTGAGCAGCAACGCCATGCCACAGCTCCAATTATGCCACTGTACATTCATATACCATTCACACGGACCTGGGGATCACTTCTCCACCACAAATGAGGGTGACACCCCTTTTCCGGCAGGAATGTCACCCCCACATTCCAAAATCATTCACAAACAGAACCAAAATTGACCAGCAAAAATAAAAAATGCCCAGCAAAAATCTAATTTAAAAAAAATAACAACAAAGAAAACACATAAAAGACAAAAATCACTCTGCAAAATAGTCCCCAAATATCTCAAAGACATGTCACAAACAAACAAACAAACAAACAAACGCTAATAAACAACAGAACAAAAGCACCTTGCTGTATAGGAAGGGATACAAAGGGATGTACTTTTGCAAAGGAAGTGCGTTTGTCTCTGTCTATTTATGCTGTCTGCCTAGTTCACTAAGTTGCCCGGGTCCACTTCCAATTTCACTGATTGCGCCGTTCCCGAGTTGTGAGCATGCGCACAGAGGTGCTGACCATGGTCTGCTTCATGCGCGCATGCCCGATCCGGCCGGCCCTTCATTTGCATGGGGTCATGGCTCATTTCAATGTAACATGCCCACGTCCTTCCCAATTTGAATTATTCCGCCTTACGCCTCTGAAATTACATTACACAGGTGCTAATTTCTGCGCAAATCAAATGAGAATACGGTGATTGCGCCGCTACATTGCGGCGGTCTAACGTAAAGGAGGTGCGCTACGCCAGTCAAAAAATGCGCCGATGTACGTGAGTCTGGCCCAATGTTTTCAAGAAGTTTAGAGCAGCAGAATAATAAGAAATAGATATATAATGAAGCGTGCCTTACTGTTCACTCTCATTTTTCACATACCTTTGGCTTATAGCGTTCCTTTTTATCTTCATAAATCAGGACATATCAAACTATTTTGCCTCTGGCTTATCTTATATACAAAACTGAAAGGCAGATTCAATGATAAGTTATCTTGCATCCATAATCAGTGAACCTTTGCAATGTAGACCTTTCCTATTTTTTAGATAGCTGGAGGATAGCTTTTGGATAACTGGAGGTTATCAAGAAGGATCAAAGAGGATATACAGCCTTTCCAATTATTATTTTTTTTTAGATATAATGGTATGTGAAAATAATCAGCTGGGTGTCAATGATTCTATTAATTAAAACCATTTTTATTTTTCTATGTATAATTAGAATTGTTTTTGTATACAGACAGCTATTCCCATTATATATTCCGCTTCCTGCCTGAAGTGCTGCACAATATACTTTTGCTGTTTCTCACCATTTAAGGGGTGAATTTATAAAAAAAAAATTGCATACCAATTTGCTCAGTAAATGTGCATTTGTTTTATGTAAACATGGGCAAAAAAACTACGTTATATTTTCTGTGCTGGTCAAATACTTTTCATTATATTAAAAAGAAAAATATCATATTGGGCCACTAAATGGTGATAAGTATCATAAAATAGGTACCAGTACTTGGCACCATCTAAAGGCCATATGCAATATTTTCTGGTTTCAATCAATGAAAAATATTCAACCTGGATAGAAAATAGCTAAATAACTTTTGGTTTTATGCCCCAGTCACACCAACAGATGTAGTGTACATGTATTTTCATTGTGTGAAGTGCCCAATATAATTAATATAATTTTTTATAAATACACCCATAAGAGTCAGCTGAGTAAGTGAAAACAATGCACTCTCTGTGTGGCTCATAGATTTGGGTTGATTTAGTAAAGGAGCTTAGAATCTTCACTTCTTGCTCGGGGACATAATAATTTTCTGATATTTACACACAAAATCTTGTTGACAAAATGCCACTTATGTTTAATAAAGATCTCACATATACACGTGTATAGACATATAAACATGCGTATGCGTATGTAAAATTATTCATCCTATTCTTTCTGCCATTGCTTCAAATTATCCATATATGCACATATTTTACTTGCATATATATGCAAATATTCAATATATACAATATATAGATACATTTTTTCCTCTTATTTTTGCTCTGAAAGCATCGCTGCATTACTGCATTACAGATCTTTATGCAGCTTTGTGCATTGTTCCATAGTGCTAATGTGCTAAATTGTGTGAAAATTCATTTCAGTTATTCCGTCATGTGAAAAGGAAATTTCTGTTCACTTTGAATACCCAATCATGTGCAGATGAAATAGGTAAACAGGAATTTGCTTTTTACATGATTGATTAAAGTGAATATTCAAAAAATTGATTGAAGTAAATATTCAACTCCCTTAGAAAATCCACCCAATTATATAAATAGTTGTAAATCAGTTAAAGCGGGGGTTCACCCTAAAAAAACTATATACCTTTAGATCCAGCATACTGCTGACATTTGCAGTGTGCTGGTGTTTTTTTCCCCCCGATGTACTTACTGTTTTAACCCGGCTTCCGGGTTCTCTCTGCCCCGGGGAATAGGCGTTCCTAAGACCAGGCTTAGATGATTGACGTGCTGGTAAAGCACGTCACGCCTTCCGAAAATACCCAAAGTGGGACTCGGCTTTTTACGGCGCATGTGCAGTCAGCTCTACACTGCAGGCGCAGGCACAGTATAGCGCCGTAAACAGCCGAGTCTCACAGTGGCTATTTTCGGAAGGCGTGACGCGCTGTACGCGCACGTCAATCATCTATGCATCGTCTTAGAAACGCCTATTCCCCGCGGGGAATCAGCTTGGAGGCGGATTAGAACTATAGATAAAACAGTAAGTACAGCAAACAAACAACAACAAAAAAAAATAGCATACTGCAGATGTCAGCAGTATGCTGGATCTAATGGTAAATAGTTGATTTTCAGGGTGAACCTCCGCTTTAAGCAGAGTCATTTTTGTTGCTCATCCACCCTGCCTCTAAGGCCTCGTACACACGATCAAATCTGTCTGCTGGAAACTTGGCCACCCGGCAGATTGGAAAGCATGCTTACCAATCCGTCGGCTGGAAACCCGTCCGCCCGACATGTCTGCTGGTTAGTACGCTAACCAGCAGACATGTCTTCTCGCACACACGCCGAATGGTTTCGACGCATGCGCGGAAGTGTTTTACTTCCTGGTGCGGTGACGTGGCGGCGTCAATGTCACCGCCACGTCACCGACACGTCAGCGCGCTGTCTGCTGGCGGGGATTTTGGTTTGCTCGTGTGTACACGCGAGCAAACCAAAATCCAAACAGACAGATTTGTTCAAATCGGTCGGTCCGACCGATTTGAACAAATGAATTGCCTCGTGTGTACAAGGCCTTATAGCTAATCTTCAAATCGCCGCCTTTAATGCAATAGCTAAAATTGAACAAAGCTTGACTGTAAAAATGCAACTTTCATACAAATTTTGCAATAAAAAAATGCAAAAATGTAAGGGTTTACTGAAAAACATGATACTTTGAGATAAAATCTGTGGAACCAGGTACCAGTGCAGGCACATTCTACTAAGGGCATGAGCAGATTCTTTTATGTAACAGATAGTAAGTAACATCATAGGTTATATATCAGTGGCGGCTGGTGAAGTTTTAGGAGGGGGGGCGCAAGACCCCGCCCCTCCATGTTTGGCCCCTCCCACTTATAAGCCACGCCCCTTATATAATCTACCCACTCCGTCCCCTGTATTCCACTTCACATCACAAATCATGGTATATAGTTGAGCCTTACAGATCAGCGCAAACAAACGAAAAAATTACACTGTTAGTAATGAAGGACTCTAAGTGGGCATGAGATTGCGGACATACTGCACGAGATTACCAAAGACTGCGAACATGCTGCACAAGATTACCAGAGACTGCAGACATACTGCATGAAATTACCAGAGACTGCGGTCATACTGCATGAGATTACCAGAGACTGCGGTCATACTGCATTGGGGGGGGGGGGAATAATACGGGCCACTATTGTTGCCGAACATAAAAAAATCTTAATAAGTGGTGTGGGGGGGGGGGCTTGCAATTTGATGCCTGTCGCTATTTTCATGAAATAAAAATAAATGGCAATAACCCGGTGGAGGGGGGGGGGGATATTGGTTTGCTGTTTTGGGTTGTAATGTGCCAAAATGTGGAAAAATGTCAAGGTCTGTAAGAAAAGTAAAACTGTTTTATACCCTTTTAAAAATAGCTCTAATATAAGAACATCAAAGTGTACACCGCTCACATTAAAATTCAGTTTTACCATATCTCTAGGTTTCACAGACTCGTCATCATTATGTGTCTGTATGCAACCAGAAATAAGAGGATTTAGATTTTGTATGGCAAATGTAAGAAATTTCTATGTATACTTCAAACATTAAGGATTTTTTTGGTTCATTTTCATAATGCATGTAGTGCTGTCATAAGGTGGATAGTTGAGCATTGTAATATACACCATGGTTAGGGTGCCCTTTCATTTTAGAGGTGGATTATGATGGACACTGAAGAAAAAGTAGTAGCGCTGTACATAATTGATGATAGTTTTATATAATTCTGATGATGATTCCCAAATGTATTGCACACATACTTTGAAGATCCATGCACACATTAATCCCTTCTTATATACAGCAGCAATGATGTGAAAACAAATCCAATGTCTGGAGCTTCATTTGTTACTGATCTGTACTCAGCAAGAAGTACTTTGTGAACACTGGACACACTGAGAGATAGAGAAAACAAACTAATTGATTGTATTCCCCTCCAACACAGCTTGTTGGTTTCATTTAAAAGTTACAGAAGGTGGAACACAAGGACAGGGTTCAAGCAACAGCCTAACTGGTTTCACATGTGAAGTGTGTCCTTCTCCACAGAGTCTTAATACAATTTTTATCTTGCTTATTAGGTCTGCAATGACATTTTAACTAATATTGCTTTTGCCAGAAGGCTGGTATTTCTATGTTTATGTGGGAGTTAGCAGGATTGCGCTGAAGTTATACCCAAGTTTGCTAAGTGTAGGGCGAGGGGGATCTGGAGACGGTTTCCTTACCTGGCTGGAGGCTCTCAGTGATGTGTCCCTCTGAGTTGCATAGCGCCAACGTCACTTCCTGATGTCTGCACTATGCACAGCATATACTGGGTGCCGTGCACTCTCCCGGCCACTAGTCCATCGCGCCGGAAACTGTGGCGCGATGGGCATAGCCACAAAGGCATATTTTGCCTGCCAATGTAGCACCTCGTTGGCAATCTTATGATTGCCCAGACGTGGCGCTACTCGCACTGCACCCGCGCTACTCGCACTGCACCCGGCGCCCTTTTAAAGGGACATGTTTAACCACTTAAGACCCGGACCAATACGCTGGTAAATGACCCAAGGTGTTTTTGCGATTCGGCACTGCGTCGCTTTAACAGACAATTGCGCGGTCGTGCGACGTGGCTCCCAAACAAAATTTGCGTCCTTTTCTTCCCACAAATAGAGCTTTCTTTTGGTGGTATTTGATCACCTCTGCGATTTTTATTTTTTGCGCTATATACAAAAATAGAGCGACATTTTTGAAAAAAAAACACTATTTTTTAATTTTTGTTAAAAAAAAATCAAATAAACTAAATTTTAGTCAAACATTTAGGCCAAAATTTATTTAGCCACATGTCTTTAGTAAAAAAAAAAAATCGCAATAAAAAAAAAATAGCTACCTAGCGGGAACAGCGACACTAATACAGCGATCAGAAAAATGATCGCTTAGTGACGCTGGCAATAGGGAGTGAAAGGGCGGTGATCAGGGGTTAAAACTTTATTAGGGGGGGTGGGGGGGCTATCCTGAACCTAACACTAACTGTTTTTTACAGTGCCTGTCACACTGACACTAAATGCAGTGATTAAATCACTGCATTCAGTAACACTGTGACAGGGGGGTGGGGGGGGCGATCACAAGGGGTTAATATGCCTATGTGAGTGTGTGTCAGTGTTGTGTTGGTGCACACTTACTTGGCATGTCTTCTCTCATCAGCAGCGCTGGGAAACAGCGCTGCGATGAGAGAATACATCATTTCCTCCTTCCTGTGTAAACACAGGAGGAGGAAGTGACAGGCTGGGAGCGCGCTCCCATTGGCTGGGAGCGATCGCGGGGGGGCGGAAAACACGGACATCCGCCCGCAGATCCCGGATCGCTCCCAGAGGTAGGGAGACCCCCGCACGCCGCGGAGGGGGTCCCGATGGGACCCCCGAACCGCACTCAGGCGGGGACGTAAATTTACGCCCTTGTGCCTGTACGAGCCATGTTGTGGCCGTATATGTGCGTGCGGGGGTCTTTAAGTGGTTAAATATATATTTTTTTTTATATATTTTTTTACTGCCTTGAGGGGGGGCGGGGCGGCGCCCGGGCGCCCCCTATGGATGGGCCGCCACTGATGTAAGAGCCGGTTAACACAGGGGCGGTTTCAAAGTCACCTGACTCTGAAGCTGCCCCGTAGAGCACGGCTTGCAAAATGACTTTTGTATAGAAGTCAATGGAAACCGCTCCGAAGTCGCCCCAAAGTAATACAGGAACCTTTTTCTAAGCTAGAGCGACTTGAGTTGCTCCTATTAGAATGGTTCCATTGTAGAGAATTGAGCGTGACTTGTCAGGTGGCTCCTGTGTGAACCGTCTCTTAGGCCGCGTACACACGATCGAATATATCTGCTGAAACTGGTCCGCAGACCAGTTTCAGGGGACAGATTCGATTGTGTGCACGGGCTAGCAGACAGGTTTCCAGAAGACAAAAGTTTTAAAGCATGCTTTAAAACTTGTCTGCTGGAAAGCCGTCTGTCGGATATGTCCGCTGGTTAGTACGCCTAACCAACGGACCAAAATCTCCTGCATGCGTCGAATGGATTCGACGCATGCGTGGAAGTATTTTACTTCCTGGTTTGGTGACTTGGCGGCGTCAACGTCACCGCCACGTCACCGCGCTGTCTGTCCTCAGGGATTTTGGTTTGATCGTGTGTACACAGATCAAACCAAAACATCCCAGGAGACATGTCCGATGAAAACAGTCTGTCGGACTGTCTCCTCATGTGTACGCGGCCTAATGCCGCGTACACACGATCATTTTTTGTGATGAAAAAAAAACGACGTTTCAAGTGATAAAACAAAACAAAGTTTTTCAAACTTCATTTTCCAAAACGACGTTGCATACACACCATCGTTTTTCCAAAATGCTCTAGAAAAGCGTGGTGACGTACACCACGTTCGACGGCACTCTGTTCCATTGAAGCTCCGTCTCATAACTTGCCTCTGAGCATGCGCGGCTTTAAAAACGTTGTTTTCAACATCGTTTTGCCCACACACCATCACTTTTTATGACACAAAAAACTACGTTTTGAAAAACGACACAAAAAATTCAAGCATGTTCGAATTTTTTTTTGGTCGTTTTTTTGAAGACATAAAACAACGTTTTGCCCACACACTGTGATTTTAAATGACGTTGTGTTAGGGTTTCATAGCCAAATGCTACAACATGACCTGCTACAGGAAATACAAATTCCATTTCTAAAGTTGGCCAAACACTAGTAGAATTTAATTAGAAAATTTCATTTTTAAGTGGTTCAATTTTCTAATTGTTAGTGGGGTCAAATCAGCATTTATTTTTGACCACAATGATGATAAAATTCAAAGTAGCAGGATGGAAAAATGTTCTCAAATGAACACATTTCTAAAGCTGGCCACACACTAGTAGATTTTAAAACGCACATTGGTATGAAAATTTGTAAGAAAATTCTCAATACATTCGAAGACTTGATGAATGCCATTCAAAATTGTATTTGCTTTCGAAATTTGATGTTGGAGTAAATGTACGTTGACCCCACTAACGATTAGAACAAATGTTCTTAAAACTAACATTTTTGAACTAAAATCTACTAGTGTATGGCCAGCTTTATTTTTCTCTAGTTTTCTGGCCAAACCTGTCCCAGTTAAGTTAGCCTTCAACATGAACCTTGTCTATAGGATCTGAACTAGCATTGATCATTTAATGAATAAATAATGCTGCACTATAAATCAAAAATAATAGTATACGTGTAACTGGCAATGTTAATCAATAAACATATATTCTTGAAAGTTCATATATAAAGTTTATATATAAAATCTGTGACTGAATGAAGTGAATTCAAAAAATCAATATAATAATGGTGCAAAAATCCAAAGTGCTAGTGCCCTCCTCCACCAGTCTCACAGGCTGCTCACCTCACATTAAAAAAAAAAAACAGTGTTCCCCTCTGGGGATAATAGAGAAGGCTGGCGTGGTGCTGGTAATCACTTTCTTCCTCCAAATCGTCCCATGCGATAAAACCCGATCATCTCATCAAATATGATAGATATGCAAAAGAAGGATGGCAGAATCTAGTGCTCTCTGTTTAAAAATGTTCTAATTAATTTTTTTTTTATTTCATTTACTCTTATTATTATTATTATTATTAGTTTATTACTTTTTTGTTTAATTTTTATTTTTTATTTTTATCTTTATTTTTATTTTTATTTTATTTTTTATTTACTTTTATAAAAAATTTCCACTTTTAGTTTTTTATTTTACAATTTTATATATAATTAAACATTTAAAAACAGAGAGCACTGAATTCTAAGCCAGTAAATTATGTGTTGACTAGGTTTGTTACTACATCTCAAGTTGACCTGTCACAGAATCTATTCTAAATCAGATGGATCACATGACCATCAGCCATGGGCATCATTAGTCAATAAACTCTTGTGAAAGGTTGGTTCACAGGTCAGGGGATCATAATTAGAAAGGTAGAGAAAAGTTCAGGACAGAGTATTTTACACCTTAATGAATAATGTCATATTGTGGGTTCTATGGAATGTAAAGGTAGAAGAAGCTATCAAGTGTTTAGCTCCAAGGCCATGAGCTGGACATAGGAATGATTGGATGCTGTAGCAATGCGGTTGATTTACCAAAGGAAAATAGGCTGTTAGCTCTGCAAGGGATGTTTCCTTTAGTTATTGAAGCTCTGCTGGCTTCTATCTTCCAATCATGTGCAAGCAAAAATACATTTTTTTTTTCTTTGCACTTGATTGGGTATTATTTGCATAGTGAATTTTTACAACATTCACTAAGCTAGGGGAAACGCCTTTGTGATATGAACAGGTCATTCGCCTTTTCGTAAATAAATACCTGTTTTCATTAGCTATTGTACCTTAACATGTATTTCCCCTTTTTACAACCACATTGGGATAATGGGATAACCACATTGGGATAATGCCTAGTTTATATTTGTTCTCATGCACATAGTATAAAGGCCCATACACATGATCAGATTTTACAATGGGAATTGTGTGATGGCAGGCTGTTGTTGGAAAATCTGACTGTTTTTATGCTCTATTGGACGATTGTTGTCGGATTTTCCGCCAACAAATGTTGGATGGCAAGCTTTAAAATATTCGCGAACAAATGTGTGTTGTTGGATTATCTGATCGTGTGTAAACAATTCCTTCGGAACAAACTCAAATGCTAAACATAACACAACATTAGCAAAACTTGTCCAAAGGGTGGTGCTAAAAAGCTGAAAAACCACGTGTTTGTTGGCCGAAATTCTTTGCCGTTTTGTATGCAAGACAAGTTTAATGGCCAACGCCCCTCAGACAAAAAAGACAGAAAAGCGTACACACGACCGGTTTCCTCGGCAGAATTCAGCAAGAAACTTGATGGGAGACGTATTCTGCCGAGGAAACCGGTCATGTGTACACTTTTCGCCGAGAAAACTGTCGAGGAACTCGTCGAGCCAAAAAGAGAGCATGTTCTCTATTACCTCGACGGGCAATGAGGAAATTTGGCTCGATTAATTTTTTGACAGCTGAACAAGGAACTCGACGGAGAAAACAATGTGTTTTGCCCGTCGAGTTTCTCGGTCGTGTGTACGCGGCCTTACGCTTTGTCCGTGGAAAATCAGATCGTATGTACCAGGTTTATAAAAAATATTGAAAATGTGCTACCTATGTTTTTACTTGCTATTACATTTTAGTCCTAAGTTGGATTTTCCTGTGGAATGCAAAGTGGGTTGAAGAGTTACCTTAATTAACTTTGCTCGTAGTGTGCTGGCAGATCTCCACTATCAGATGTAAATTGGCTGTTTTTTGCATGTTCCTGAGCGCATTACAACAAGAACTGGTACCGCACGCTACTTGTCATTCTGAATAGCATCACAATGTAAATTACTGATGGAGGGCTGCAGCACTGGAGCGCCCTATGAGGCAACTAACTACTGTATGCAGCACATGTCTTGATGTGTGAAACAAGTGTGTGCAGTTAGTGGCAATGTGTGAATCTAACAGTAGCACCCTCTAGTGTGCTAGAAGATTAGTGCAGGGTTATTTCAGAGTAGGTACATTTCCAGGCTTGGTTGGTTGCCAAGGCTGGGTGTGTTTTGTGATCTGGGTTGGGAGTGGCACATAGTAGTGCTGGGTGACTCACAGGTGGTGTCACCAAGACCTCCTCCTCTTCCAGAACATGGTACTTTCTGAAAAGAGAGGTGGAGAGGGGAGGTGGAGCCACCTGGGTGTTCTAAGGAGCCCTGACCAATCCCCAATCTGCATTGGCAGACAGCAGGCCTCCTTAAATACCCAGGGTCAGCCCAGCTGGGGGGGAGTTGATCGGGTGGAAGATGAAGATGGAGATGGAGTGTTAGGCTGTTAGGGCTTTTGAGGGAGCTCCGATGTCTAGGTGGTGACCTCGGGCCTGAGCTCTGGTGCGGAAATGACCCTCTTATAACCCACAAAGTGTGTCCTGGCCAGCAGGAGTATGAGAGGACAGCAGGAGAACACTGCCGGCCAAGTCTCCAGGAGTTTCACAGAGGCAGCCAGAAGGTCTGGGAGGCACGTCTGAGAGGACTGAGATGCAGCAGTCTGGGATGGGTGCAGAGCCAGTCTGAAGGAAGGTGGTGTCATGGGCAGTGTAGTGAGACAGCTGAAGCCAGGCTGTCAGTGCCTGAACAGATGGTGCTGGGAGCAGTAGCCATAGGGACAGCTAGCACTGGAACTAGCTATTTCTGCTACACCATAGGTGCCCAGGGTCCCTGCCTTTAAAAGGCATTTGCTTTGGGCCTGGCTGAGCCAGTGTAAGGCCTACAGTACTAGCTAGTCTGGGTAGAGAAAGGAAGGGATGTGCTGGAGGATTGAGGTGTTTCAGTCTTCAAGGAAGTGATGTGCAGGAGGAGAAGAGGAGAATGTATATACTGTGATGTATATAGTAGTCCCAACGTTGAATGTAAATTTGGGTGGATGGGACAAAGAGATGTCACCAGAAGGCAAATAAGGGGATGATCAACCATGGTATAATTGAACAAAAAATAAGGCTTTATTAATGAAACATACAATAACAATTAAGTTCAACCAGAGTGGCACAATGACCGCTCGGGTAAACCACATTACTCCGGACCTCCAGTGTACCGAGCATTGAAATAAAAAAGTCACTGTAGTAAATTGACAACGTTGTCTTAAAAACACACTAAGCTCAAAAACCCTGCAACTCCATCCTTATGAATCCCGTCTCCAGGAGGGATGAGAAATGGTGCTACTAATAAATATTTTCCTGAACGATACCACAATTCCCTCTGATATTGCACCCTTTTATTTGTTAATACCTTGTGTCCATGAAAAGAGCTTGTACAAATATTTCAACATGAGGTCATGTAGTAAAAGAGAGTGTGAACAGTCATGTTATCATAACAATCCGGTCACTTTAGCTGATAGTAAGTCTGCCATTCAATGAAACAAATCACAGCTATCTATTGCAGTATGTGGTATAGAGTACACGCCGAGTCTCTCAAAAAGCATCAGTATTCACTTTACACGACTATATTTGTTTGTGTAGAGGGCTGCAGTTACTGTATAGGCAGCGTGAGAAGTAGGGCATTCAACACAGTTCAGAATATATCCGTGAATAATGGCTGTAATATCTCACTGCTGGGAGGAAATACATGGATAGTGTTTACCCTTCTTTTGCCAATATATCTTGGCCGCGATATAATATCACTTGATATGTCCTCTGGCAGAAAAACCATGAGAGGTGTCTGTGGTGCCGCTTGCTGTGGCTGTTCCGAATGGCAGTTTGTTTGTCCGGAGAGATTTCCCTTTAAGACTTCCGATTCAGCATCTGGAATGCAGAGCTATGGTGGCCGTCTGGCCGGAATGGCTCACTAGTGATTGCGGAAGTAGACTTATCCAAGAATGGATCCTTGGATGTCAATGGTAAGGAAACACCTTACAATCCTGGATTCTGGGCCATAGTGGAGTGCAGGGATGGGCTAGCGTCAGGTACGTCAACGCATTTCGTGCACCTAGCCGTGCACTTTGTCTGGACGTTGTACGTAAGTAATCATCATCTTTATATAGGGAACAGTTTCCAATCAACTTCATTTACGTCATTTTTACTATATACTGCCATCTTGTGGTGACACAAAGTACTACAGTTAGTTGTGGTGACACAAAGTACTACAGTTAGTTAAAATAGACAGGTATATTATCTATAAAGGCAATATAGATAATTCAATGGAAGAAGATTAGTAAAGCAGCTATTCATTTATGTTAATCATGTCTACATTTTACAGTTAGGTCCTAAGAGATTCACCACGTGGGAATGGCAATTGCCAGGTGAAAGTATGCTGGCTCAATGATTTAGGGACATTTAGCAATTTGAAAAATGCCAGCATATTTGAAAAATAGTAATTAGAAAATTTGATAATAATACAAAATAAAATTGTAAAAAGAAAAATAAGCAATAATAATAAAGACTAAAAAGAGGAAAAATAAATAAATAATGATTAATACAGGGTAATGGCTTCCCAGTGGTTGTAGGATTACTCCTGTCTGGTACCGAGTAGCATGATCTCATTTCATATGTAAATAGTCCAGGTTGCCCCTGAAGGGGCTTATACAGGTACTTAGTGCTCTAGATCTTCAAGCTCAATTCATTGTTCAAGCCGGTCGGCTGAAGAGTATTGAGCTTGAAGATCCAGGATTTTTTATTTCTTCGGAGTACTGTATCAAAATCTACCCTTGGATCACTGAGATCAAGGGAGAAAAAACCTTTTACCTTAAAGCCCCAATGTTTTCCCCTGATGGTATTGTAGAGAATGTTGAGCTACGGGTGTATCTTCTTTCTGTCTTATACTTTTAAGATGTTCACTGAATCTAACGCAAAGCTGGCATTTTGTTTTCCCGATGTTTAGTTTCCTGCATGGACATTCCAAAGCATACAGGACCCTGGTTGTAGCACAGTTGATAAATTACATCATCTCATATTCATGTGTTGCTGTTGAATTTCTAAATACCTTATCTAACGATCAACATACTTGCAGGTACCACAATGACCAAACAGGAACATGCCCTTGATTTTGGGCATGTCCGTGAGCCAATTCCTGTTCTGAGGGGGTACAAATTCCGATTAGACAAGTGTCAGGAATGGTCCCCCCTGCTGGTAAATCTGCCTGTTAGTCTGGCTGCAGTACTGGCCTCCACCAGCGGGGGGTTCTTGGTCATTTGGAGCACACAGCCTTTCCTGCGTTCAGGTGTGACCTGAATGCAATCAGCACGCCTCTATAATACCCGGCGTGTGTAATCACTCCTTGCCCTGGTATCGTCATACCTTCCGGACCTGAGCCTGTACCCTGACCCTGTCTTCTGGACTCTGATTCTGTGCCTTGATCCTGTCTGCGATTCTGATCCCTGATCCCGCCTGGACTTGTCTGCCCTGTCCCCTGGTTCCTGTCTCCCCTGAGTTCTTACCCCGCAGCTAGTCCACCCATCCGTTCCCTGCTCTGTCCTGTCCCATCCATCTGCTCCCTGCTCTGTCCTGTCCCATCCTTACCCATCGGCTGACTCCCCATGTGTATGACCTCGGCCTGGCTTGACTTATGATACGGTATTCCCTTTTGACTATATAGGTTGTTTGCTGTTTGCACTGGTGGTCCTCACTTACTTGTAAAATAAACTCCTTTTACTTCACTAGCTATATTGTTTGGTGTCTCTGTGCAGTCACACAGTACTGATCTGCTATATTCCCCTGACAGTATACCAGGGCCATCCCTTGATCAGATGTGACTGCATTGAGGAACCATCCTGGTGTAGTGCTCTAAAACATGGATTACAATGAAATCCTTTACCTTTCTCTGCTGGCAGAAGAGGATGAGGGGGCTTGTCGTCAGGTTTTGGAGGGTTGGACTAGTGACCAACTGATGGAAACTATCCGATCGGCTCATTCCTGGGTGGATCAGGGGTACATGACGTTTGATGATGTTCAGGCATTAATTCGGTTGTGTGTTAAGCCGGCCCTGTCATTTATTCCTGATGGTAGTAATGACTTCTCTCCCCCCTTTAGTCGTGACCAAGTTGAATCCCTGGTGTGGTTATTAGAGGATGACCCGGCTTATTTTGATGAGCATTATTCCTCCTGTCCCCAGCAAAAGTTATCTGAGTGTATTGATTCTGTGCAGGCTCTGATTAGACAAGGTGTGTGTGAACCTGCTTTTGTTCAACCTGTGCTGCAGGCATGGTCAGATCTCCTGATTCCAGCCAAGCCAGTTCGTTTCAGCCCTACTATTAACCCTCTGCCTTCTCAGGGATCCATCTGTCCATCACCAATGCCAACCCCAGCTCAGATAATTCAGCATCCTACCAAATATTACTACCCAGTTTCTACTAATTGTACCTACCCTGCCTTTAATCCACCTGTCCGTTCCAACCCTGCTATTAACCACCTGCCTTCCCAAGGATCCATCTGTCCATCACCAATGGCAACTCCAGCCCAGTTAATTCCGCAGCCTACCAAGTATTTTTACCCAGTCTCTACTTGTTGTTCCTACCCTGCCTTTAATCCACCTGCTTCTTCCTTTTCTCCAGTAACAACTCCACAAAAACCTCCTCCAGTTACCATCCCTGTGTCTCTGCCATATTCCAACCCTTCCACCTACTTAATTCCACCCTCTTCATACACCCCTTCTGTTAACAAATCTGCAGTGACTAAGTCTAAAAAGAAACGGAAGTACTTCCCAACCCATACCATTGTGCCAGTTACCCAACCTGTCCCAGTACCCTCTGCTCAGCCTGTCCCAGTGCCAGCTGCCCAGCCTGTGCCAACCAACCAGCCTGTTCCAGTGCCAGCCGCCCAGCTTGTGCCATCTGACCAGCCTGTGCCAGCCTGCCAGCCCAATGTTCCTGTGCCAACCTGCCAGCCTGCTGTTCCTGTGCCAACCTGCCAACCTGCTGTTCCTGTGCCAACCTGCCAGCCTGTTGTTCCTGTGCCAACCTGCCAGCCTGCTGTTTCTGTGCCAACCTGCCAGCCTGCTGTTTCTGTGCCAACCTGACAGCCTGCTGTTTCTGTGCCAACCTGACAGCCTGCTGTTTCTGTGCCAACCTGCCAGCCTGCTGTTTCTGTGCCAACCTGCCAGCCGCTTGTTCCTGTGCCAGTCTGCCAGCCGCTTGTTCCTGTGCCAGTCTGCCAGCCGCTTGTTCCTGTGCCAGTCTGCCAGCTGCTTGTTCCTGTGCCTGCTGCCCAGCTCGATGACCCGAAGCCTCTGTCTGCTGCCCAGCTCGATGACCCGGAGCCTGCTGCCCAGCTCGATGACCCGGAGCCTGCTGCCCAGCTCGATGACCCGGAGCCTGCTGCCCAGCTGGATGACCCGGAGCCTGCTGCCCAGCTTGATGACCCGGAGCCTTTGTCTGCTGCCCAGCTCGATGACCCGAAGCCTGCTGCCCAGCTCGATGGCCTGGAGCCTCTGTCTGCTGCCCAGCTCGATGACCCGGAGCCTGCTGCCCAGCTCGATGACCCGGAGCCTGCTGCCCAGCTCGATGACCCGGAGCCTGCTGCCCAGCTCGATGACCCGGAGCCTTTGTCTGCTGCCCAGCTCGATGACCCGAAGCCTGCTGCCCAGCTCGATGGCCCGGAGCCTCTGTCTGCTGCCCAGCTCGATGACCCGGAGCCTGCTGCCCAGCTCGATGACCCGGAGCCTGCTGCCCAGCTCGATGACCCGGAGCCTGCTGCCCAGCTCAATGACCCGGAGCCTTTGTCTGCTGCCCAGCTCGATGACCCGGAGCCTTTGTCTGCTGCCCAGCTTGATGACCTGGAGCCTATGCCCTCTGCCCAGCTCGATGACCCGGAGCCTATGCCCTCTGCCCAGCTCGATGACCCGGAGCCTATGCCCTCTGCCCAGCTTGATGACTCGGAGCCTATGCCCTCTGCCCAGCTTGATGACTCGGAGCCTATGCCCTCTGCCCAGCTTGATGACCCGGAGCCTTTGTCTGCTGCCCAGCTCGATGACCCGGAGCCTTTATCTGCTGCCCAGCTCGATGACCCGGAGCCTATGCCCTCTGCCCAGCTTGATGACCCGGAGCCTATGCCCTCTGCCCAGCTCGATGACCCGGAGCCTTTGTCTGCTGCCCAGCTCGATGACCCGGAGCCTTTGTCTGCTGCCCAGCTTGATGACCCGGAGCCTATGCCCTCTGCCCAGCTTGATGACCCGGAGCCTTCGTCTGCTGCCCAGCTCGATGACCCGGAACCTTCGTCTGCTGCCCAGCTCGATGACCCGGAGCCTTCGTCTGCTGCCCAGCTGGATGACCCGGAGCCTTCATCTTCTGCCCAGCTCGATGACCCAGAGCCTTCGTCTTCTGCCCAGCTCGATGACCCGGAGCCTTCGTCTTCTGCCCAGCTCGATGACCCGGAGCCTTTGTCTTCTGCCCAGCTCGATGACCCGGAGCCTATGCCCTCTGCCCAGCTCGATGAAATCTGCCTGTTAGTCTGGCTGCAGTACTGGCCTCCACCAGCGGGGGGTTCTTGGTCATTTGGAGCACACAGCCTTTCCTGCGTTCAGGTGTGACCTGAATGCAATCAGCACGCCTCTATAATACCCGGCGTGTGTAATCACTCCTCGCCCTGGTATCGTCATACCTTCCGGACCTGAGCCTGTACCCTGACCCCATCTTCTGGACTCTGATTCTGTGCCTTGATCCTGTCTGCGATTCTCGATGACCCGGAGCCTGCTGCCCAGCTCGATGACCCGGAGCCTTTGTCTGCTGCCCAGCTCGATGACCCGGAGCCTTTGTCTGCTGCCCAGCTTTATGACCTGGAGCCTATGCCCTCTGCCCAGCTCGATGACCCGGAGCCTTCCACCTACTTAATTCCACCCTCTTCATACACCCCTTCTGTTAACAAATCTGCAGTGACTAAGTCTAAAAAGAAACGGAAGTACTTCCCAACCCATACCATTGTGCCAGTTACCCAACCTGTCCCAGTACCCTCTGCTCAGCCTGTCCCAGTGCCAGCCACCCAGCTTGTGCCATCTGACCAGCCTGTGCCAGCCTGCTGTTCCTGTGCCAACCTGCCAGCCTGCTGTTCCTGTGCCAACCTGCCAGCCTGCTGTTCCTGTGCCAACCTGCCAGCCTGTTGTTCCTGTGCCAACCTGCCAGCCTGCTGTTTCTGTGCCAACCTGCCAGCCTGCTGTTTCTGTGCCAACCTGCCAGCCTGCTGTTTCTGTGCCAACCTGCCAGCCGCTTGTTCCTGTGCCAGTCTGCCAGCCGCTTGTTCCTGTGCCAGTCTGCCAGCCGCTTGTTCCTGTGCCAGTCTGCCAGCTGCTTGTTCCTGTGCCTGCTGCCCAGCTCGATGACCCGAAGCCTCTGTCTGCTGCCCAGCTCGATGACCCGGAGCCTGCTGCCCAGCTCGATGACCCGGAGCCTGCTGCCCAGCTCGATGACCCAGAGCCTGCTGCCCAGCTGGATGACCCGGAGCCTGCTGCCCAGCTCGATGACCCGGAGTCTTTGTCTGCTGCCCAGCTCGATGACCCGAAGCCTGCTGCCCAGCTCGATGGCCTGGAGCCTCTGTCTGCTGCCCAGCTCGATGACCCGGAGCCTGCTGCCCAGCTCGATGACCCGGAGCCTGCTGCCCAGCTGGATGACCCGGAGCCTGCTGCCCAGCTCGATGACCCAGAGCCTTTGTCTGCTGCCCAGCTCGATGACCCGAAGCCTGCTGCCCAGCTCGATGGCCTGGAGCCTCTGTCTGCTGCCCAGCTCGATGACCCGGAGCCTGCTGCCCAGCTCGATGACCCGGAGCCTGCTGCCCAGCTCGATGACCCGGAGCCTGCTGCCCAGCTCGATGACCCGGAGCCTTTGTCTGCTGCCCAGCTCGATGACCCGAAGCCTGCTGCCCAGCTCGATGGCCCGGAGCCTCTGTCTGCTGCCCAGCTCGATGACCCGGAGCCTGCTGCCCAGCTCGATGACCCGGAGCCTGCTGCCCAGCTCGATGACCCGGAGCCTGCTGCCCAGCTCGATGACCCGGAGCCTGCTGCCCAGCTCCATGACCCGGAGCCTTTGTCTGCTGCCCAGCTCGATGACCCGGAGCCTTTGTCTGCTGCCCAGCTTGATGACCTGGAGCCTATGCCCTCTGCCCAGCTCGATGACCCGGAGCCTATGCCCTCTGCCCAGCTCGATGACCCAGAGCCTATGCCCTCTGCCCAGCTTGATGACTCGGAGCCTATGCCCTCTGCCCAGCTTGATGACCCAGAGCCTTTGTCTGCTGCCCAGCTCGATGACCCGGAGCCTTTGTCTGCTGCCCAGCTCGATGACCCGGAGCCTATGCCCTCTGCCCAGCTTGATGACCCGGAGCCTATGCCCTCTGCCCAGCTCGATGACCCGGAGCCTTTGTCTGCTGTCCAGCTCGATGACCCGGAGCCTTTGTCTGCTGCCCAGCTTGATGACCCGGAGCCTATGCCCTCTGCCCAGCTTGATGACCCGGAGCCTTCGTCTGCTGCCCAGCTCGATGACCCGGAACCTTCGTCTGCTGCCCAGCTCGATGACCCGGAGCCTTCGTCTGCTGCCCAGCTGGATGACCCGGAGCCTTCATCTTCTGCCCAGCTCGATGACCCAGAGCCTTCGTCTTCTGCCCAGCTCGATGACCCGGAGCCTTCGTCTTCTGCCCAGCTCGATGACCCGGAGCCTTTGTCTTCTGCCCAGCTCGATGACCCGGAGCCTATGCCCTCTGCCCAGCTCGATGAAATCTGCCTGTTAGTCTGGCTGCAGTACTGGCCTCCACCAGCGGGGGGTTCTTGGTCATTTGGAGCACACAGCCTTTCCTGCGTTCAGGTGTGACCTGAATGCAATCAGCACGCCTCTATAATACCCGGCGTGTGTAATCACTCCTCGCCCTGGTATCGTCATACCTTCCGGACCTGAGCCTGTACCCTGACCCCGTCTTCTGGACTCTGATTCTGTGCCTTGATCCTGTCTGCGATTCTGATCCCTGATCCCGCCTGGACTTGTCTGCCCTGTCCCCTGGTTCCTGTCTCCCCTGAGTTCTTACCCCGCAGCTAGATCATCCATCCGTTCCCTGCTCTGTCCTGTCCCATCCATCTGCTCCCTGCTCTGTCCTGTCCCATCCTTACCCATCGGCTGACTCCCCATGTGTATGACCTCGGCCTGGCTTGACTTATGATACGGTATTCCCGTTTGATTATATATGTTGTTTGCTGTTTGCACTGGCGGTCCTCACTTACTTGTAAAATAAACTCCTTTTACTTCACTAGCTATATTGTTTGGTCTCTCTGTGCAGTCACACAGTACTGATCTGCTATATTCCCCTGACACAAGTATGTCATCCAAATTTATGCTTCTTTTTGCTACCATCAATGGTCTGTCATCAATTATCTCCTTCAGATCATATGAACAAGTCAGAATATGCCAAGGATCCAAAATAATAGAATTGACCTGATGCCACTGTGCTCCAAATGTGGTGATAAGTCTCACTGGTCCATCAATCTCATTTTTAATTTTATAACAGGGCTGAAGTAGATCAACTCTCGACCTCCGTCGTGTGATTTTTTTTGGCCTTCTGAGTGTGCAGTGAGAGTAACCCCTCTCCCTGGATCTATGGCACAGCTGTTCTGACTCACATCGATAATCATCGTCGTTGGAACAGTTTCTTCTAAACCCTGAGGAACTGTCCCACTGGAATTCCTCATATTAGAGATTTAGGATGATGGCTCTCTGCTTGGAGCAGGGTGTTGGCTGCTGTTTCATTCCTGAAAGTCTAAGTTGGCAATCTGCCATTTACAAGCCTAATGGAAAGATCTAGGAAAAAAAATTCATGGGGGTCAGCCACATAGGTGAGGCGTATAATACTGATATTGTTGCCTAGTTTTTCCATGAAATTTACCTGTTACATCTTGGTACGTGCCCATACCATTAGGACATCGTCAATGTACCCTAGCCAGATACTTGCATGGCCAAGGTACATCGACGAGGCATAGACAACCTCTCACCAGCCCAGATGGAGGCAGGCATATGCAGGTGCACACAGGGCGCCCATGGATGTACCACAAATTAGCTGGAAATGACATCCTGAGAATTGAAAAAAGTTGTCCTTTAACGCCATTTCTAGGTGCTCAATAATGAACTCATTATGAGCATCCATTCTTGAGAATTGTTGTTCAAGAAATGATATACTGCAGAGATTCCCCGTTCATGTGGAATAGACGTGTATATCACCTCCACATTGGTCTCTACTAAGAGAACCCCCCCAGAGAAGGTCAAATTAGAAATCTTGTTAAAGCGGTCTTTCACTCGTTTTTTTTTTTTTTTTAAGTTTTAGGCTCCTCTTACCTTAATTCAGGGGTGTCAAACTGGCGGCCCTCCAGCTGTTCCGAAACTACAAGTCCCATCATGCCTCTGCCTGTGGGAGTCATGCTTGTAACTGTTAGCCTTGCAATGCCTCATGGGACTTGTAGTTTTGCAACAGCTGGAGGGCCACCAGTTTGACACCCCTGCCTTAATTCAATAGCAGCCCGTGTGTCCCAAATTATTCGCCCCCATGATGCGATTCTACTGCCAAACTATATCTTTTATTTCTGTCTTCAGGCAGTTTTCATCTTCTTCCCTGGCACGCTGGGCACGTTGAAGCCCAGTCCTAATCATTTCCGGGATACGGCGGTGAATGCGTCCCAGCATGCACCGCTGTATCCCGCGCATGTCCTTTGATGTGCTGTGTTGACGGCGAACGGCGCCGTCAACACAGCACAGTTACCATGGCAACGGCCGGCGTCAATATGACCCGCTTGCCGAGTCACGTGACCGCGGTAATATCGCGGGATTTTAAGAGAGATCGTCTCCTGGGAACATCACATCGAATTCCCAGGAGGCTCTGCGCATCGGGGGATAAGGACGGCACGCCCAATAATCCGCGGGGAGAGGTGAGTGACAGGCCACATTAGAGAAAAGATAAAGGTAAGTCTTTAGAAAAAAAAAAAAAAACCCACTGTTTAGTAATGCTCTCTGGGAGACAGTAAGGCTCCAAGAGAGGTAAATAAAAGGGTGAACTACCGCTTTAAGTACGTCAGCTGTGTTTTGCGCACAAATAAAGGTAATGACTTTACTAGATATTTGATAAGAGAGTCTATGTACTTACCGACCCTCTCAAGACGGCCCTTTATTGCAGACAAGATTGGCCTTCTCGGGGGGGTTATCTCTGTGTTTATGGATTTTGGGGATTATATAAAATGTTGGCAGATTCAAATCATTAACTTTTAAATAATCCAATTCTTTCTTGGTTAATAGATCTGCTTCAAATGCCCATCACAATCTGTCATTTATGAGCTTGACTAAAGGCTTGAAGAGGTTGTAGTCAAGTTTTCTATTCATTCAGGTTGATTCATCTGAAAGAAGACGGGGTGACAGTTTTTCATACATGTCCACTGAAATAAAAACAACATTACCCCCCTTATCACTCTGCTTGATGACAATTTCAACAGCATTCCGAAGTTCTTTTAAGGCCTTAGGTTCGCATGACAGATGATCCACAATATTGTTTTTCCAATCAAGACTAGGTCCAGGAAGACCCCCCAGCCACTTATTTTTCCTAAATTGTGGCATACTGGTTGAGAGAATTCTCAAACCAGCATTCCTCCTCCAGTTTGATGTTTCATATGTCTCCTCTTTGTCGGTGGAGAGGGCGCCCTCCTCTAACAGTGATTCCAGCTGATCAAGAGCTTCATTCATGTTGATTTCTGAAGCAAGCTAACTGTTTTTGGATAATTTATCAGAATAGAGCAGTTTGAGATCTTCCTCAAGAATAAGCACAGGTCCTTATATATCTTAAAATGATCCATTCCTATGGAGGGGGAAAAGGAAAGTCCTCTACACAACAATTCAATGTGTCTTTTTTCATGTTTAAAGTTAGAGAGGTTTATAACTTTCAAGTCCTCATTAGCTGTTTTCAGACACCGGGTTATCTACTGCTTTCCCTCATGTTCCTGCTGAAAACAAGCCCTGACTATACAACAAAAAGGCAAGTAAACATATAAAGAGAAGTAAACATATAAACATCTATATTTTACTAGTTTACCAAAGACAATTTTCTACTGCTTTAGGTAGCCTGTTCCTGCTGGTGCAATAATGTGACTAAACAGTGGCTACCACATATATACATCTATAGGGCTTCATTGTTGTGCACCGAGAGTGTGTTTGCTGTGAACTGAATCTCAAAAGATTGAGGTGTCCAATATTTGTTTCTTCTTTCTCCTAAGCAAGTTTTATACTGTATATTGAAAGGGCACAATCACCTCCTTTTTGCTTAGGAATGTTTCACTGGTTGTAAAACAATGCATAACTAACTGACTACATAGATTGGAAGATACTGCTCTCTTTCGAATGCTGCTTAATACATTGACATATTGCGTTATGGTCCAGACAGACTGACTGATGACTTTGCACCATCCACAGGCAGCTTAACTCTTTAATATGACTCATACGTTGAATCCAACACAATTTTACGTACTGCCAATTGCATTACAAAAGATATTTTTCCAGTAACTTGAAGTGTACGAACACAAACACTTTCCTAATGCCTGTCTCTTTGAATAACTAATTCTGACTGAGGGAACAAGGAACAAGTGGGGAGGGTCTAGCTAGGACTAAACCAACCAGCACTAAACAGGAGGGCAGAACAGCAGAAGATACCAAAATCACACTAGTAAACAAGCTGTAGTGGCTAGACACTGCCACTAAATGTCAGGATACTACAGAAAACTAGACTTGTGCACTGCCGAAAAATGTGTTTTCTCTTCATTTGTTTTTCGGAGAGGTGAGTACCAATCAAAAGAATTTTAATCGATCAAAAAGATTTTGATCGATCAAAAAAATGAAAGATTAATCGATTAATTAAAAGTTAATTTGCACAGCCCTAATTATTATTATTAGTTAGTTAATATTTTGGATTTTCAAATTTTCGGATTTTAGTTCTTATTTTCGGATTTTCATTTTCAGAAAAGTTTGTTAATTCGAATATTTCCAAATGAACAATTTGTCGAAATTTGAAAAATTGAAAAATTTGGAATGTCTACAGAAAACAGATAACTTGATGCAGTTAACACCTTGCTGACGGCTTCACACTCTTATACGTCAGCAGAATGGCTCCTGTGGGCAAAGATACGTACCTGTACATTGCTCTGAAAAGCCCAGCATGCATGCGCACTCCTGCAGGACCCGCAGACTGGATGTCCGCCTCTGTCTCGCGATCCTGTCACGGAGCTACAGAACAGGGAGATACCTGTGTAAACAAGGCATTTCCCTGTTCTGCCTTGTGACAGCTCACTGATCTACTGCTCCCTGTCATTGGGAGCAGTGATCAGTGTCGTGTCTCTCAGTATCTAGAATCACTTCCTAGGACACACTTAACCCCTTCCTCGCCCCTTGGTGGCTAACTCCTTCCCTGCCAGTGTAATTTACACAGTAATCAGTGCATTTTTATGGCACTGATCACTGTATAAATGACAATCGTCCCAAAATAACGTCAAAGTGTCCGATGTGTCCGCCATAATGTCACAGTCACAATAAAAAATCGCATATCACCGCCATTACTAATCTAAAAAAAATTATCAAAATGCCATAAAACTATCCCCTATTTTGTAGACGCTATAACTTTCGCGCAAACCAATCAATATACGCTTGTGTTTTTTTTTTTTAATATGTAGAAGAATACGTACCGGCCTAAACTGATCAAGAAATTCGGTTTTTTTAATATATATATTTTTTGGGGTTATTTATTATAGCAAAAAGTATAAAATATTGCTTTTTTTTTTAAATTGTCGCTATTCTTTTGTTTATAGGGCAAAAAATAAAAACCGCAGAGGTGGTCAAATACCACAAAAAGAAAGCTCTATTTATGGGAAAAAATTAAATCAATTTTGTTTTGGAGCCACGTCGTATGACCGTGCAATTAAACCTACTCGGTGCCGAATTGCAAAAAGTGGCCCGGACATTTGGCAGCCAAATCCTCCAGGGCTGAAGTGGTTAAACAAGCTGCTATCAGGCTTCAGCACTTCTTGAGTTTGTTGAAAGCCACGTCGCATGACCACACAATTGTCAGTTAAAACGACGCAGTGCCGAATCGCAAAAAAGTGCTCTGGTCAGGAAGGGGGTAAACTCTTCCTGGGCTGAAGTGCTTAAAACACTGTAGATGCTGACTTTTAATAAGAACACGTACTTGTCCAGGGACCCCGTGATGTCGTCGTCCCCCGAGGCCAATCCATCCATTGGATCGGGTGGCGGCTTCACTGTCGTTTTCCTACTGCGCATGAGCGAGTCGCACATTGCTTTGTGAATGCCCGGCTGTCTTCCGGGACACACACAGGTCTCAGAAAACAGCGGTGGAGCTCGCCACAGAAAAGGGCGTGACATCGTGGGCCATGGCTCGGCTGGATCGGAAGTACACTCGGTACTTCCAAAAGGGTAAGAAAGAAAAAAATGAATTTTTATTATCCAAAAACTAGGTGTTGAGAGGTGGTCTTTCTTTTAGGGGCCACCTCTCAAGAAAGTGGAGAAGAACATATACCTTCCCTACGAAACAGACAAACAGGCATTAGAACGACATGGACAGGTTATGATCTCGGTACTAACTGTAAGACAGAATGAAGAAGAGCTAGGAATAAACATGCAATAGAACAAGGGTGTCAAACTCCAATTTCATTGTGGGCCGCATCAGCATTATGATTGCCCTCATAAGGGCCGGTTGTATCTGTAAGATTAGATGTCCAGCGCATTCCCTCCACATTAGTCAAGAGCCACCCCACCATCAGAAGTTGAGTCCCCCACTCTCCCTTATATCACAGTGCACCCCCCTTTCCTTATACTGCTGCTGGGAAGAAGCTGGACACATTGTTTGAAAGCAGAAAGTAATGCCGCGTACACACGGTCGTTTTTTGCGATGAAAAAAAAAAAGAAGTTTTCTGTGAAGTAAAAAACGACGTTTTTGAAACGTCACTTTTCAAAGACAATTTTGCATACACACCATCGTTTTTTCACAAAAAGCAAGGTTACGTTCACCACTCTTTTCCATTGAAGCTCGCTTCATAACTAGCTTCTGGGCATGCGCGGGTTGAAAAACGTCGTTTTGAACGACGTTTGTGCTACACACGGTGACTTTTTGTGAAACAAAAAACGACGTTTTGAAAAACGACACAAAAAATTCAAGCATGTTGGAATTTTTTTTGGGTCGTTTTTTTTAAGACAAAAAACGACGTTTTGCACACACACGATCAATTTAAATGACGTTTTAAAAAACTTCGTTTTTTTTCATCGCAAAAAACGACCCTGTGTACGCGGCATAAGGGTCTGGAGTAGGACCAGATGAGGACTGAAGCTCTTCTGCAGCTGCAGAAGTGGTGCGAGGGCCACATGAAATGGCCTGGAGGGCCGGATTCGGCCCGCGGGCCTTGTGTTTGACACCTGTGCATTAGAACAAGCATGTCCCTGAATAACTGGGGGTATTACAGTTACTGCTAGTTATGTAAAGCAATTACTTTATTCTCTTTGCTTTCAATGAATAAACATATCAAGGGCAGTGAAAGCAGATAAAACATTTTGTTGAACATTTTGCTAAAGCTAATTCAGCCTTTATTGATCCTAGCCATTAGTGTTCAATATTGTATAGGATGTAGACATGAAATATGCAAAATGATTTCAATGCAGTTAATTGCCAGACTATATCTGATTCTTGAAGCATTTGTTATAATTAAATGTTGTCAAGACGGTAACCTCTATTGACAACTTTAAAGCAGATATTGTAGCTGAAAGTTAAAATGTCCTTACAGTGTGATTTCCAGTATGAGCAGGGAACAATGTACATATTTATGAAGCAGTGACTATAATCACAGCTAATGACAAATGTCCCTCACCAAACATAAGAGAACCAGAACCTTCGCTAAGTTGAAGAGTTGGTTTGATATTAAAGTTGGCAGTGCCTCCACCCAGGACAGGGCCTCTGATGGGGATTCTCTTTTTCATTTAAAGTAATTGGGAGCAAACAAACTACTGCAACCAGCATGTTATATTGTCATAAGTATATAGATGCACCCCATTATGGAAATAATACAAGCTTTATACAAGAAAAGATTAAATAGGAGATTTGCTTACCCCTGCAAAAATTTAAAGCCAGCAGCTACACATACTGCAGCTGCTGACTTTTAATAATAGGACACTTACCTGTCCTGGAGTCCAGTGGCATCTCAGCTGATGTTTCCATGAGCTGTCGGGTGCTGCCGCTGCCATTGCGGGTAAGGGAACCCAGCAGTGTAGCATTACAGGTTCACACCAGGTCCCTACTGCTCAAGCGCAAGGAACCGCTGCACTTTCCTACTGGCCAAGCGTCTTGGTAAGAAGAAGGGAGGAGGAGGGGCCTGGACTCCCGGAATTGGATATAGGTAGTTAAAGCGGTATTTCACCCTAAATATAAGATCTCCCATGTGATCCAGCATACTGGCGTCAGCGCCAGTATGCTGGGTTTTTTTTTTTTAATGGCACACTTACTGTATTATAGTGGAATTCCTTTTTTGTCCCCCGTGGTGGACGGCGCCAGTATAGCGCGTCACATCTTCCTAAAATACCCGATATGGACTCGGGTAATCTCGGCGAAAATGCGGCGCCTGCGCACAGACCTAGGAGCTGACTGCGCAGGCGCCGTATTTCTCCGAGTCCTATGGCTATGGCGCGTCACGCCCTACGAAATAGGACTCGGAGAAATACGGCGCCTGCGCAGTCAGCTCCTAGGTCTGTGCGCAGGCGCCGCATTTTCGCCGAGATTACCCGAGTCCATATCGGGTATTTTAGGAAGATGTGACGAGCAATACTACAGCCGTCCACCGCGGGGGACAAAAAAGGAATTCCACTATAATACAGTAAGTGTGCGATTAAAAAAAAAAAAAAAAAACCAGCATACTGGCGCTGACGCCAGTATGCTGGATCACATGAGAGATCTTATATTTAGGGTGAACCTCCGCTTTAACAGAGATACCTTCAATTGAATATTGCAGCAAAGCCCCATTGCAGGGACCCTTAAGGATAATCATGATCAGAAGCCAAGATTAGCAGTAATGGGGTGATCCTCAAGCTGTTGTCCAACCAGCCTGAAACACAGCTTCTCAAACTCAGACACTGTGTAGCACTGAATCTCAGAATCAGCATATCTAATCTTCGCTTTACCCCCTTCCTTGTAGTTTTTAATCTAAAATGCAACTGGACCTCTAACTACCAGAAGTGGCCATCGGATGCCTAACCTGGCTCTAGGCTATGCTGGTTATTGAGAGCTATAGAATCCCAGACCAGAAGTGACATGGACAACTAAATTAACAGGAGCTGCATATAAACTCTTTCGCAATAATCCTACTAATATACTGAAAAGTATCCACTAAGCATACAGTAGCAAAGACCTAGCTATCTGGCACTGTGCATATGAGATAGGTGGAGATGGAGGAGCTCAGCTATGAGGAGAGATTAGAGGAACTGAATCTATTCCCTCTTGAGAAGAGGAGATTAATGGTGGATATGATGAACATGTACAAATACATAAGTGGTCCCGTCTCATACTTTATTTCAACTGTGGGTGAAGGATTGTGTATACGGGATTGTATTTTTTATTTTTTTGGGTTGAACTAGATTGACTTGTGTCTTTTTTCAACCTGACTAACTATATAACTATGTACAACTGATGCATGTCCAATTCACCTTATATGGGTTGCCTGCACGCAGCTCAGCACTAGTAAAAAAAAAAGTAAACAAACCGATGTGCACTACTGAGTGCCTGTGTGAATGAGCTAAAAAATTACATTAGCTGTCTGCGAGTGATTAAATACATTCAGCATGTCTTTTATTTCTTAGTGTCTTCAGTGCATGTACCTTTAACGTGCTTCACAATGTGAATGGTATCTAAATCCTAAATTGGACAGGAACTTACCATAAGGTATTGACCCCTACATTACAATGACAAGTCTCAGAAGGTTTTTAAGCAATGCTGCATTGAATAATCTATCCAATGCATGAATGCAACTCAAAGTTCATGGTGGTGAAATGCTCTAGGAAGGAATTGGTGAGGTCATTATATATGTGAATGCTTTAGCTTTCTGACACCACCCATACTAATGGTCTGTTTAGGGACTGTGTTCCCTGGATAAACAATATAGTACTGCTCATTAGGGGTGCAGGGGCCATAATTGGCTTAAAAAAAGAGTGGGCTCGGGGAGCAGAGCACTGCGCCTGAGGCCACCCACTTGTATGACAATAGCAAATGAATATTCGCTATTGTCTTCCTGATTTTCCTACCGGCCAATTAGGAAGTGGGCCTTAAGACCCAATTCGCTGAGAGGAGAAGTGACCATATTGGCCAGGAACAGGGAGGGAGGTGCTGAGGAGGAGATGCAGGGGAAGCCACCGAAGCTTCCTGAAACCTGGATGGGGTAAGGACTGAGCTGATTGGGAGACAGATGGGTGAGCGAAGGCGGGGCTTGTTCGGCAATTAACTGAGCGACGGGGGAGGTGATTGGGGGTTTAACCGAATGAGCGGGGGGGCTCGGATGGTTTGTTTTTCGCCCCCTCAAAAAGTAGAGCACCAGCCAACACTGGTGCTAGTATACGATTGTTTTGAGTCTGCTGATTGGTTTTAATTTACCTTTATAAAGTTGATCTACACCATTGGGTAGTATCATATTTTTCTTCTGTGTCTTATACTCTGGATAAACTAAATACCTATGGGTTTTGTGCTATGGTATGTTTTTAGGGTGGTTGTGTTATTTTGGAGTATGTCTTATGCCTCGTACACACGGCCGTTTTTCTCGGCAGTAAAAAAAACAAAGTTTTTCCCGAAGGGATCCCTCTCAAGCCTGCCTTGACTACAAACGTTTAGGCCAAATACCGCCCGTCCAAAGTGCAGTGACAGACACCACGTACGACAGGACTATAAAGGGGAAGTTCCATTCAAACAGCGCCACCCTTTGGGCTGCTTTTGCTGATCCTCGCGTTGGTAAACGTTTGGTGAGAGACGATTTGCGCTTTTCAGTCTTCGTGCTTTTCCGTTTGTTACAATGTGACAAATGTGCTATCTCCATTCCGAACGCTAGTTTTACCAGAACGAGCGCTCCTGTCTCATACTTGATTCTGAGCATGCGCAGTTTTTTTCCTCTTGGAAAAGCATATACAAGGACCGCCGGGAATCCTGACAGGAAAAAAGAGAACATGTTCTCTTTTTTTACTGCCAGGATTCCCAGTGGTGTTCCTGTTGGGAAAACTGCGATGGAGCATACACACGGCCTGTTTTCCCGGCCAAAAGCTGTCATGGCAGTTTTCCCAACAGGAAAAACAGTCGTGTGTATGAGGCATAAGAGTCGTTGATGAAAATAACAGAAATACTTAACTCTGGATGTATTTGACTACACATGGGCAATTTATGTATTTTAGGTCATTGGGTTTATTTATTTATGGACCTTGATGTTATTTATATACCCTGTTATATTTATTATACGTGTTCTGTATGATTCTTTTTGAATGATAGTAGCCATATTCTTTAAATTTACTGTTATTTAATTGGCAGTTATTACTTTACTGTATTTATTTTTTATTGCAGGGTTGTCACAGTATTAGATTTTATTAAGCTGTTTAATGTATTCATTACCTTCTGCCATACGTGGCTTAAAGTAAAATATGATATATTTTTTTTGTTGATATACACTCGTCGATTTTTTATTTATTTTTTCTAAAAATATGTATATACTTTTCCTTGCTTTAACTGGGTGTAATTAATTATTTTCTGTGGTGGGGAAGCTAGTGAATACATTTCCTTTTTGTTAATGTGTCTGCTTTTTCCATTTTTGACCCTTCGTTTTGACATCAAAATGTTCTATTTCAAGCTGTTATGTTGTAAAGAAAAAGGCAACATAAGGTGAAGTGAGATGAAATTGACTGAAGTTATATTACAAGTCTTTATAAGTAGGTCCCTGTATAAAGTGTTATTGCAATTGGACAGCTCAAGAAATACAGATGCCTGAAAAAATACAATAACTCATATCAAGCACATTTACCTTCGCCATCGCTATTGATGAATGTCTTCTGTGTCTTGTTTGATAGCAGTAAGTGGGTTGGACAACCGACACTGGAGGCTCTTGTTCAATTTTCTGAATCCCTATATTACACTAGGGAGACGTCCAATAGTTAAAGTGCTTTCAGCTATCACTGGGGGGAAATTAAAAAGCACTTAGAACGTCACTTACCTGTGACTTTGCTCTTTCTGTAAAAAAAAGCCAACCAGAAGTGTTATCTGGACTGCGCCTGCGAGTGAACACCATCAGACTCAGGAACGGGTCATACAAGATATAAACCATTTGGTGCTCTTTGGACAGGAAACGGTGGTCTTCAAGATAGGGGATAGATGTGTTCATAAAGACAGTAATAAGAAATGCTATAGGTGTAATATTTATTCCCTTGAAAATCTGAATTATTGTCTATTAAAACTCTGAATATGTACCTTGTGCATTGTTCCCCTGTAAGAGGGTACCCTAGTTTGTTGCATAGGCCGTGTACACACGATCGGTCAAACCGATGAGAACGGTCTGATGGACTGTTTTCATCAGACCAAACCGATCGTGTGTGGGCGGCATCGGTTATTTATCCATCGGTTAAAAAAAAGCAAACTTGTTTTAAATTTAACCGATGGAAACCTAACCGATAGCAAAAAAACTTTCGTTTGTAGGCACAACCATTGGTTAAAAATCCAAGCATTGAACTTCATTTTTTTCAGCACGTTGTTGTGTTTTACGTCACCGCATTCTGACACGATCGTTTTTTTAACTGATGGTGTGTAGGCACGACTGACCATCAGTCAGCTTCATCGGTTAACCAATGGAAAAATCCATCAGACCGTTCTCATCGGTTTGACCGATCGTGTGTACAGGGCATAAGAACATAGAGGCTGTAAATGCAGAAATGGTTACAAAACAATTAAAAGATTGGCCTTATTGCAAAAGGGCATAAAATGTAAAGAGGTTTACATTTTTCAAATTCTTTTGAGCTTGATGTTTAACCGCTTCAGCCCCAGAAGATTTTACCCCCTTCCTGACCAGAGCACGATTTACAATTTGGCACTGCGGTGCTGTACGCAAATTGTATTTTCCTTGCATGTCACCCTGAGATCTACAGCGACTCCACTTCCAAGTGCACTTGTAGAGCAAATTGGATTTGCCTTTAGTAAATAAACCCAATGTGATAGTTAAATATATTGTTGATCAACCTGAAACTGCGGTCCTAGATGTAAGGCTTTTGAAGTATGTCTTTTCCAGTTCTAGGGCCAGATTCTCATAGAATTTCGCTTGCGTATCGTAAGCCATTTACACTACGCCGCCGCATCGTACTAGAGCAAGTGCCGTATTCTCTAACCATTTGCTCCGTAGTTTGTGTTGGCGTAGTGAAAATGGCCCAGCGTAAGCCCGCGTAATTCAAATGGGGCGGCTTGTATTTAAATTAAGCGCGCCCCTGCGTCGAACGAACTGCGCATGCCCCGGCCGGGGAAAAAGCCCAGTGTGCATGCTCCAGCTCACGTCGGAAAGCGTCGTTGGAAACCGACGTCAAAACGACGTGATCGTCACTTACGCAATGCCCTATTCCCGAACGAGTTAGTAAAATGACGTAAGCGACGGAAAAAGCCGACGCTGACCCGACGGCATCCAACGGAACTTCGTAAGGTTACTCTTCATAGAAGCAGGGGTAACCTTACGCGGACGAAAACGACGTACTCGACGACGGGGCGGCGTAAAAGCGATCGGGAATCGGCGTAGTAGCCTCATTTGCATAGGCAAATGAGAAAACAACGTAAAGGCCACCTAGTGGCCGGAGTTGTCATTACATCTACGATCTGCAAGTGTAATGGTATTACACTTGTCGGATGTTGAAGCGTATCTATGCCAAAGTGATGCTAAGCATTACTCGCATAGATACGAGGCTAAAAAAACGGCGATACGACGGGGTATCTGAGATACTCCGTCGTAGCGCCGCTGAGAATCTGGCCCCTAGTCTTTGTACACCTGAATCCAGAATTGTTGGCCATTCTTGTTGGTACAATTGCTCTGTCAGGTTGAGGATTGTTTGGTTGCCTTGCCAGAAATTCTCAATTTGATGGAGGTCTGGGCTTTGACTGGGACAGTTGATGACATTCAGATTTTAAGCACTTAGCTGTAACACCAACCTAGCCCTAAAACATTCTCTAGTAGGGAAGGAATGGGTTAGAATGCCTGTAGTATTTAATGTGTCTGCATCTCCATTGATGAGATTTTTCTTAGCACTTTAGGCTAAAGAAGTAAAATAGAACAAGAAGTGTTCTCTCCAATGCAGAAACGGACAGCAGTTAAAATCTGACAAAAGTTGTAACCTTCCCACTCTTTTCTTAAAGTATAACTGAAGGCGATTGTTTTTTTAGATAGAGTGGAGAGGGATTAGAACACCTGTGAGTTTTTATTGCTGTCTGTGTCCCCATTAGAGAGATTCACCCTCTCTATTTTTCCTGTTTACTCTTATCATCAAAGGTGAAAGAAAATCTCACATTTTAGGTTGACATCAGAACAGTAATGCCGCGTACACACGATCGGAATCTACGGTCGTGTGTGGGCCCCATCAAAGTTTTTTCCATCGGTGTTTAGAAATAGAACATGTTTTATTTTTTTCAGATAGAAAAAAATTATAGTAAATTCCTATCATCTGTGTGCAACTCCGCTAAAGCATGAAAAACAAAAACCTTAACTTTAGCGGAAGCCAAACACAGAATGAATAGATTGCTTATCCATGCAAAGATGTCAGCCATTGATAATAATAAAATTAATAAATATCATAAGATTTGGCAGTCTTGGGTAAAACACTATCTCCCCACTGACTTTATTGTCTCTAAACTAAGATATATAAAATACTAATAGTATTCAGAATGTATATACCTGTTAGTAGCGAGCCAGACCACCACCCTGGGTGTTTATTTATTTACTATATATATATTTTTTTTTTATTACTATTATTTACTCATATTCTTTTATTTTTTTTCTCCTTGAACTACAGTGCATTTCAACTACTGTAAGTTATTAATTGTAATAGATAATGTACTAGTACATGATACAGCACAATCTGAATGTACCCCATAAATATTGGACTATGTACTTCTATATACTGTATTCTCCTTTTCCTTTCTGTTTCCCTTATGAAAATCGAATAAAAACATTTGACAAGAAAAAATACTCTTATCATGTGTTATGATACCGAGATTTAATGTTGGCACATTCTGAATGGTGAGGTGCTCTCTCTACGCTGCTGAATTCTGGACTTGTGGTTTTCGCGACAAGGGAACTTTTCATGTACACTTTGATCTTGCTATTTTACACATGATGCCCGTGTGGCTCGCTGTATTTTGCAAACTATGGCCCAGATTCAGAAAGCAATTACGCCTGTCTAACTGGTGTTAGACAGGAGTAATTTCAAATTTCGCGCGCCGTATCACTAGTTTGAATCCTCAAACCATGATACGGCGGCTTCAGGCTTCGATCCGAGAGGCTTACGTCTTCGTAAGCCTTCGGATCTACGCTGCATTATTTTTGCGGCCGCTGGGAGGAGTTCGCGTCGTTTTGATGCGTCGGGATATGCAAATGTGTTTTTACGGCGATCCACGAAGATACGAGCGGTCTTCGCAATCGCTTTTGTCTATTTTTTTTTACGTACTGTTAGACCAGCTTTTTGCTGGTCTAACGGTACGTAGCCCATGTTAAGTATGGCCGTCGTTCACGCGTCGAATTTTTTTTTTTATTTATTTTTTTACGTAACTCATTCGGGACTAGGATTGTCCGTAAACGACGCTACTCAAACAACGAATGACGTAACGACGTGTTTTCGCGCAATGCACGGCGGGAAATTTGTGAACGGAGCATGCGCAGTTCGATCGCCGCGGGAACGCGCCTATTTTAAATGCTTCACGCCCCCTACTCGCGCAGATGGATTGCGACGGGAGAAATACACTACGCCGCCGTCGTTTACTGGACAAAATCTACCTGGATTCCACGTAGAGCCAGGTAAAATACGGCAGCGTAGTGTATTTCTGATACTCTACGAGAATCTAATTCTCTGTGAATCTGGGCCTATGTTTGTGGTTCATGTTTGGATGTGGTTTGTTGGATGCTTTCTTTGTTAAACAAATATAAAAAAAATACTCTTATCAGTGTGTGATGATATTTTATAAATCTTGCTTCTATGTATAGTTTGTAATGATTTATTTAGTGCCTCTTTTTCTGGTTGTGTCTTGGTGATGATGTCATTTCATTGCATGTCCTCCAGACAGGGTCTTTCTGACTAAAAGCATCTGATATGAAAAACGCACAGCTCTGGTAGCCAAGACCATGTTTAGTCTCAGTAGGGAGATTGAGAGGCACAGATCTCTATTCTTGGCAAAAAAAGTAAAACATTTTTTTTTATGTTTCTCAACATTTATTTTTATGGTAGGTCCACTTTAAAGGTCTCTTCATAGTGTTCCATAGAGAACATGGTGAACACAGTTTATTCATGCAATTCGTATAGTAGGAAAATCTGGGTGACCCTCAGTATATATTTTTTGGACTCAAATTGTAAAGCCATAACTTCCAGCTTTCTGAGATAAGAAAGAGGGAAAGTTTTCAGTGCAAACTATGCAGCAAAAGTACACACTCCCTGCATTGCCCCCAATAGACCGGGAAGAATTCATGTGTAAAAATGTGTTATGTGTTTCACAATTACTTTTCCTTTATACTTACTTTTTAAAATATTAGGTACAATAATTTCGATGTTTAACCACTTCAGCCCCAGAAGATTTGGCTGCTCAATGACCTGTCCATTTTTTGCGATACGGCACTGTGTTGCTTTAACTGACAATTGCGCGATGTTGTACCCAAACAAAATTTACTTCCTATTTTTCCCACAAATAGAACTTTCTTTTTGTGGTATTTGATCACCTCTGCGGTTTTAATTTGTTGTGCTATAAACAAAAAAATCAACTATTTTGAAAAAAAAGCAATATCTTTTACTTTTGCTATAGTAAATATCCCAATTAATTTTTTTTTCTCAGTTTAGGCCGATATGTATTCTTCTACATATTTTTGGTAAAAGAAATCACTTGGTTTGCACAAAAGTTATAGCGTCTACAACCCGAAGTGACACTCGGGTATTTTCGGAAGGCGTGACTCGCCTTAGCAGCCCGTCAATCGACTCCTCTTGGCTTTGGAATGCCCATTCCCCGCAGGATTCCCCGCTCGGAGCCGGATAACAACGGCTCATAAAACGATAAGTACATTTTTTTTTTTTTTTAAAAACAGCCTACTGCAGATGTTAGCAGTATGCTGGATCTAATGTCAGAGAGTTGATTTTTGGGTGAACCTCCGCTTAAAGAGGCTTCCTTCGGAGGAACAGTGGTACCCTATAAAGCAGGCTATAGTTGCACATGCCTATTAATTTCCTACTTGCTTTTAAAAAGATTTATTTTCTCTGTAATATGCTAATTATATATGCTTACTAAAACATAGCATATCTCTTTCTTTCTCTAGTGTTATGACTACACTGATGGAGCTGTGACTGGAGACCTTTGTGAAGATCTGTGTGTGACGAAGAAGTTGATTTATAAACACTGTCTATACTACCACCGGGGGAAAAAGGTCATACATGCAGACTGGCAAGGCAATTCAATCATTTTAAAGTCCAAAAATGATGACTTTTCTAAGTTCCAGGCTCCTGACTTATCAAATGGGCCAGATCCTCAGAGTATATCAGACACTGATTTGCTGGTGATGGTAGCTGTGGAAATTAAAAATGTTCTGGGTTTGGATTTACCAAACAATACTATAATGCCCATTTGGACAGAAAAGAAGAAGAATCAGAACTGGAAAGTGGAGCTTGCCAGTATGTGGTCTTTATTTCAACAAGAAGAGTACCTGCTCTTTAACTTGTTACAAGACTTTAGTAGACATGTCCTACAGGTCATTGGAACCTGTGGCCACTTCTACGCAGTTGAATTTCTGAGTGCTGGACACTCTTGGAAACAAAATCTCTTCTCTTTAGAAGAAGTGATTGGACAGTGCAAAACAGGTGAGGAAAAGATGAACGCTCTCCTTGATATTGCCATCAGTTTCTTAGATATGGTCCATCAGTTTGACACTGAGTTTTCTCATCGGCTCCACCTTTGTGATGTCAAACCGGAGAACTTTGCCATTAGAAGTGATCTTACTGTAAGTTTACTTTGTTGTTATAAAGGAACTCAAAATACATTTATTTCACACCACACACACACACACTCATCTGAAAATGTACTACACACAAACTTACATAACTGCTGTTATTTTATGGCAAAGCAACGCATTAAAGTATGCATATTCACAGTGGTAACATTGTCTATAACTTTGTCAGCACATTATAAAGGTTCATTAACTTGCTTATGTGTTCTGTATATTGTAAATCTAAGAGACCGAAATTCGTAAAGTTTACCCTTAAATGGTTGTAGTTGTAGTGGTCCCTTACCTCTTCTTCTGGAGTCCCCCATCAGTGTTCTCCTCCCCTGTGTGTGTGCCCATAGTAAACCTTGTGAGAGCAAATTCCCGAGCTGAGCTGTGTAAATCTAAAGACACACATACCGCATCTCAGCTCTACCCTCAATCCCTCCTCACAGGATTTGACTGACAGCAGCAGGAGCCAATGACTCCCACTACTGCGGGATGACAAGAAAACACATGCCAACAAGCATAAAAATGTACCAAAATGTGCAAAAGCTGCATGTTAAATATATATATCACTATACATGCATTTTCCAAGTTTTGCAGTGGGTTTTTATGTGCAATATGGTGTGAAAAGACTTGTATGCCCCATTCACACTTGCCAAAATTGTTGGACAACAGAATTGTGCTGAAATGATGGCAAAATGCACCAAGAATGATAGCCAAACGGCAAAGCTTGTCACCCAAAAAGGAGCAGGAACATCTTACTGTATGGCCAGCAAATGCGCATAGGCTACGTGAGATCTTAATGGGGCCTTATAGATAACTTTGAGCTCAGAAGATCCCTGGATCAGGGTGAAGCAGGTGTAATTATTAAACCTCTTGCCACCCATGTAACGCATATGTGTGGAGGCAAGGAGGTGGGCTTTAATACCCAAACTCCACAGGTGCGTCTATAGGTGGCATGGGTTTCTGTGCTTTAAGCATATTCACTGAGCGCTACCAGCACAGAGACCGAGCTATCAAGATGTACTAGTGATAGGGAACTGGCAGGGCTGGCTTCTGATCATGTGACCATGGTGATAGGCAATCACAGTGGTCATATGATTAAGCAGACCTTCCTGCCCCCTGGGCATAATAGTCCATTTAAAGGGAATCTTAGGTAGGCAGGAAGGGGTTAATGTACTGAACCATTTTACTGTAGCTGGGTGCCAGTATGCTGATTATAAGCGAATGTCCGACAGATGGGCTGACAACTAATTATGTCAGTGCCTGAACGTTGTAACTGGTGTCTTGATTGGGGGCATGTACAAGCAAGGGTAACGTGGGTAAGCACATCACTGCAATCCAGAAAATTTATGATTCTGAACTTAATTTTTTAACAGGAGAACTGTGATTGGCAGGCAGGCTTCATGATAAAATCAGCACTGTTGGTCTCTTAGGCGCTTCTCACAATTTCATAGTAGGATAGAGGAGAATAAAGAATGATGTGATGTTGAAATCTATAAAAAGTATCCAACTGTCTTCCATTTAAAGATTTATAAAAATCTTGAAAGAAAAGGGAGCAAAAACTTGATTTAATGTCCCTGAAATTCTAACAAAATATTACATGCAGTGGAAACCATAATATATAAAACTGAGTTCCAGCAGAGCACAGATGCAATCATACCCTGCACACAGGCACAGCCAGTCCTTCCTTTGGAAAGATAGAGAAAATAATAAATGCAGATTCCAGGAATGATAGAACTTGTGTGAGTATAGCTCTGATTATGCCACATGTAGATGTTTTTAAACTAAAAGCCTTACACAGATACATTTATGTGAATAATGTAAGTTTGCATGCATGTACACTAACCTTCTTTTACCCCCACTCTTTAACCCCTTCCATACAGGGCATTTTCACCTCCTTCCTGCCCAGACCAATTTTTAGTTTTCAGCGCTGTTGCATTTTGAATGACAATTGCGTGGTCATGCAACACTGTACCCAAATTAAATCGTTATGTTTTTTCCCCCACACTAATATAGCTTTCTTTTAGTGGTATTTGATCATCTCTGCGGTTTTTATTTTTTGCGCTATAAACAAAAGAGCGACAATTAAAAAAAAACACAATATTTTTTACTTTTTTATTTAATACATATCACAATTTTTTTTTTTTTAAAAGATTTTTTCCTCACTTTAGACCGATACGTATTCTTCTACGTATTTTTGGTTAAAAAAAACCCGCAATAATCGTATATTGATTGGTTTGTGCAAAAGTTATAGCGTGTACAAATAGGTGATAGATTTATGGCATTTTTATTTTATTTTTTTATTACTAATGGCAGCGATCTGCGGTTTTTTTTTTGTGACTGTGACATTGCAGCGGACATATCGGACACTTTTGACACGTTTTTGGGACCATTCACATTTACACAGCGTTTAGTGCTATAAAACTGCACTGATTACTGTGTAAATGTGACTGGCAGGGAAGGGGTTAACACTAGGGGGCGCTGAAGGGGTTTTTAAAGTATGTTCCAGGGGAGGACTCACAGGGGGAGAGACCTCGATGTACTCTCTTACTGTACAGGGAACACACATACAGTCTTCCTCATGAACCTATTCAGTCTGAACACGGGATAAGCATCTGCTGTTTACACATCACAGATCCACTCTCCTGCGCCGAAGCGGTGTAGGCTTCCGAAGCCAATCATCGCATTGGCTGCCACGAGAGTGCAGTGCGTCGCCACGGGTGGTGGCGCGCAGCCCTAGAACGCTGTGAAGAAAGGACGTTGTGTGACGTCCACTCTCATCGGCGAGGGGTTGCTACAGACGTAAATCCCCTATGGCCCGGTATTGAAGTGGTTAAAGTACACTCCAGTCTAGTCATCCTTGAAACACTGTATCTGCAGGGAACATGGGTTGTCTGTTTAGGGTATTGCACAGGTTTATCTCATTCCCATTTCTCACAATCCCATAGAGCACAGGTGTCAAACACAAGGCCTGTGGCCGAATCCACCCTCCAGGCCATGTCCTGTGGCCCTCGCACCTCTTCTGCAGCTGCAGGAGAGCTCCAGTCCTCCTCTGGTCCCCCTCCAGACCCTTACTTTCTGCTTTCAAGCAATGCATCCAGCTTCTTCCCAGCAGCAGCATAAGGAAAGGGGGGTGCACTGTGATGTAAGGGAGAGTGGTGGACTCAACTTCTGATGGTGGAGTGGCTCTTGACATCTAATACATGGGGAGGGGATGCGCTGGACATCTAATTTTACAGATACAACCAGCCCTTATGAGGGCAATCATAATGCTGATGCAGCCCACAATGAAATTGAGTTTGACACCCCTGTTTTCTTGCGTGTTTATTCCTAGCTCTTCTTCATTCTGTCTTACCGTTCGTACAAAAACCTGTCCATGTCGTTCTAATGCCTGTTTGTCTGTTTCGTAGGGAAGGTATATGTTCTGCTCCTCTTGTATTTTTTTATGTCTTGTATTTAAAGCGGAGTTCCACCCATTTTTGAGAGGTGGCTCCTTAACGAAAGACCACCTCTCAACACGTAGTTTTTGGATAATAAAAATTTATTTTTTTCTTTCTTACCTTTTTGGAAGTACCGAGTGTCACGCCCTTTTCTGTAGCGAGCTCCACAGCTGTTTTCTGAGACCTGTGTGTGTCTCGGAAGACAGCCTGCTATTAAAAAGCGATGTGCGACTCGCCCATGCGCAGTAGGAAAACGTCAGTAAAGCTGCCACCTGATCCAATAGATGGATTGGCCTCGGGGGGGGGGGGGGGCTGACATCACGGGCTCCCTGGACAGGTAAGTGAAATTCAGTTTGACACTCCTGCCAAAGAGTAAGCCTGCTGTACTAAGTTCAGTAGAACTGTTTCATCACAGCCTCCAGACAGATTAAAACCTGCCTTGAAAGGTTGGATCTGCCTGGTGACTCATAGGTAAAGAAAACGTAACGCTACAAGAAATTTAGTCAGCCACCTAACATGTCAGGAGTTTCCTGGAATCTGGTTAAAGTGGATTTACATAACTAATTATGATAAATTGGTGCCATTCAACAGTAAGTGGTTTCAAATATGCATGGGACAAACATAGATCTATAATGATAGAAAGCGGCTCCAAGGTTAACCGGTTAAGTACTATTTACGTCGGCAGAATGGCACGGCTGAGCACATGGACGTACAGGTACGTCCCTTTTAAGATGCCCAGCCGTGGGTCGCGAGCGCGCCGCCGGCAGTGCGCTCACGACCCGGTCCTGTCCTCCGTGACCACGCCTGCGGGACCCACGATCGGATCACAGAGAGGAAGAACGAGGAGAGGTGAGTGTAAACAAACCTTACCCGTTCTTCCTAGTGTGGCTGTCAGTGATCGTCTGTTCCCTGTGTTAGGGAACGACGATCGGTGACATCACACACACAGCCACGCCCCCCCACAGTAAGAACACTCCTTAGTACACACTTAACCCCTATAGCGCCTCCTCCTGGTTAACCCCTTTACTGCCTGTGTCATTTTCACAGTAATCAGTGCATTTTTATAGCACTTTTCGCTGTGAAAATTACAATGGTTCCAAAAATGTGTCAAAAGTGTCCGATGTGTCCGCCATAATGTCGCAGTCACGGAAAAAATCGCTGATCACTGCCATTAGTAGTAAAACCAAAATATTAATAAAAATGTCATATAACTATCCCCTATTTTGTAAACGCTATAAATTTTGCGCAAACCAATCAATAATCGCTTATTGCTATTTTTTTTTTTTTTTACCAAAAATATGTAGAAGAATACATATCGGCCGAAACTGAGGAAAAGAAAACATTTTTATATATTTTTTGGAGATATTTATTATAGCAAAAAGTAAATAATATTGTATTTTTTTTAAAATTGTCGCTCTATTTTTGGTTATAGAGCAAATAATAAAAACCGCAGAGGTGATCAAATACCACCAAAAGAAAGGACGCCAATTTTGTTTGGGAGCCACGTCGCACGATCGCGCAATTGTCAGGTAAAGCGACGTAGTGCCGAATCGTAAGAAGGGGCCAGGTCCTTTACCTGCATATTGGTCTGGGTCTTAAGTGGTTAACATGTCTCCAACTAATCCCCACACACACTAGTCGGGTGCTATCTCAGCTTGCATTCTGTATCATGAGATTAAAGCGCTTCCAAAAAACTCCTCTTTATTCAAGACCAAATGAAAGGTGGTTCACAGATGGAGCAGGGGACACACAGGTAGACACGTTTCACGCTAAAGTTATTGCTTAATCATTACCCTCTATAGATCTATACTAACGGAAAAAGAAACAAAACGTTTTCAGAGATGCCTTACTACTAACCATCAGTGTTTTTACTGCCAGTAAAAAATATGGCCCGGATTCACAAAGCACTTACGCCGGCGTATCTCCAGATACGCCGACGTAAGTACAAATGTACGCCGTCATATCTATGCGCCCACAAACCAAGATACGTCGAAAAATAGGCTTCAGCCGCCCAACTTTCCTACGTCGGCGTATAGTAGGCGCATATTTACGCTGGACGCATGTGGCGCTCCCATTGATTTTCGATTCAAATATGCAAATGAGGCAAATACGGCGATTCACGAACGTACTTGCGCCCGGCGCATAATATACGCGGTTTGCGTAAGTCGTACGTCCGGCATAAAGTTATTCCCCATATAGGAGGACTCATGCAAAGGTATGGACCAGGGAACGAATGCCGTCAAATTTTCCATAGTTTACATTGTACGTGAATAGGGCTGTGCGTAGGTTACGTTCACCACGTAGGCAGTTGTTTCGACGTGATTGTGAGCATGCGCACTGGGATACGTCCACGGGACGGTGCATGCGATGTTCGTTTTAAGTACTTGTCTGGCACTCGGCCCATCATTTGCATGGGGTCGCGCCTCATTAGCATGGCTCTCGCCCACTTCCACCTACGTAAAGAAGATACGCTACGGCGGCATAAATATGTGCCGATGGGACAGAGCTGTGGTGGCTCAAGTGATTAGCACTGCGCTGACAAGCTGTTCACCTCTGCAGCCAAGGGTTCGGATCCCGGTCTCGGCTACATGTGAATTGAGTTTGGAGGTCTCAGCCCGGCTCCCGGTGGGGTGCACTATGCAAGGTACGCCCCACCCCCCCCCCCCCCCACAAAACCACCAACTTGCGCACACAAAAATGGTTTTAAAAACACGCATTTATGCTGTCTCCTAAAATAAAGTGCCCCCCTGGATGGGCTACCCCCCCTCACCCACCCTCATAGGGGAGTCCCTCTGCCCCGTTGGGGTTCCGTTGGGCCCCAGTTGGGCTCCCAAGAGTAGCAGGTAGGGCGGGGTGAGTGGGAGGCCCCCCCCTCACACCCGCCATTGCCACCAGGGGCATTGGAGAAGGATGGCGATTGCCTCTGGGGGGAGGGTTTGCCTACTCCCAACTCCTGCAGCCCGGCTCCTCTCTCTCGAGTTCACGCACAAAAATACACAAAAAAAATAAAAAATATGTGCCGATGTATGTGAATCTGGGCCCATGTCTGTGACGCTCAGCTCAGCATGCGCAGCTCCGGTCTGGAGCCAGCCAAGGCCCCCCGATGCACAATAGGAGTCCTTTTACTTTGCAAGGATTTCCCTTCACTTCCTGTTTGAATATGGGAAGGTGAAGGAAAATCTCCACACTGGGACACAGATGGCGAATAAAATCTGATGGGTGTGATAATCTTCCCTTGCTCTATGCAAAATTAAAAAAAAAGATTTGCCTAAAGTTCTGTTTTAACTTTTATTGTCCCAGGAAACTGCTAGTAGTCCATTGCACATAATTGCCTTGAAACAAAATGTTCTCATGTACTCTTTGCAAATTTGCTGACTTCTGATCTCCAGGGACAACTGTAATACAAAAATGTGTCCCTGGAAATGCTTGTGCCTTGAAATGTCCTTGGATTTCAAACAACAAAATTTACCATAACATTTTCTGGATTTTAAAATAATTTAATAGTATTATTTTTTGAAGTTTATTTTCAAGAGTTTTATTTTGAACATTATTTTCTATTGAAGAGCAATAATGAGAGATTTAGATAATGTAGCTAAGCAACAAGGACCCAGATTCAGAGAGCCATTACGCCTGTCTAACTGATGTTAGACTGGAGTAATTTCAAATTGCGAGCATTTTCTAGCTAGTCGAAAACCTCAAACCATGAATAGACGGCTGCGGGCTTCAATTCGACTGGATTACGTGTTCGTACGCCTTGGGATCTACGCTGCAATAAAATTGCGGCCACTGGGTGGACTTCCCGTTGTTTTCCGCGTCGGGGTATGCAAATGAGCTTTTGCCGTCGATCCCCGAAATTACGATCTTCAATTGCAATCTCTTACGGCACCTTTAGTCATCTTTTATTTGCGTAACACTATACCAGCTTTTGGCTGCTCTAATATTAGACAGCCCATGTTAAGTATGGCCGTCGTTCCCGCGTCGAATTTCTACGTTTTCCGACGTCTTTTATTATTTTTAACGTAAGTCGTCCGGGAATAGGAATGTTCGTAAACGCCGCTACTCAAACAACGAATGACGTAACGACGTGATTTCGCGCAATGCACGGCGGGAAATTTCAGAACGGAGCATGCGCAGTTCGATCGTCGCGGGGACGCGCTTAATTTAAATGCTCCCCAATCGCGTATTTCGATTATGCAGCGAGAAATAGACTACGCCGCCGTAGCGTACGGACAAAAATCTACCAGGATTCGGTGTAGAGCCTGGTAAAATACGGCAGCGTAGAGTATTTCGATTACGCAGCGGAATATTAATTGAATGTGAATCTACCCCAAGGTGTCCAGAAAAAATATTATTTTAAAACGTTGCCAAATGTACAATGCTGTAGATAAAGGAAAAGTATGGTATACGAATGTTATCTTCTAGGAAACACGCTCTATAACCTTTTTTTTTTTATTAATCTGATATATGAGCACCTGGATTCCCTGCACTTGCCATTGTTGTATATTAATGCTAAAGTACAAATAGCCAACCCTAACCTATTAGATGGTAATGGAAAAATCAATAATGGAATTTAAATATGATTGGATTCTTTTCTTACCACTAATGGTATTCATAGTTGTAAAGGATAATGCTGCAATATTCTAATCCAGAAAAATGATTTGTGCCCACACATTAATGTTGTTTTCCCTGTAAGGCAGAACTGGTCATGGCTCCTAAGTTTCTTTTGTTTTGCCATCTCTGAACTAAAACTGCAGAAGTTGGGAGCCAATAATTTAGGCATAATCTCATATATAAAGTGTATATAT